>JAQISU010000041.1:3947500-4547500 GCA_029339505.1 Unio delphinus | reverse complement strand
CTGAAGATTCAAACAAGCTGTATGTGGTTTTGCAACGATTCTTCAACTCTTGTATTGGGAAAGATATTGATATGCAAAAATTACTGATAATGATATATCAATTGTTTTATCCCTATCCCTATTTGTGCTATAGATACGATCCATGACAAAATTACCTTATTTTCCGGCCTATAATTCAATGTGATGAAAGTCGAATTATAAGTACAAGACGAGGTCAGGTCAGTATCTTGGCTTTGTATTTTACAGTAGTAATAGTATCATTTTCCATATTACCGGCAATCGTGAAATTGCATTACCGATGCCAACATGTTTGTGATTTTACTTCTGAACATATCACTGCTATAATATTCTGTTATCAATTTGCACAGCTGAATAAACAGTCCATGCTTGTTTTATTATAACTGAAAGCACATCCATGTTGTAGTTCGTAGTTATGAACGTAACTTATATAAACTTTCAATGACACAATCCATATACAAGTCGATTCGGAGTACAAGACCTGACTTTCATGTCAAAAAGTATCGACTTGTAGGCCAGAAAATACGGTATGTGGCACAGAAACCATACCGGGATCATTCTACACCTACCTCAATTTAAAAATATCTCCCAATTTTTTTTTTAGAGAACTTCCGATTATTAAATCATGTTCACTGATTTTCATTTCTCATATTTTAAAAAATCCTACATAGTTGCATCTTATGCAATTCACAGAAGCCATGTTCACCTGTTAATATTATTGTGAAGAAATAATTATCACACTACAAAGAATGTTTCTTCAGTAAAGAGAATGTTAAGTTTAAACATTATTCACATCAATTTATGAATTTTTCAAAACTTGTCCCATTAATGGAACTTGAGTGAATACCTGTCGCTACCATGCCATACATACAAACATGAATTACCTTCATTAAATTAAAAGGAATTAAGAAACATAACCAGAGTTCTCACTAGGATTTTAAAACTAGGAGTCCAGGACTCCTAATTTGGTAAAAATAGGAGTCCCACCTGCAAAAGTTGCAGTCCCAGTACTTTCTTACACTTGGATAGTGTCGCATCCGAACTACAGTTCTAGCAACTTTTTTGGGGAGGAGGGGGGGGGGGGGCATCAGACAGATGCCCACCTCCCCAATCAAAAAAATTTTAAAAAGTTTTTATGTATGTTTGTGTCCCCCAATATGTTTATATGTTGTTTTTTATTTATAAATTATTTAAACTCCCCATTTAATTTTCCCCATCGGGGTTATAATATATTTTGGTAAGGGGTATTTTTAGTCTAGGTCCCTAGTGTTTATTACAGTAGTCTTTACTAGTTGGGATTTGGCCTACCCAATCTGGTATTCTACTTTTAGTATTCTACTTTAATTTTATTTGACCATGGCTAGTGGTCCCTTATTATCCTTATGTGTGCTATATGTGTGTGATGCTATTTGTGCTAGCAACTTTAGTACAGTTCTGAATCTCATTTAAATCTTCATCATTTTTTCGTTTAACCCCAAAATACTTGTCTAGATTTGCAAATGGCATTTTGTTCAAGTCTTGATGTGTCTTGGTTTCGAGTTCGCATGCAATATTTATACAGCTACAATCGGAAATGAAATCAATTACAGGATCACGGGGCTTCGCTGATGTAGCAAACTGCGATTCTGTTTTCCGTTTTGGTGACAAAATATACCATCTGGTGATATTTGTGGCGACACCAATTTTGGCTGATAAAAACCGTATATACAGCCTTGCGTTTGGAGTAGAGAAAATCAAAGGCACCATGACAGGAAACAATGTACTGGAATATATTGTTAAAATAACAAGTCCTTGTCTCATACTTACAAACCACCCTAACAATGCACTGTTATATCATAATCCGATAATGATGATATCTGGCCTTATTACTTTATGCAACTGACTAGTTAACATCCGAATCCGCAGAAGGCGGAAACGTAAAATGAGTACAGTCAAGCAGATGACACTAATTTAAAAACAAATACCAGATGGAAGAAGAAAAATACGTTTGCTGACACTTCAAAGAGAACTGATTACCTTTGAAGCACTGATATATACTAAACAAATAAAACAAATCTGTTTAAATGTTCTACAATTATCTGAAGTTGCCGCAGCAATAACAAACAGGTATTTGTTTGACCCTTCAACTGGAGCCTTTAGCGGCGCCTTCAATAACAAATGAACCATCATCAAAGTAAGCCGACGACCTTTGCTCAAAAAAAGTCAGCAAAAAACACATCAAATAAAAGCATTGCCTCATTTTTCACAGTGAATAGAACATATTTATTGTGTCGCAAAACTTTCCTGTTTGCAAAAGAAGAAAAAAAAAACAACAGAAAAAACGTGCGTACGGAGGACTCGTGCATGGGCGATTTTCTGCGTCCTGGACCAAACGTTTGCGTCCAAATACGCGTAATTAAGCGTTTTCGAGATCTCTGATAACCACAGAGCTTATGTACCCTATACATATTATTTAAAAATAAAATAATTTTTTTAGTAAACAATGGTAAATGCTTTTAGAGTTCAGATTAAGGAAATATGGTAGATATAAAATGAGGGAAAAAGTTACAATATGTACTGAAGATTGAGACTGCATATTTAGGTACTAGTTGCAGTAAAATAGGGCATCATTTATTTGCCAATCAATTGTTGGTGCTTACATAACACACTGTAGAACATTTCTTTAAATTGTAGATTCAAGATTGTATCAATGATAAGGATAAACTGTTAATTAGTCACACTGGCTTTCTTGCTTTTTTTTTTTTTACTCAAGACTAACCTTTAGCTATTGTGCCCTCTGACCATAGTGGACCAGATCATGGGGGCACATCTAGGTAGAAAATAAAGCAAGTCACAGGGAGAAATTGTGCTTCATTTGTTTTGGCTGCCCATATGGCTTTAGATGCCAGCCAGTGTTTATCACTGTCTGCTAGTCTAAATTGTCAGGTGCTTGTGGAAGCCCTTCATAGGCTCTTAAAATGAATGTCTAGTATTTTATATTGTCAGATACTTAAAAAAGTGCAGTAACGAGCAGATTCAGTTATTGTTAGACCACTGATCTCACTAGGATTTTAAAAAAAGGAGTTCAGGACTCTTATTTTGGGAAACACAGGAGTCCCACCTGAAAGAGTTGTATTCCCCTACTAGAAGCAAATTGGGCATATAAAAAGGACTATTTCCAGACGAGTAGAAACAGTGGTTGCCATAGTTTTATTCTTAACTTCTTTACAGCACTGACATGTAGCCCTCGTTTGTCTATTAGAGTGTAAGTGAATTGTCAGGCCAAGAAAAGGTCTTATTCCAAGCGCTAAGTTAAGCAGCACACATGAAATGTCAGTTCTAGCAACTTCTAGCACTCTGTTGAATTTCATTACAATCTTCGTCAATTTGCCATTTAACCCCAAAATACTTGTCCAAATTTGCAACCAGCATTTTGTCTAACTCTCAAAAAGTCTAGATTTTGTGGTCACAAGCACTACTGATTTGGCTACACTTGGAAACAACACAAAAATGAAAGATGAAGTTGATCATTTGATGTACTCTTGTACACAAGTACATCAATAGGTCATTCTGCCTCTGAAATCATCATATAAAAAAAGGGACTATATCAAGAGAAATTGTATTCAAGTCAGGAGAAAAGTGGAATTCCGTTCTAAACTGGAGAAAAATCATGTCTGCTTTATTTACCTACAAAGCCTCAATTCAGAATTCATATCTGATCATTTCAGCCATATCTGCAATGACCGATGCGTAGGCCAAGTTATCCCTCAAATATTTAACGCATTAACCCCATTGTCAGTAGGGCTGTCAAACACCACGGAAAACTGACCCGGGTACCCGTTTCGCCGTTTAATGGGTACCCGGTTACTCGTTAGAACATGAAAGACATATACAACCCTTGAAAAACAAATTTGTTTTCCACTAAATTACGCGTTATGCGTAAACATATATGGACTACGTTTTTTCGGTATATCCACCTTCCATAAATCTCGTTTATATTAACATTCCATTAATCCCACAGACCGTATTTTAGAAAAGACCGCTTTACGTAACTACAATGTACGAGTACACTTGTCCGTGGACATGTACTTTCCTACAGTATCATGTTTTATTTATAGCAAACCTTGTTTTACTTTCCCACGAATTCTATTCATAGCATCTATATGGCTTAGTGAGGAGAGAACAGACTATATTTATGTGGCTACTATATAATATGTCCAAATTATATGTGCAACAACTTTTGGAAATTTGTTTATTGTCGATATCACGTGACTGTATGAGCTAGGTTGCGAGATTTGTGTAGTCACGTGACTAGAAATGCAAATAGCCAGATCCGGGATAAATTTAAGCAATGATGTACTTTCGTCTCGTCTGTCAGCAGATTAAAGGCTAAACAAATGCTATGCTCACGAGGTTAGAGAAAATAAATCATATTCCTATCGATATCATGCTGGTATATCTCGATTAAAGATCGTTCAAGTTTCCTAAGCCGGCATGTAAGCTGCTACCCATGCCGACATCAAATGGTGTCAGCGAATTCCAACTTTTTGATAGGAAATGAGCTCTGACCCTTCACCCCAACAAGAATGTCCAAATATCAAAAATGGGATGGCAAGGGTCAGAGGAAACTCGGACTACTCAGACCAGTGTGCTGATGCTGATATATTATTTTATATATAGTGTTGTCGACAACTTTTTTTGTGTGAATGGGTACTCGTTATTAATTTTCAATACCCGGGTCTTTCGCTACGGTCGGGTACCGGAGTACCCGGGTACCCGTTGACAGCCCTAATTGTCAGTCAACAGCATTAGTGTATTCAAAACTTGATTTTTTTTCTGGCACTATTAAGAATTATAGACATTGTTCATTTTCATGAAATTAGATGGGACCATTTTAAAAACTGCCTCCCCCCATATTCATGTCCCGAAATCACGCCAAGCTGCTTCAGAGACAGTTGAGACTTAATTTTTATAATTATTGGATGCATATCCATTGAAAAACACCTTTATTTACTTGCAAAAACTGGTATTTCAATTTTCATGTCCTATATCTAGTCATGGATTCAAGCCCCGGCCGAGTCATACCAAAGACTTACAAAAATGTTACTAACAGCTAACTCGCTTGGCATTCAGTATTCAAAGGATTGTTAGAACTGGTCGGCCTAGTGGCAGGATAATGGGACTGGGTGGGACATCATGCTACATGTCTACGCCATGATACCCCAGTGCTAGACATCACTATAAACTGCCAGACTGCAGATATCGTAGCGATATGATTGAAAAGTTAATAGCTACGTTAGAAATCCCGATCACACACACACACGCCACACTGTAGTAGTGATATGACGAAAAAATTGTTAAAACCAAGTTTAAAATCCAAATCACACAATGACTACGGAATTAATAGTCTAATTTCACAATTACATTATACTAGAGGTGTGGTAACTTGACGAGACCGACCCTTAGTCATGATACGAGATTCAATTATGTAATGAAAATTTAACAAAACCGAAGAACGTTCTGGATTGACGGCGTCTCCCACCGCGAGGTGCAGTTGACTAATGGAAAACCGCACGAGAAGAGTCTCAGCAATTACAAAACTAGTTCAGCAGTCTTTAGAGCTCAGATTTTCTAAAATTAATTCAGCGAGTATTAGACATTGAGCTAATGTCTCTGAAACACGTTTTTTCTCGTAAAGTATACTCACTGTGCGTCAGCCATTTTGCTTATCACCAACACATGTGTTGCCGATTTCCGATGCTAAAACGATGCTTAGTTTCGTATTTTGCTTATTTGAGCAGGGCCTGTATCAAAACAATTTATTTTTGATATTTTACTGACCTCATGATTTCGAAAATATAGTCGCCAGATAATACGGACAAGCATTTTTAAAAAAAAGTGAATAAACAAAGCAAACACATTCTTTATTATTTAGTATACTCGGCTTTATGCTAAAATCGGTAGATAATAATAATAATCAACTTTTATACAGAAAAACAAAAAACAAAAACCTTAAAATCGGAAAACATAAAACATACTGAGAACATTTAAGGTACAAAACATTATTAGGCTAATTAGGTCTCTAAGTTTGTTCCTGCAGTCGAAAAAGGTGAGTTTTAAGAGCACTCTTAAAAGGGACCACTGTGTATTTGTGCCTAATTTCAATGGGCAATTGGTTCCACATCCCCGGGCACTGGTATGCAAAAGAACATTGTCCATATGACTTCGTTTATATAGTGGGAAAAATGAGAATACGATTTTCAGAGGAGGAGCGTAAGTATTTTGCTGGTGTATACACATGGGTGAGGACACAGGCATGCTGGCCTGGAGTCAGTCAGTGAAACATAGCAGAGAGTACAAATTTTGTGTTTGATTCTGTATCGAATGGATAGCCAGTATAGGATACAGAGCAGTGGTAAGGTGTGCTCTGATCTAAGTACTCTTACAATGATCCGAGCAGCTGTTTTTGAAGTTTCTGGAGTAGATAGTTTGACGAACCAGACATAATGAGTTACAATAGTCTAGTAAAGTGTGTTAGTGGCATCAACTGAAAGATATTTGCGACTGGAACTGATGCGACTCAGCTTAAGATATGCAGCCTTGAATATGTTCATGACATGTTGGTGAAAAGTGAGATTACTGTCTAGAGTAACACCTAGGTTTCGTACTGTCTGTGTGAATTTAATGTTGGTGTTGCTGATATTTATTGTCTGAGGTAAATGATGTGAATGAAAAAGTCTTTGTGATGTGACCAGAATGGCCTCGGTTTTATCATCATTCATCTGCAGCTTGTTACATGTCATCCATGATTTCACATCGGAAACGCACCTCTCTACTCCATGGATGATTGTATCAACTTTAGTTGGTTGGATAGACTTGTATATTTTGGTGACATCATCATACAATTGGCGCGACACTGGATGATCATCTATGACATTTGAGAGCTTTTAAGTGAATAGAATGAAGAGAACAGACACGTGTGGAACACGGCAACATAGATCAACTGGGCTAGATTGTATTCCATTTGCAGATACAATTTGTGTCCTGTTGAGTAAGTAGGACTTTAACCACTGTAAGGCTGTATACTGAATGCCAAATACATGCTGGAGACGGTGAAGTAATATTCCATGGTCTATTGTGTCAAATGCTGCAGACAAATCAAGGAGGGTGAGGACAGTAATCTTTCCACTATCCAAAGCAAATAAAACGTTATTAAATACCTTCAGAAGAGTAGTTTCAGTACTGTGGCAAGGGCGATCTGCAGACTGTACATTGCTAAAAAAAAGACTGTTTGAATTCAAATGAGATACAAGTTCTGTTAGAACAATGTTTTCTAAGATTTTTTTAAAATATGAACGCGAGATTAGAAACTGGGTGTTAGTTCTTTAAATCGTTATGGTTAAGTGTTGGTTTCTTCAGCAGAGGCTTTACGATAGCAGTTTTGAAAAATGATGGAATTCCCCCGAATGAGAGAGAGAGAGAAATATTAATAACATCAGTTAGTGAAGGCAATATTGGGTCTAAGCACTCAAGCAGCAGTGATGTTGGAACTGGATCAAGTTCACATGACTTTGGTGCACTCTTCATCACGATTGTCCGTACTTAATCCATAGAGACAGTTTCAAATGCTCCTAATTCTGTATCATAACTGTATGTTGACGAGTCAATTGAAATTGTGTTGTCAAGCGAATCTCTAATGGTTTGTACTTTGTCACTAAAGAAATTTGCAAATAGGTCCAGAAGGTCTACTAGAGAGAAGATAGTTGGAAGTGGTGTACATTTGCTCCTTGACATTAGTTTGTTATTTATCTCGATGGCTCGTTGGATCCTGTTGTGGACCCCTTTGTTGGCTCAAGATGCCCAAGTTCTTGCGGTAACATTTGGTTACGAAGGTTCGAATCCTTCTTTGTATATCTAATGTCAGCGTCCATGTTTCACAAGCATACAGAAAGATGGATATGACGATTCAGCGCATCAGTCTTAGTTTGGAACCAAGAGCAATGCTGGTATCTTTCCATATTAATCTCAACCTTGTTATTACTGCTGTGGTCTGGGCAATCCTGCAAAATAGTTCTGGTCTGGAGCTCGTTCTCATCTGTGATAATTGATCCCAAGTACTCTTGTGACTCTTTCCAGCTTCTGTCCATTAACCCATATTTCTGCACTGATGCCATTGGTGTTGTTTGTCATCAGCTTGTTTTCTTTCGGCGCTGATCTCCATACCGTATGTTGTGTAGGTTGTGTCGAGGTGCTCAACAAAATCAGCCAGTTCTTTTTCATCTCCTACTAAACTATCAATGTCATGTGCGAAACGAATGTTGGTGATTGTTCACCCTCTGATGATGACAGTGCCTTTCTGGTCATGCAAGGCATCCACCATGATATTTTCTAGGAAAACGCTGAAGAGTGTAGTGACATCCCTGTCTGACTCCAACTGTTGTTCGAAACCAATCTCCCATGCCGTCGTTGATGAGGACATCATTAGTGAGTTGGTCATAAAGATGGTCAACAACCTACATCTGTTTTGAACTGATGTCGTACTTCCTCATAGTTTCAGCATGCCACATCTTATTTTGAAGTCTATAAAGACTTGATAGAGATGATGCTGATGCTGGAGGTATTTATCGCAAAGGAGTCTGAGATTGAAGATTTGTTCTGTGGTGCTCCTTCCTGCTTGGAAGCCTGTATACTCTTCAACAATAGCTTTCTCTGCTTGCGGCTTTAGTTTGTTGAGAATTATCTTTAGCATGACTTTGCTCGATTGACTAATTAGACTGAAGGGTCTGTAGTTTTGGCATAGGCTGTAGGTTTCCTTTCTTGAGGAGCACGGTGACAAAGAGCTGAGTCCATGCGGTGGGCCAATCTGCTGTCTGCCATAATTTGTTGCAGATTGTTGTTAGGACTGTACCTATCTCTTCTCCTCCTGCTTGAATGAGCACTGCTAGTATGTTGTCATTGCCGGCTAACTTTCCGTTCTTTAGTGAACTAACTGCATTTATACTATCTCGCGAAGAATGGGGTTGTCATCAATTTTTTTCTGCCTGAGGACAATATAGTAATGCTGGATCTCCATTGGGTCTTATAATTTTAAAATTATGTGCAGTAATCCGTACATCGCTTGATGATCTCTTGATCTTCTGTGAGACATTTTCCTGCTTTGTCTTGGATGGTGGGAGTTTCCCCTTGTTTATGAGATGTGAGATCTCTTACTAGTTGATATGCCATTTTGATGTCGTTTCGTCTCAGACTGTCTTCGATTTTTCAGCATTGTCGTTCTATCTAGGATTACGTTACTTTTCTAATGCTTTTCGCGATCATGTTGTTTGTCTCCCTGTATTTGCTAGCTCCTTCGTGATTTCTTTTTTCAGTTCTCTTCTTTTGTCACATAGTTCAATGACATCTGTTGTGACCCAAGGTTTCTTTGTTTGACGATATTTGCTGTGCTAATCACAGCTGTGTTGAATGTGGATGTCAAGGCATTTAGGTTGGTATCTTGGCTTACCAGAGTTATCAAAGGTGCAAATTTATCACGTATCCTTACACGGAACGCTTCTGGGACTTTTGGATCTCTCATCTTGTCAAGGCCAAATCTGATTCTTGGTTGGTTAGGCTTTTTGATTATTTTCAGGTGGAGGCGAAACGTTGTAATTGATAAATCATACTCACTTCCAATATCTGCTCTAGGAAAACTTCATGTTCTGGTGATGTTCAGTCCTGTGCGGTGTTGTTTTTTTCTTTCTCTCTCCCACCAAGATGTAGTTAATCTGGTTGTGATGTTGTTCATCTGGATTGTGCCAGGTCCATCTTCTAGGTGCCGAAAGTGTTGGCTAGCACAAGATTGTTGTAGGAGGAAAACTCCAAAAGCTTGAGTCCTCATTCACTTGTTTCTGAATTTCAGAAGTCTCCACAGTTGCTGTGCCAGTTTGCAGATCAACTCCCACCTTTGCATCTGAGTCTCCTTGTACAAACATAATGTCTTTCTTGGGTGTCTTGTCAATGACTTCTTGCATTTAGTTATAAACATCTCCAGTTCGTTGCCATCCTAGTTAGATGTGGGTGCATATGCCTGTATGATTGTGATGTTGAAGGGAGTCGCCCTCATGCTGATGGTAATAAGCATGCTTGAGACTGGGCAGCAACCCATAATGCTGTTCAAAATGCGCTTGTAGACAAGAAATCCAACATCATGATTGTGTTTGTCCCCTCTTATGCTGAAGCAGAGCTTAAGCCCGTCATCTGTTGTTATTTCGCCAAAGTTTTTCCAACGCACTTCGCAGAGATCAGTAATGTTCCAGTTGTACCTCTCGAACTCACATATAAGTTCTTTCAACATTCCTATAGCCCTCAGTGTTCTAACATTCCATGTACCGATGATGATGTTGTCTCACCCACGGATCTTGGTAGTAGGGGCATTAGTAATATACTTATCACCTCCGTCCTGGTGTGCAGAGGAAAACACAGTTATCGTTTACCCTGGCTGCGACCGATCGGGTATGGAGAAATTGTTAGTTGTCTTCACGTGATGTGTCTACTCTACGGCAAGATACAGCATGCCGGAGCTCATCCCTCTCCCGACTGGATGACCACAGTCGAAATCCACTAACATTGCACGCCCTAGTCCTCTGCATATAGTCCAACCCTTCCGCCCAGGCCATTGACTTCATCGAGGAAGACGTCCGTCCAGTAATCCGTGCTATCTTCACACTATTGTACCAATAGTTGGGAGATTCGTGGAGGCAGGAGTGTCTTATTCCATCACGAACGGATACAACGGACATGTACCACTGTCCACATGAATTATGCTGAAACGTATAAGACAGAGTGTCATTTAATATATTTATATCCGCATCCATCTAATTGATCTGACACATTCCTAATTTTTAGTACTCTGTTAGGACTACATCGCTAAAATGTGAAGAAAAACACGATTAAATCTACTTTTAGCTAACTTGAGTTATCTTCCGCATGACATATATATCTTGCATGAAATCGCTGCGGATTGTTCCCGAAATATCACAGACATATCAACCTCTCTCGTTTACCACATATTTGTCTCCGTCCGTCTATCTGTCTACTAAATTTTTATTTATTTAACTTGCTATCTCGTAACGAAGCAAATAAGTTATTGGAAATAATCTGTTTCATACATTTACTTACTAAATGATATGGAAGCTACGTGTAAAATTCAATAGCACGAGATCATTCATTTATTTGCACACATCGGCTATGAATTGCTAATCAAAGAAAGAAAATTCTTAAATCTCTATATGTTTATTGTTAGTGGATCAGTTTGATATTGGGATTGTTATGCGACTAACGATTGGGTACATTGTATTTGGAACTTTTACTGATACGACCCCTGTGTTTCGAGTGTGAGTACGAAACTGCGATCAAACGATTACCAGTATTTCTTCATGAACAGTTAGATGCTATATAATTAGTCTTAATTTTAAGCTCATGAGGTAAAACAAACATTTTAGAGATATCGATCAACGGAAGTGGTAAATTTTTTATTTGGTTACTCTTCGTATCTCTTCATTAGAAATTAATTGGTCATAACAGAAACAGTTGTTATCTTCTATACAGGATTGGAGATTATACCAAATAACACGATACAGAGAGGATCATAACAAAGATAACCTAGAAATCAAAGAGAAGGGAGATGTCTCTCTTCAGAGAAAGCTTTTGGGTGAGTGGTTGCTGAAGGAAAATCGATCATTTGACGATTTGTTTTTGTATAAAAAAATTATTTTATAGTTGTTGTAAGAAAAAGGGGTGTCCAACACGTTTAGTATTGTATATTTTAAGGAAATAATGCATGATTGGAAGATTTTGATCCAGTTATAAAAGTGATGTAACAGGACATAATCACTGTAAACGTAAATACAAAGGTAGGGGTTACATGAAATGTAGGGTTTTGCATTAGTTCTGCAATGTTAGACATCAAACCTGATCTTTATGTTTTGCTCGACCCCCAAAACATAGATATAAGGGTCCATGTCAGTTTGTAGAACCAGGTCTTGCATCTGGTAAACTTTACGTTTTAGTATTCTCACGAGCTTGTTGTTTGTAGCCCACCCCCACTGACTGTAAAAATACAAGGCATGAAGGATAGTTTTTTTATTCATTGATTTTTTATTTCTAACATTATTTTTGTGCACACGTGCGTGTGCGCGCGCGCGCGCGCGTGTGTGTGTGTGTGTGTGTACCAAACACTGTCAACTTGTTGGCATTTAAAATCTGGAGCAACATGGCAACCCTATTTGATTTGACTAGTCTATGTTTTCCAGCAACAGGTATGATGTCGTTCACCATCTTTGAAAATCTCAATAATTTCTTAAAGTTTGGATTTACATCTCTTTGAACGCATGTAAACAAGGATTCATCATATATATTTGTTAAATTTGTGTTAGAAGCATTATATAACTAGACATTACAGATATTAGAGATGACATTGCAGATGACACAGTTTTTACTGACAGACAATTCTAAACATAAGAAAATGACAGGGAGCAGCCAGCCTGACTGCTTGTTTATATCAAGAGATTCTATTTGTGTTGAAGTGACATTACAATGTAATTCAACAGTGTTAAGGACCCCTTGGCAATAATCAGGTTAGCAATTATATATCAGTGAATGAAATGACTAAGTTTTGTGCATTTGGTATATATATATCTGATGCTTTTTGTTAGTAAAATCCATAGGCAGTACAAATAAACATGAGAATGTGCAAATAATATAGATTCAGAGCACTGACTATAGGATTTATTTGATAAAAATGTGTATGACAAACTATCAGAAGTTTCATGTCATACTTAGGCATTAATATATTTAGGAGTAAATTGGTCACAAGAGTTGAATTGGGAAAATGTCCCATTGACATATGCATTATTGTACAGAAATAAAATAAAATGCTGTTTACAGACATTAATGGTGTTGTTGTTGTTATAGGTTTTAATGCCATTCTCAGCACATGATAGGCTATACATGACAGCCAGTATTTATGATGGAGGAAGAACCCGGGGAAACCCCGTAAAGAACCACTGAGCCATGAGAAGCTACTGGCAAGCTTTCTCACATACCCACATTAGCCGAATCTGAGATTCGAACCTATGCAGACAGAGGTGAGATGGCAGTGCATTAACGGTGTTAAGGCCTCCCTGGGTATAATCAGGGTTGAAATTATTAGTTAATAAATGAACTAATTAAGTTCTGAGCAACTTTTATCTCATTTGTGTTTTTATTTTTAATTTTAAGGGGGAACAAACAAATATATTCAGACTATATGTCCACTGTATTGCTTCTTTTGTGTAAACAAGGTAGAGGACAAACAACATTTATTCTTTTAATGCTGTGCACAGCACCCTGGGCCCCTCTAATTTTAGATCGGGTCCATCCTGTATTCTAAGTGAGATGCCTGTTGAGCTTGTTGAAAAAAATGTTAATTTGCCTGAGAAAACTTAATCACACTGAGGCATGTAGCGTAAATATATTTTATTTTTGACAAGTGTTTAACAGTGGTGACATTTTTTTGAAGTGTTATTGATTTTTGAAGCTGATTTTGGAAGTAATTGGCTGTTAGCAAAGCCCATCAAAATAAATTTCAGAACTCTTGGTTCATGGAGGTTTGCTTTGTGAAGCAAACCAGTGATAAAAAGAAGATAATGGGAGGAGTATTAATTCTTCGCACATACTGCAAACAACCCATTAACTAAGTTCAACTCAGAGAATCCAGCATATAAGTTTGAACACCAGGACTAGCTAGTCCCTAGTGAATGTAGTGATGAACACTAATGACAATTGCATCACCTTCAAACCCCTTTGAACCATATTGATTTTAGATTTGAATTGTAGCTATTGCAACATTGTAACGGGTACATTTTGAGCATGTGGAAATTGGAGTCCAGGCTTATGGAATTGCAGTCATGTCTTGTGAGTTTATTTAAGTCACTATTCTAGGGCGGGGTCTAGGAAATCCCCCCCCCCCCCCCGGTATATTACCCCCCCCCCCCAGTCTATTACTAAATAACATATAATTGTTATATCCCAAGAGTAAATAATAAATTAAAATAAATTTCAAAAGAAATAAAATTTTTATTTTACTAAATGAATCTCAGCCTTGAAAACATATACTTGTCCTGGAATATTCAATAGTAAAATCATCATAATGTTATATAACCATAAAATATGTTATATTTATATGATTACAGCTGAATTTTATGTGCAATCCCTCGCAAGTATTCTAAGTGCTCTCTATTAGCAAAGTCATTAACAATGTTCATAATCCAAGCATTGCAGTCACGATATTTCTTTCGAGTTGGTTGCGCTGGATATCCTCCAAGTTGCTGAGAAATTATCACATTCAGGAATGATTGTTCTCTTTGAAGGATTGTCAAAAAGCGTCAAATGTTTGGATGGTCAGCAGCAACGGCAGCTTGCATTTTTCGATGCCAACCTTCAACGCTGTTGTTAGTGTGAGGTAATTCATTTTGAACACAGCTGTGTACACTCCAAACTTGAGGAACAAAGACAAGATTAGCTCGGCTTCGACGTCTTCTTCTGCCAATGTAGTTATCTTCGAAATAATCTAACAATTGATTCATGTAGTCATCTTCTGTAAGTTCTTGAAGTTCTTTGAAAACCTGCACAATGTAAGAAAGTGGCACAAATGCCAAAGCAGCTACCATTCTATCATCTTGATATCTTTCCTGAAATCCAAGAGTTTATACTTTTTGGTATATGCTCTGAGAAAAATGATAATAACATCCTAGTACATCTATCCCTGCATAGCATTCTGCAACAGAATTCATGGCTGCTTTTTCATAATCCATCATAACTGTTGCAGGCTGAGCATTTAGAATTAGTGCCTTGATCTCCATAAAAAGACGATAAATTTGTCTTATTTGCTTTAGTTTGATTTTGTATCTGTATGTCTAAATGATGCTAATGGCAGGCGGTAATGTGTGTGTGTGGGGGGTAATTGATAGGGGGGTAATTGACAAGGGGGTACTTTTCTGCTCCCATTCTAGGGAAAGAAAGAAATTTGTTTGGAGTACTTCTGTGCTTTAAGTATGAAGGCAGTAAGAAAATCGTATTTCATAATTTTTGGATAAGTTTGATACGACATTATGGAGAAAGACAAGTCCTTGTGGCATTCAATAAGCAAATTTGATATGTTATACATATAATGATTAATTATGTATATTAAATATCTAAAAAAAAACAGGAGGGAAGTGTATTTAAGTGTCCTGCAGCCAACCACTTTATTCTTACAAAACCAAACAATGACCTGTTTTCATTACTCAGTTTCACTTCTTTGGAACAGTATTTGAAAGTGAATAAGGAAAGTAATTCATTATTTTCTGATAAATTGTATAAAAAACTAAACTTCCTGTTATGTGCAGTACACATGTACTTAAGCCCCCTGCCTTATATGTGCATACTATCTTCATTACTGTTGCCAGTATACTGTAGTGTATGTATACATAATGTTTTAAACAACTAGGTCATATGAGTGACTTGTATATTCCTTATATATAATGGTAATGTTGCCAGACATTGGTCATCTCTACTTTTCATTTTCAACAAATTGGTTTTTGACCTGAAAACCTTCCATATTTATTAAAATCAAAGAACATGACACATGTGCCAAAAATATATCTAACTACTGCCTGCTAAATCATGTAACCAGATTTTTATGGAGGTCTTACACACAATATCCTGCATTTTATGTTTGTTTGTTTGTTTTTATGGTTTAACGCCATTTTTCAGCACAATATATAGGCTATACATGGCGGCCAGTATTAGTGGTGGAGGAAGAAACCGGAAAAACCCAGAAAGAACCACCGACCCACGAGAAGCTGCTGGCAAGCTTTCTCACTTAACTACATTAGCCGAATCTTAGACTCGAACCCACGCAGACAGAGGTGAGATGGCAGTGGTCCGTAACGGACAGCGCTTTAGACCACTTGGCCACTCGGGGCCCCTCCTGCATTTTATTTTACATACATTGTATATATAACTGTATATAAAGACCACTTGACTTAGAAGGCTGATTTTTTTAAGTTTTATGGATGGGTCTTAAAAGGATATTATAATGTGATTTTTTAAAATTCTATATTTTGTACCGACATACCGTGTCCCGTAATTTTAGAATGCAGTTGATATATGGAATTTGATGTATTTGATGCAGTATACTTGCAAAATGAAACTTTCCCTTTGGCTTGGAAATGAAAGTAATATAATTCAAGGTGAGGAATGTTTAAGTGCATACATGTTATTTTTACTTCCTATTCCCCTATTGCATCAATTATCTATAGTTCATCAAGGAAGTATGATGTGTTCACTCTTTCATTTATACCTGACAGGTAATGGTTACACACCAGTGTATGATGACATCCTAAACTGTACTGCTGTGATAAGAGAAAGCTTTTGTGAAGAGTACCATACGTTGCAGTGGTCATGATAAATAAATAAATATGACTAACTCCACTTTGCTTTAAATGTAAATATAATGTTTGATATCTCGACACATTGGCATTGGAATTCATCAAACATGTGGTAACCATCCTCAAAAGACGTTTAATAATGTCTATGAGGGGGATAAATAAAATGTAAAAATATTGCAGTTACATGTTTTAATATTATATGTAAGAGATTTGAGCTATCCACAGGGTCACAGTGCAGAAGGGAGGTGGTCTAGTAATTTCCCAATAAAAAACCCAGGGTGCTTCAGTGTCAGCATCATATTACAGAAGGGAGTGGGTCATCGAAATTCGTACTTTAAAAAATGGTCATAATGTAGAAAGATTGGGTTATCAAAGTTAACTTAAAAAATGGTCATAATGTAGAAAGATTGGGTTATCAAAGTTAACTTAAAAACTGGCAGTAGCTGTCAAAATTTTCAGTAAGCCACAGTGCTTGGTAATCACAAATTGTCAGTAAGCCACAGTGCTTGGTACTCACAACACATCAGTTTTGTCCCTTTTTACAATTAGTAAGGTCTCACTGGACAGTAGTTTTGACTAATTTTCATCCATGATAATAATAAAATTATATTAAAGATACAAATAAAAACTAACGATTTTTGGTGAAAGGTTGCTTGTAAGATTCTGACTGAGGTATTCAAGTTAATTTCTTATGCAACTGGTGGCTTCTATACTGAACCAACACTACCACCAATTCTCTTTTCTTACATTCATTTTTGACAGAAAAGAGCTAAATATTTACCTGTGACATGACAGCTAAAAGAATCAGCATGTGCCTTATGCATGAATACAGTTCACTAGTACTGTAAAAAATTAGCATACTTTTCATCACCCCTCAACCATCTAGATTTTTAGATATTTATCAATGTAGCAGACACATGTAAATATTTAAGCCAAGTGGGCTGCTCATTTGCAGTCTAAGTTATGCATTTGAGCTCCAATGCTAGTCTAACTGTAACAGGCTGTCACTAACAAGTCAACCTATTTCCAAGCCTAACTCAAAGTAAATGTGAACTACATTTTCAGAATTAGCTTATGAGTGAATTTATAAATGCTAGGATTGTGATAGTTAGGCTCATGTCTTCTACTTTAAAAATTACAGAGGTGTCAAAATAATGAACCAATCCAGTGAGACCTAAAGAAATAAAAAGCAGTAGCCAAAGATGATTACCTTCATAAAGTAGTACAACAGTGTGGAAAGTAATAGTACTGTTGGATAAAATTGATACTGCCCAGTTTTAAATCTCCCGTTTATAAAAAAAAAATCTTAGAAGTTGTTCTAACCCAACTTGTATCTCATCTGAATTCAAAAAGTCTTTTTAGCAATGCACAGTCTGCATATTGCCCTTGCCACAGTACTGTAACGACTCTTCTGAAAGTAGTTAATGACATTCTCTCTGCTTTTGATAGTGGAATGATTACAGTTCTTGCACTCCTTGATTTGTCTGCAGCATTTGACACAATAGACCATGAAATATTACTTCGCTGTCTCCAGCATGTATGTGGCATTCACAAAACGGTCTTACTGTGAAGTCTGTGGTTCAAGTCCTACTAAGTCAACAGGACACAAATTGTATCTGCAAATGGTACTCCAACCTAGTTGATCTATGGTGTGGTGTTCCTCAGGGGTCTGTTCTTGGACCTGTTCAACAATTGTACGCTGATGTACAATATACAAGTTTAGCCAACCAACTGAAGTCGATGCTACCATCCAAGGAGTAGAGAGGTGCATTTCTGATGTGAAATCATGGATGACATGTAACAAGCTGCAGATGAATGATGATAAAACTGAGGCCATTCTGATCAGAACACAAAGACTTTCTCATTCACATCCTTTACCTCAGACAATAAATATCAGTAACACCAACATTAAATTCTCAGTTACTACGAAACCTAGGTGTTACTCTAGACAGTACACTCACATTGCACCAACATGTCATGAACATATATGCAAGGCTGCATATCTTGAACGGAGACTTGTCTGCTCCTTTCGCAAATATCTTTCAGTAGATGCCACTAAAACACTTGTATGTTCATAAGTACTTTCAAGACTGGACTATTGTAACTCAATTCTGTCTTTTTCATCTCCAGAAAATTTAAAAATGTTAAAAACACAGCTGCTCAGATCATCCTTATAGTACCACGATCAGAGAATACCTCCCCGCAGCTCTGTACCCTACACTGGTTATCCATTCAATCCAGAATCAAATAATTTTTTTCTCTGTGCTGCGTTTCACTGATGGGCTCCAGTCCAACATTCATATATGGCCTCACCCATGTGTACACACCAGCAATACACGTACATTCCTCTTCGGAAAATCGTATATTCATTATTCCCACTATTAAAACAAAGTCATAAGGACAGTGTTCTTTTGCATACCAGGGTTCAGCAACATGGAATGAATTGCCCATTGAAATTAGACACAAAGATACAGTGGTCCCTTTCAAGAGTTCTCTTAAAACTCACCTTTTATGACTGCAGGAACAAACTTTAAGACCTCCTATTGTTTCCTACCTTAATTATTTTCAGCATTTTTTTTTGTTTTCTAATTTCATGGTGTTTGTTTTTGTTTTTTGTAGTCATATCATTATAGATGTTTTAAAGCACTTAAAGCTTCTAAAGATTAGGTGCTATGCCATCCTCATTATTTAGTATTATTATTATCATCAGTTTCTGCCAATGGTCAATTGATAGATGATTAATATATTCATGTCTTGAAAAATCTGTGCTGTTTTTAGGGCCATGAATAGTTCTGCCATATACAGTTAGAAAACTTTGATAATTTAAATGTTTTCTTAGTGAGACAATAATCAGCCATTTTGGAACATGCGCTGGTCATTATTTGTTTCGCTAATGTTGAATAATGCTTGACAGTTTCTCAGGTCTTTCCTGTCATTACACATCATATGATCATGATCAATGTTGTTTAAAAAAGATATCATAGAAGAAAGAATGAATGCAAGAATCATCACAAAAAAGTGATCCTTGATCATGGTTGTGTTATTTGAGGAAACTATAGTTCTAGTCACACGTCATTGAAAGTCAAGCCTATCCACAGATTCCATCTTTCTAGATATTACCATGGTGGTGTAAGTACTGGGTATGCTGAAGATTTCAATTTTTAATTTAAACTGTAGGGTGGAAATAGTGAACAAAATATTCTTTATCCGCATTATCAAATAACAAGTTCTTTCAAATAAGTCTTATAAGAAACCAGTTTTGGATTGCATTTGAACTGCAAGCTAAATTCATTGATCGAGCAGTTATTGTATTTTCTTTTCCTAATTGATATCAGATTCCAATAATGTTATACATGTACACATTATGAATATGAAAGCTTTGTTGGTAGCTTTCATCTAAGGAATGTACAAATCTTTTTCTCAGGTGACACCTGGGTTTGAAACATTCTTAATTTATGGATGTTTATTCATTAGTCATGCAATATATTTCTGAGATCTAGGTGTTTTTATGATTTAAGAGAACAACCAGGCATTTTTCTTCATGCCTTCCATCAAATAACGTGAAGCATTTGTTATTGATGTAGTAAATGCATTCTATGGTAATCATTCCAGACAGTAGTAAATGCATTCTATGATAATCATTCCAGACAGTAGTAAATGCATTCTATGATAATCATTCCAGACAGTAGTAAATGCATTCTATGATAATCATTCCAGACAGTAGTAAATGCATTCTATGGTAATCATTCCAGACAGTAGTAAATGCATTCTCTGGTAATCATTCCAGACAGTAGTAAATGCATTCTCTGGTAATCATTCCAGACAGTAGTAAATGCATTCTCTGGTAATCATTCCAGACAGTAGTAAATGCATTCTATGATAATCATTCCAGACAGTAGTAAATGCATTCTATGATAATCATTCCAGACAGTAGTAAATGCATTCTATGGTAATCATTCCAGACAGTAGTAAATGCATTCTCTGGTAATCATTCCAGACAGTAGTAAATGCATTCTCTGGTAATCATTCCAGACAGTAGTAAATGCATTCTCTGGTAATCATTCCAGACAGTAGTAAATGCATTCTGTGGTAATCATTCCAGACAGTAGTAAATGCATTCTCTGGTAATCATTCCAGACAGTAGTAAATGCATTCTCTGGTAATCATTCCAGACAGTAGTAAATGCATTCTCTGGTAATCATTCCAGACAGTAGTAAATGCATTCTGTGGTAATCATTCCAGACAGTAGTAAATGCATTCTATGGTAATCATTCCAGACAGTAGTAAATGCATTCTGTGGTAATCATTCCAGACTAGTGCATGATAGTAAAGGTGTTTTCACTCCTTTTGCTCATGACGGAAAGCTTTTGAAATCGGATTTTAATCGATATGTTTTTTATTTGAAGATTATTTGACACTTCTGTCTCAGGATTTCCATGTTATGAATCCAGGAGAGAACCTTGAATGTATTGAATTTACTGGAATTTTGTCAGCTCTAATGAAGGTTGTCTTCATATTAACCACTTTTGTCTGTATTTGGATTGAATTGAAACTGACCTCATGTTGTCAGTTTTGACATCTTTGAAATTTTTGAAATCCAGATTTGAACAGGATGATCAGAAGACAGAGAAACTGCATTACCCTGTCAAAAACTCTGTATAATAATGTTTTTTTTTTTGTTGTTTTTTTGGCTGAATAAAAATTTGCAGGAATAAATTTCTTTCTTTGTTATCAAAACTGATTTATTGATGCAGAATTCTTTTGAGAAAAAATAGTAACAAAAGTTATGAATAGATTTAATTCTGTTCTATTCATTGTTATATGCATGGAATTTATTGTTTGATCAACAGTGTAAGATCCGGGGTTTAGGATATATTTCAAATTTAAAAGTTAAGTAACTTAAATTTATGGACCAGCTTTTATCAACTTTCATGATGTATGAATGTATCAGAAACAGTGATCACGAAAAGTTTAGAGTCTTGTTTTTGGAGAAACTTATTTTGTGAAATTTGATGAAATAGTTGCTAATATCCATGCATAAAGAAAGCTGTTTTAGGAGTAAAATCATTCCTGTGAATGAGCATAGATGTAGCACTATACTCCAGAATTTAGTTTTGTTTGAGTGGTGCATTACAAAATTTAATTCATTTAATAATGTATTGTAATCAATACATTCTGAGAGATGACCATATCATGTGGAGAACTCAATCTAAAAAGGCAATAGTCTTATTTCATCAGAGAGAATGAGATATGTATAGCCTAAGGAAAAACCTGTTTACTGGCTATCAGATGGTTGATTTCCCCATTTATGCTGGGGTAAAAACCAAACTGTACAGAATTCTTGAGTACCAAAGCAATACACAGTCTATGAACTGTTTCCTGAATGTAGCTGGACTAAATAACAGCTCAGTTTAACATATTCAGGCTAAGATATATTTTGTTAACTGTATTTAAGGTTTATTTTTAATGAATAAATACTTTAGTTTTAATACCCACAGAGAAGTACACTGTAGTAGGTGAGATGACTGTTATGATGGATGAGATTCCGAATGGATGACTCTATGACACAGAGGTATATGTGGAGAAAAAGTAGAGGTGACAGTCAGATCTCTAATATCTGATTGACTATGTCAAATCTAAGATACATGTATCAAAATGTTTTGTGGAGTCCAAGTGTTAGAAATATTAGTAACTGTCACAGGATAGACTGACTGGGTTTTGGATTTGCAATTAAACAGAATACCAGATATAAAAAGATGTATTTGTTTACAGATGTACATGTATGTGGTTGTGATTATATAGAAAATATATTTTGAACTAGTGCCTAATTTGGATTAGACAGATGTTGATGACAGTTGGCATACACAATTGTCTCTGTATTGAATTTTGTTGAAGCAGCATAATTCTTCAAGAAAGTCATTTATCAAGGATGTGTATTTGACTCATAATTCCATGTCAACTTGCAAGATATGGATCCATTTCAGCTGGTACTGAATGAAGGTCACAGTTTCTCTATTTAGGGTTTGTAGCTACATAGCACTTGAATGTACATGTACTTAAGAAAGATTTGCACCGAATGCCAAATATGAAAATTTGAGTGATGTTGAATTTAAAATAAAGTGTTTAGAATTCTTTTCTACATGTTACTGAGTTAAGTACGTACATTAACAGTAATGGATGTGAAGTTGCACTATTTCACATAAATATAGATTACGGAAGAAATAATTCAGTATGTCAGATGCCTGTCCTGTCTGTTGAATCTCCCACCAGGAACCTTGCTTCCGTGCAGATACACATTGGAACAGGAACTTCTGACCCTTTAATGACAAGTTGAACTAACACCAATGGTCATCACTGGAATCAGCTCTATAGCTGAAAAATCCATTTCTTGTCAAGAAAACTTTCTGACAAAAAAAGATAATTGCATTACCTTTTTTTCAAACTATCCTTAAAAAATTCTTTGATTTCCTTCAACTGATGCATCAAAAGATTGCTTCCACAGGCTTTTCTATCAAATAATTCCAGTGGAAGTTTTTGTGATACATTGTGATTGCCAGTGTGGAATGTACAAATTTATTTAAAAGCAAGAGGAAATGAACATTTTTTTTCTATAGAACTTCTTTGTCAGGGTACAGCTAACAATGTTATTTTGGCTCATCTGGTCATATTATTGCCTCAATGAGCTCACAATATGGCCATTGTGCATTGTCTGGTGACCAGTATAAAATATGGTCACCAAAATTAAAATGTAAAAACAGAAAAACTCAGCACTCAGTATTGTATAAAATTTTTCAGTCATATTGCTACGATGTCTGCAGTGAGGCAGTTTATAGTGATATATAGCACTCAGGCATCATGCACAGACATGTTGCATAATATCCCACCCAGTCACATTATCCTGGTGCCAGGCCAACCAGTCCTAACACTAACCTCTTAATGCCAAGCATCAAGCGAGGCAGCTGTTAGTACCATTTTTGTAAGTCATTGGTATGACTTGGCCAGGGATCGAACCCATGACCTCTGACTTCCACGGCGGATGCTCTAACCACTATTCCAGTAATGGATGTGAAGTTGCACTATTTCACATAAATATAGATTACGGAAGAAATAATTCAATATGTCAGATGCCTGTCCTGTCTGTTGAATCTCCCACCAGGAACCTTGCTTCTGTGATACACATTGAAACAGAATTCCAGGGTTTTCCCTGGTTCTTCCTTTGAGGATAAAAACTTCAGGTAATTTTATTCCTGGCAAGAACCCATTCTATATTTAAAATTTATATAATTTTATATTTGCTTGTCACAGATTCATTTTTTGTTTTATTCAAATATGTAATGCATGTATGAATTTGGTATTGTTATATTCCATTAGGCATTATTTAATATCAATAACTGCTGAGTGATTTCAGAGGGTTTCGTTTACATGTGTCATTATCCCCATGCTTTAGATGGAAATGATGTACTACTACTGCCTATCCATCCATCTGTCAATCTGTCTCCTAAATTACTCACTGGAAATTTGTTTTGGGGTAACTTTCTGCAAGAGCAGTATCATCATGACAACCTTCCCACGGAGGGGCTCAAAGGTCAGAAGTACACATATTTGAATTCTGAAGACAATTTCAAATATTTCCTTACAAAGTAGTATAAATGTATCCATTGCTGGAAGATGTAAATATACATGTATGACAGAGTTTGCATTATGAACCCAGGATCACTGACTGGGGATGGGGGTGAGTACAAAAGGGTGTTGTGGGTTGAATGTTTGTAGTGGTATTGATCCTGTGGTTTGGAATGCTCAGTAAAAGTGGTAAAATTTGCAATAGCAAGCTAATGCATTTGTTCTAGCTTGACTCATTGGTAGATAATTGCATTACCTTTTTTTCAAACTATCCTTAAAAAATTCTTTGTTGTCCTTCCACAGATGCATCAAAAGATTGCTTTCACAGGCTTTTCTATCAAATAATTCCAGTGGAAGTTTTTGTGATACATTGTGATTGCCAGTGTGGAATGTACAAATTTATTTAAAAGCAAGAGGAAATGAACAAGATTTTTTTCTATAGAACTTCTTTGTCAGGGTACAGCAAACAATGCTATTTTAGCTCATCTGGTCATATTATTCCCTCAGTGAGCTCACAATATGGCCATTGTGCATTGTGCATTGTCTGGTGTCCAGTGTAAAATATAGTCACCAAAATTAAAAATGTAAAACCTTTAAATGACTTCTTTTTTTCAAAGTCACAAAAAAAGAATTAAATCAAACTTGACAGAGTGCATACTGGAATGAAGATATGATTTTATGCAAAAGATGCTTATTGTTATGTATATCTATATATTTTGTAATCTTTTGTTAGTACTACCTGTGTGACCCGATTCTATTAAGCAGCAAACTGAGATTTTGCTATTGCTATTGCTATTTATTTTTTAAAATAAAGAGAAATGCTTTTGTAATAGAATGAAGACTGTGTGAGTGGGAATTAAGGACAGATTAAGAAATGATATGCAGCGACTTCTAAAAATCAAACTTAAAATGCAAAAATGTTAATTTTTTTTATAATTTAAGGTTAGATGAATGAATCAAGACACTATCGTATATTTTGTTGGATTTGATGAAACAGTTGTTTTTATAAATTATTTTAATTTTTATATGCATCTAATACTAGCAGATGTTTTAGCAATGATAATGTTATTAATTACATTGTACTTTTAATGTTATATGTGTCAGTAATGTAATTCTTATTTCCCACTACGATGTTATCACAAAGATTTTCCTTTCCTTTTAAACAGAGTGGAAGATTAATTAAATTTTCATATTTTGCCACTAGTTGGCTTGTAATTAATATATTACACTCCTGTAATTAATTTTTATTTGCCATAATCTTTTCAAGCACTCAGTCAGTCATACACAGTAATAAACATGAATGTATAGGTGACATTATTAGATGCAATAAGAATAATAATTTATATCTTTTTCTTTGATATATACAAGTATAATAGATTAGCAAGGTTTGAATAATGGAATTCTTAGTTTCATTTCTTCACAATAACTCAAGCTTGCCACCTCATTATATATATATATATATATATATATATATATATATATATATATATATATATATATATATATATATATATATATGACTTCTTTATTCATTGATTGTCATAAATTTTGACCATGACTTTAATTGTCCTTGTTATCTGGCAATAAATATAACCTCTGACAAATATTGAACCTGAAAAGTAAATGTAGGTCTCATTCATTCAATATTTAGATTTATGTGCCTTCTGCATATTGAATTGAATTTTCTTTCAAAACCTTATATTAGTTATCTGATTATAAGAAATTTTTCATGCAGTTCGTAATACCCCCAGTCTGTACTGTATATGCTTTTAGTCATTGCCAGGTCTGTTTCTCTGGTCTTTGTCGGATCTCAGTAGCAGACATCTATTCCAAGTAGCAAATTGTTTTCAGATAGTTCAGGTTATTAAATTTTGGACAAGCTGCACTTGAAATTGTCCAACCTGAACTGGAAGTGTAATTATTGTTGATTTTCCCAAAATTGAGGAACACGGGCCTCCTGTTAAGAATGGGATAAAATTTCTGGCTTTAGTGAGAATTTTTTAAAATCAAGTATTTATAATTCTATGTTATCTTTGATACAGTTCAATTAGTTACAAGTATTTTTTTCGGTAGTACATATAGTACTGCTACTATTGGATGTTTTAAAAAGGTAGTGCTTACATAGCATACCACATTGCTAGAAAAAACATTTTGGCTTTTAACTCAAGTACAGGGCTATTAGCTACAAATATAATTTGGGGGTCCTGAGTGGCTGAGTGGTCTAAAGCGCTCACCATTACGGATCACTGCCATCTCACATCTGTCTGCGCGAGTTCGAGTCTCAGATTCAGCCTATGTGGGTATGGGAGAAAGCTTGCCAGTAGTTTCACGTGGATTGGTGGTTATTTCCAGGGTTTTCCCTGGTTCTTCCTCCACCATTAATAATTGGCCGCCATGTATAGCCTATCATGTGCTGAAAAATGGCATTAAATCATACAACAACAACAACAAATATAATTTGAAGATTTTTGTCTCTTGTTTATCAGTCTGCTGAAAATATGTTCTTTTATCTAGATGCATTACCTTTTATCAAATGAGCATGTCACTTCCTTGATTGAGGCTTATCAGACCCCCTTGATTGAGGGTTATCAGACCAGTGCTGTTTAAGGTCAATGTTGTTTGCAGTGGTACTGTAGTTATAGGCGAGGATATGCAATAATTTTAATGCTGTCAATTAAGAGACTTCATATCTTCTGAAGCACTACTGATGCATTCCTTTGACCAACTTATTGTACCTGAACAAACTCATATAATGAACTTAATTGTTAAAACTCTGTATAAAAGTCTATGTATAATTGTCTATACATGTATACATGGTACATGTGACATGTTTTTTGTCTACATTTTAATAGGCAAATCAAAGCTCAAAATTAGTAATTTTTCCACTTACCCATAGGATCATGAAAACAAAACACTTACTGATCCTGCCTATGTTTAACTGTCCTGCTAAAGTCAAGCAGAAACCAGTTCAGTTTCCAATTCAGCAAATTCCATTCATTAACAATGTTCTTTACAACTCAAAACAATAACAAGACATGTGAATGAACAACCCCATTGACAACATTACAGCCTCCCCATTTATTTATGTTCATTATCACAGTATTTATGGTACTGGTACATGTACTGTCTTAGTGTCTTCTAATTAGTGTGCTTTTTCTTATCATCATCTACATGTAATTTCTGCTGATTCTGTGCACCTTGAAAATATGTAAACATGTTTACAATTGTCACAGCGCAATCTGAATGTTTTTTAAAAACAATACAATTTTAAAACACATTGCTTGGAATATTTCTGGATTATTTTTTAGTCTGGGAACATGACCTTTTACCAACTTGTCTATACTAGTCTGTGACCCTATACCGGTTGTTATCATCAAAAATGAAATCATTGTTCAATGGCAGGTATCAGGTTCAAGGTGCCATGAGTTGCCGTGTGGTCTAAAGCGCTTTCCGTTATGGATCACTGCCATCTCACCTCTGTCTAGGTTCAAGTCTAAGATTCAGCTAATGTAGTTATGTGAGAATGCTTGCTAGTAGCTTCACGTGGGTAGGTGGTTCTTCCTCCACCAATAATACTGGCTACCGTATATAGCATATAGTGTGCTGAAAAATGGTGTTAAACCCTACAACAACAACAATCATGTTCCATGTGGGCAGTGACTGTTTTGACAAAAATCATACTATATAAAGTTTACTTGGAGTGGATGAATAGTTTAACACCAGTCCATTTGTATGGTGAGCATTTATTGAACCTCATCAAAATGCAGGATTTTACTAGGAACTTGTATTTAATTAATGCAATAAGCATCAGCAAAATCACTAGGATGGATTCACAATTATTTTGCGATGTGCATGTCAGTGTCCTCATTAGATGTTTACATAAGATACCTAGTTAGAAATGGAATATTGCATGTCAGTGTCCTCATTAGATGTTTATGTAAGATACATGTACCTATTTAGAAATGGAAAATTGCATGTCAGTGTCCTCATTAGATGTTTACATAAGATACCTATTTAGAAATGGAAAATTGCATGTCAGTGTCCTCATTAGATGTTTACATAAGATACCTAGTTAGAAATGGAATATTGCATGTCAGTGTCCTCATTAGATGTTTACATAAGATACCTAGTTAGAAATGGAATATTGCGTGTCAGTGTCCTCATTAGATGTTTACATAAGATACCTAGTTAGAAATGGAATATTGCGTGTCAGTGTCCTCATTAGATGTTTACATAAGATACCTAGTTAGAAATGGAATATTGCGTGTCAGTGTCCTCATTAGATGTTTATATAAGATACCTATTTAGAAATGGAAAATTGCATGTCAGTGTCCTCATTAGATGTTTACATAAATTACCTAGTTAGAAATGGAATATTGCATGTCAGTGTCCTCATTAGATGTTTATGTAAGATACATGTACCTATTTAGAAATGGAAAATTGCATGTCAGTGTCCTCATTAGATGTTTACATAAGATACCTAGTTAGAAATGGAATATTGCGTGTCAGTGTCCTCATTAGATGTTTTCATAAGATACCTAGTTAGAAATGGAATATTGCGTGTCAGTGTCCTCATTAGATGTTTACATAAGATACCTAGTTAGAAATGAAATATTGCGTGTCAGTGTCCTCATTAGATGTTTTCATAAGATACCTAGTTAGAAATGAAATATTGCGTGTCAGTGTCCTCATTAGATGTTTACATAAGATACCTAGTTAGAAATGGAATATTGCGTGTCAGTGTCCTCATTAGATGTTTACATAAGATTTAGAAATGGAAAATTGCATGTCAGTGTCCTCATTAGATGTTTACATAAGATTACTAGTTAGAAATGGAATATTGCGTGTCAGTGTCCTCATTAGATGTTTTCATAAGAGACCTAGTTAGAAATGGAATATTGCATGTCAGTGTCCTCATTAGATGTTTACATAAGATACCTAGTTAGAAATGGAATATTGCGTGTCATTGTCCTCATTAGATGTTTACATAAGATACCTATTTAGAAAATTGCATGTCAGTGCCCTCATTAGATGTTTACATAAGATACCTAGTTAGAAATGGAATATTGCATGTCAGTGTCCTCATTAGATGTTTACATAAGATACCTAAGTTAGAAATGGAATATTGCATGTATCGATGTATCGATCTAGATTTAAAAATGGTCTGTGTGTGTTTGTGCATGTGTGCGTGTGTGTGCTTTCCATGGTTTCTAAACTGTAGGGGATTCTTTCTTTATCAGACATCATTGCTCTACATACCAAGAGGAGTTTTTATATGCCTTTTAAAAGCCAGACCCGATAATCTAATCATAATGTAGTTGTGTGTAATCATCCATGCAGATTTGGTTTCTGTATGATTATGTTTGTTTACAAAAGAAACATTTTTTTAACTTAATTGAAAATCACAGCTGAATTTTATGTACTCATTTAAAGTCAGTCCTGATAATCTAATTATAATGTAGTCAGACTGTAATTGTCCATGCAGGTTTTGTTTTTGCAAGATTATGTTAAAAAAAAGTACCAAGATCAAGCTATGCAGTGGCTTGCACATGGGATAAGCAAGAATTTATAGATTTGGGGGTCAGATGGTGAAAGGTCATCGCCACAATGACTTCTTACTTGTAAAAAAAAAACTGGTTTCTAAATAATAACTTTAATTATAGAGCATACCTTGACCTGACTTTATTCATTTTTTGGAGTCAATGAAGAAACCTTTTTGATTCATTGATTGGTTCAAAAAATCAAATATTATTTTGATAGTGATACAAGTAAGACAGTTTCAGCAAATAACTTAAATTATGAACCATATAGTTGCACAAAACGGGGTGATTGAAGTAAGCTGTGTACTATGTATATTGGGGATCAACAGTTCCAAGGTCAAGGTAACAATAAGTAAATGAAAAAGAAAGTATTTTTTTTATATTAACATGTGTCCTACCATCTGCTTTCAAACCAGCCTCATAAATGTACCAAGAAAGGAACTTAAGGGATTTAAAGATCAAGGTCTGGGTCACTGTGGCTGATGAGTTTGGCATGTCCTACTACTGCATTATTATAAAATCTACCAATCACAATATTCTTGTCAACTTTTGCGGCTCCGGTGGCCTAGTGGTTAGAGTATCTGTTTCTCATTCGGGATGTTGTTGGTTTGATTCCTGGCCAAGTTATACCAAAGACTTGCAAAAATGGTACTAACAGCTGTCTCGCTTGGCATTCAGCATTAAGAGGTTAGTGTTAGGATTGGTCAGCCTGGTGTCAGGATATTGTGACTGGGTGGGACATCATGCTACATGTCTGCGGCATGATGATGATGTCCCAGTGCTAGACATCACTATAAACTGCCACAGTGCAGACATTATAGCGATATGACTGAAAAATTGTTAAAGTTACATTAAAAATCCTAATTGCACACACCCATTATAACTTGCTATATGCGAAATTGCTAGATTGATTAAATGAAGCAGCTTTTGATGTCCACATTGTTATGGATATTTTGTGGTAAGTCTTGCCGATCCATCTGGCTTTGATGCATTTGTCTGCCCATGAGTCTTGCCTATCCATCTGGCTTTGATGCATTTGTCTGCCCATGAGTCTTGCCTATCCATCTGGCTTTGATGCATTTGTCTGCCCATAAGTCTTGCCTATCCAATTTGGCTTTGATGCATTTGTCTGCCCATAAGTCTTGCCTATCCAATTTGGCTTTGATGCATTTGTCTGCCCATAAGTCTTGCCTATCCAATTTGGCTTTGATGCATTTGTCTGCCCTCTTGCCGATCCATCTTGGCTTTGATGCATTTGTCTGCCCATATGTCTTGCCTATCCATCTTGGCTTTGATGCATTTGTCTGCCCTCTTGCCGATCCATCTTGGTTTTGATGCATGTGTCTGCCCATATGTCTTGCCTATCCATCTTGGCTTTGATGCATGTGTCTGCCCATATGTCTTGCCTATCCATCTTGGCTTTGATACATTTGTCTGCCCTCTTGCCGATCCATCTTGGCTTTGATGCATGTGTCTGCCCATTCATCTGTCTGTTGCTCAGTTTCCTTTTAAGCTTAACACATGAAATGAATGAGGGCTGGTAATCAAATTTGAGTACTGTATATCCCTAGTTCTAAGGTCATAAAATGATGAAGAAGGATAACACAACTTCAATTGAATATGCAGGTAGGATAATTGAAATAATAGTGAGAATAAGGAGTGAAAAAAATCCCTAGCATGCATAAGTTCATCAATTAGTCAAATCATAACTAAGATAAAAACTTCCAGTCTTTTCATCTAAAATGATACTTTTGCTTGCGATGGCTGATTTTATATGATCTTTCTGAATGACAAGCGGATGAAATTTTTTTAAGATCCTGGTTGTTGCCTCCATGGCAGAAGGGTATGGGGTCAAAGTTTATATACATTTTCATAGGTAACGTGAGCTCTTCCTTGTAACAATAAACTATGTCTGCAATGATTGAGGATATTTTCTTGTTTGGATATCAGAAGGGTATGGGGTCAAAGTTTACATACATTTTACATACATCCTTGTAACAATAAACTATGTCTGCAATGATTGAGGAAAGGTGATCATATTTTCTTGTTTGGCTTATGTTTCAAGATTTTGAAAGTTTTAGATCCAGTCACTATGGGTGAGGAGGGATGAGGGTCAGTGTTCATGTTTTTATTGGTAGGTGTTCTTCCCTTAACCGGAACTCAATCTAAGCTGATTGGAGTACTGTGTGTGTATATTTGACACGATATTTCAGTAGGATGTGTGTGGATAACAACAGAAGTTTCAATTTCTCACCGCAGTCTTGAAAAAGTATGGTGGGTGGGTGGGTCAAAATGGAATGTTTTGGAAGTTTATGATTGCTACATTTCTAATGTATGAATAAAATACTCTTTCTAATAGTATGAATTATCCATATATATATATATATATATATATATATATATATATATATATATATATATATATATATATATATGACTACATGTGTTTAAAGGTCAAGTAAATAAAGTCACAATTAATCATACATATGTACATTTAACTGTTCTTAATCAACAACTGCTGCTTAGTCATGTAGGTGGCCATTATACATACGCTTGATTGATGCACAGCAAGACTTTGGTAAGTAACATCATTAATCACTAAAATATCCAACATCACCAGAATTACACAAGTCACCCAACAGCTGATTGTCTCCCCTTACCCCTTCCCTCATTTTATGGGACTAAGGGTGCTAGGGACAGTTTTTATGTATAAATTTAATGTCACATACACCTGCCTAACATAAAAATTCATTAAAAAAGAAAATACATGAGTGAGGTCAAAAAGGTTCATTATTTTGGATAGGGATAATAAAGGAACTTATAAAAAATAATTTACTTGATCTGACAAGTCAATGGAAATCCATAGAATAAAAAGTTGATGGATCCCACTTTGAAATTTATACATGCAGTTTTCAGGTCCAAAGACCATTTTTGAGAAACACAGTGCAAATACAAACCCTTTTCGTGGGTGATAATTTTGGAAAACATGTACTTAATAGTTTGATTCTGTTTAAAATAGTTGTCATCCGATTGGTTTTTGCGATATTCTACTTGCCTTGAACCAGTGTGTCTACTGCTGTAAATAGCTAGCTGTGCTTCCTAGCCGACTATTTGAATTTCACTGATTACATATTGTGCCGTGACTACATGAGGTGTAAATGCCTCAAATCAGTTTCAAGAACAAGGTAAGCCAGAAAGACCAAATTCACAAATATTTTCATTTATTTTATTATTTCACAAAAATAGCTCAGAAAGTTACACCATGTCCTTAAGTTAAGAAATTTGCCATTGGCCAATATTGTCATAGTTCTCAAATATTTGATTATTCTAATTATTTTATACTCAATGATTAGTTGCACAGTCTGCGATAATCTGAATCAACAGTAAATGTACTGTAAAATTACTCATTAGCAATTGCAGTAGCTATTACTACATTGCAACAAAATAAATTTGCCTTTATGTCATAGCTATTGCAATTGCTAATCTTCTTTTTTTCATATCACAATATTTGCTTGTTTCATTCATTCATTATTTTGCTGTCTGTTAGTAGACACATTCTATGTTACCTGTAATTGAATACTTATGTAAAATACTCACAAATCTGACCTGATGGGTTGATATTCATAAATGATTACCTGAGAGTCACTACATAGCTATCATTCTTACTGACTTGGTAATTACCTTAGGATTTACTTAATATAGAGATGAAAGCATGACTGTTATACTTTCTGAGCACCTGTCTGAGATTTGAATACTTTCTATAAAGTTTATTTTCTTTAAAGATTATCCTTATTTATTGATTAAAAATGCAAAAATGAAATTTCCTTTCAGTTTACTTTTACTATTTGTTAGTAAGTTTGTAGAGGTTTCCCTTTATTTAGGCTGTGTTGTGGTATGCTCTCAATAATATTTAAATTAATACAGAAGATCCACCCTGGCTCGTTTTTATCAGAAATTGAAGAAGTGATAGAGAGATGCAAAGCTTTGAGCCCCCAGTCAGCAGTGCTGACAGTTAAGTTAATGAATACACAAAATGTGAAATTCAATTAGCAAACAATTTAATATAATTCGATAAAAGTCATCTCTCAAATAAAATTGAACTAAAACCTTATCACTTGTCTTTCACTTGACCAAGTGACAGCCTATTTCATCATCTGAATTAGTGTGATAGATTTTCCTCCTCTCCTGTGTTCCTACTCGTTTCTATGATTGTTCTGGACTGGTAATCCAACTCCCTCCAACAGACCTTCTAACGTCTGCCTCCATCTTCCTTTTTCTTTTGTCTCCTAGAGACTCGGACCAACTGCACTGGTAATTCCCTCTGGTCCCAAAAAGCTTCCTTCTAACTTCTCCCTCCGTTCTTCCTTATCTTTTCCTTTGTCTCCTAGAGACTCAGATCAACTGCACTAGGGTAATTCCCTCTGGTCCCTAAAACTTCCCTCTAACTTCTTCCTCCATTCTTTCTTCTCTTTTGTCTCCCAGATACTCGGACCACCTGTACTGGGGTAATTCTGTCTGGTCTCTAAAAGCTTCTTGTATTAACACACAAGGACATTAGCATAACATATTCCTCATGCTATGTGAACTCACACTAAACATTAATATCATCAAATAAGCCATTACCATTTTTGGTCATGCATTCGTGCCCATCAAAATAAACATATACACATATCCATGCACTGATAAATCCTTACACATGATACTGTTACAAAGTATACACAAATTGGCAAATCCATATTTAATAATGTTGCACACTGCAACAATTATACAAAGTTTATAATTCAATTCAACATATGCAAATCTATAATATCAAACGAATAAATGCATGAGGTTACTACAACTTAACCAAATAGTGAATTACGATATTAATTCTTTACATAAACATTGTTCATATCTCAAAATATACATGTATATCAAACCCTATGAATGAATCACCATACAAATGGTAATTCTATGTACTAAAGTACATACTGCAATAATTAGAGTATTAGTATTTGCAGTAATATTTCACACCAATCGAGCAAATAGTCACTGACCTGTACTGAAGCTCCTTGTTATTCCCAGAATATACAAGTTTCCTGTCAATTTCATCGTGACGGAGTTGTATATTGTTTGAATGTGCATACATGGGTTAATTGGCACCCATTTGTCTCAATAGGCAATGGAAGTGCACCCATGAGAGATGTCCCGGTTGGTGGTTGTGCAGCATCTGCAGTGGCTATTAAGCCCAACACTGGCTGCTTGTGAAGCTTGAGTCTGGTGTGGGATGGAGCTTCTTTTCTTCTGAGATCTATTTTCATAGCTTTTCCTCACCAGCTTTTAGACCAGTGATCAGAGTGTGTTGTCAGCTGGACTTGTCTAGAGCAAGCTCTTCCCATCTGTTGACATTGATGCCAAGGACTTTCATATCGTGCTTGCACACATCCTTTAAGCGGAGAATTGTGACTGTCTGATCGACCTTTTGTCAGAGGCAAGTTTTGAATAAAGAAGATCTTTGGGAATCCATCAATCTCCCATCTGATGTACATGGCCCTACTGGTGGAGGAGTGCGACCATGTGGGGAATCTTGGCACGTTCAAGCACTTTGTTGTTTGTTACTCGATTGCCACAGGTGATCCCGATTATGTGTCAGAGGCACTGCATGGGAAAAGCTCTCCGTCTTTTCTCTTGTGAGGCGTACAGAGCCCAGGTTTCACTGGTGTACATGAGAGTGCTTGGTGAGATCTATAAAGGCCATGAAAAGGTGTCTGTGTTGTACTCAGCATTTCATCTGCAGTTGCCTGATGGAGAAGATCATGTCGATTGTGGACCTCCGTGCAGAACTTGCACTGTGACTCTGGATACATTCTGTCAGAAAGGATCTGTTGTCTGTTAAGGATGATGCATGTGAAAACTTGACCCATGATGCTGTTATACATGACCCCTGTAGTTGTTGCAGTCGCTCCATTAAAAAAACTATAATGTGCATGTTGTGTACTTGATTAAAATTGACTTGACCTTAGCAATCAGCCATGATTGATAAAGAACATTTAGTATGCATTGTACATGTACTTTTTCCATAACACAAACCATCCACCAAATTTAAAGAATTAATATTAATTAATTTTAATATCATAAACCTAGATTGCATTAAAAAAAACTATATTTTAACTTAATATGTAATAAAGATATCAGTGTGTGTCTGATATCTTTGAAAGTGATCATAATATATATTTAGGTCTATAGTTATTTATGTCAGAAATATCTCTGTTCTTATTATGTCTTGGAGAATTGCGTTATTTAATCTGTTTAGCTTCATAGTGGAATTTATTCTAGAGTTGCAAAATGATATTTTTTTTTTAATGAGTCAGAAGTAATAAGTAGACAGTCACCAGAAATTTTACCGTCATGAATAAGATTTCTCCTTTTTGTTTTAATGAATTTAAACTTCACAGCTATTTTGCTTCGTAGGAGAATTTTTTCCAACTGAAAATATGTGGCAGCTTATGTTCTTATATTGAATGAATCATTGTTATGGTTAAAAAATGCTCAATTAGTGTCAGCATGAGGTTTTTACTAAAAAACTTGTATTTCTTAGTTGGTCAAAAAGAAAAGGTTGCCAATCTTACTCCAATATAGCAACCTAATTATCCATCTGTATAATCTTATTGTGTGTGTGTGTGTGTGTATGTATATATAGATAGATAGATAGATAGATAGATAGTAGTGATGGAAATCGGTTAGAAGTTCATAATCGATCATCGGTTGCACACAACTTACTGATAATCGATTATAATCGGTTGCTAACTTTCTACAAGTAAGTTTTAATTTTTGTTGTTACAGAGTTATATCTTTGTTCAAAAGTTTAAAATGTATAGGAGTTAATCTCTCTCTCTCTCTCTCTCTATATATATATATACTTTAACCTCAAAAGCAACTTTCTTTGGCTTATCAGTTTTATGCAGCTGAAAGACTTAACAATCCCCCAGAACACTTTTATTCATATGTGATTTTTCAATTGTTTAAAGTATAGAAAGAAATGTTTTTCTTGCTTGTCATTAGTTACTAATACTACAATCAAAGCAGTTTAAACAAAACAAATAAACACCAATTACAAAAACTTTCAAACTAACTGAACTATTTATCAGCAAAATCATGTAATGTTTGAGCAATGCTGAACACAAAAATCATTTTTCAGAATACTGTTTCTTCTTGTGCTTGTTACACTGACACTACCAATAGTTAATGTTTTTGTTTAAGAATATTATCAGGTCCACATTGTCACAACTTAAACGAGCCCGTTTCTTGCTGACAAGATGTCCAGCCAGACTAAATACCCTCTCACTGGATACTGATGATGCCAGAATACTTAGGTACTTCCGAGCTAGTAAGCTAAGATGGAGGTAGAACTGGCAGTTTTGTTTCCACCACTGTAACATTGTGAGATTGGTATCATATGGAGCAGCAACTAGATATCTAGAAACCTCCTGGTGGATGACATCTGTTATTGGCTGTTGACTTTCACCAAGGCAAACAACATCTTGCAACCAATCATCCATGTCAACATTGACCTTTGCTTTCTTGTTTGGTGGACTAAGTGTAACCACAGTTTTAGTGTTGTCATCTCTGACATTTAGTAGTGATGGTGCAATTGGTAGAGGTGGCAATGAGTCTGAAGGTTTTTCATCACTAGTCCCTGGCTCCACTTGGACATTCACTTTAACATCAGCCATATCAAGAGCAACCTTCAAAAGCAGAGCATGTCCATCTGCTCGCTCACTGTCAGATAGAAACTCCAGATCCTTCATAGTATGATTCAATAAACAGCCCAACAGAACTAGATCTTTGTCCTGTGTTCTATTGTCAAATTCTTGTCTCATTACATCTTTAAGTTTAGCAATTGAAGGTAGATCATCAGCATTTGTTTCTATACATTTGGTAAGTTTAAGAAGTATTGGGATAACTTTATGAAGGGTTGGTGATTTGTCTCTGCAAACACTGTTTGTTGCATTCAGGAACGGTGAGAGAACTTCCACAAGTTTTTCAACCAATGCTTGTTCGTCAAATGTATAGACATAATTTTTCAATGTTGCGGCTGCTGACTTGCTTATGTTTGGGTCACTGATAACAGCCATAATAGCAGGTGTTTGCTCAAGCAGTTGTTCAAGCATGTCATGAGTGCTATTCCATCTAGTTGGAACATCCATCTTGAGCTTGTGTCCTCTAGCACCTATGTGAAGTAGTAACTGCTGCTTTCTCATTAACAAATCATTTATGCTCGTGCTTTGATGGAAAAAAGTCACCAGTTTGCGCCCCTTTGCAATGATTCGTGACGGTTCTGGTATAGCTAAAGTTTTTTTCACAATAAGGTTAAATCTGTGACCATAACAACCAAATCGAGTCCATTGAAGTAAATCAAAAGCCTTGATCTCATTGGCTGCATTATCAGTTACTCCAGTTGGTGTTGGAAGATTCCATCGCCTCTGAGTGGCCAACAGGCTTTCTTTTATATTTTCCCCAGTGTGACTGCCTTCAACTTTTCGTGTTTCTAAGACAACACTTTTCAATTCCCAATCTTTGGAAATAAAATGTGCAGTCACTGTACTATAACTTTCTGTATTTAATGAAGTCCATGCATCGTGAGTAACAGCTATATCAAGAACATCATGTAGTTCCTCTTTTACTTTTTTCTCAGCCTGGTCTTTCTTCTCAGCTAGTTTGGAGGACACTAATTTACGACCTGGAATTTCATACCTGAAAATGTAAAGTTTGAAACATTTAGTCATGGTAGTCAAACAAGACATGTATTTGGAATATTTACTGTGTCTAAATATAGTGAAAACAATGAATTTATTTAATGTTTATTTAGACAGGACAGCATTATATTTAATTAAATACTGCTTAATTTAGGTATGAAAATTCAAAATTCAACAGTGTTGACATCTAGAATCAAATGGATTCACACTTTTTTTCTTTTCTCACTGTCAGTTTAAATAAATATTACTAATTTTTAATCTTATCATTTAAAACTTACCTTGGATTAAGAAGCATCACAAAGTTTCTAAAATATGTATGGTCAACAAGGCTTAGCGGAAGAACTTTGCCAACAATAAGTTTCAAGAGTGCATCATCAATTTCTTTCTGCTTTGTAGCTGACATCCTCTCTGTTGGCTTCTTAAATTGTTCATCAATCTTAGTCTGTTTGGGTGGCTGGGGGGAAACATCAGCACCTCTTGCTGTTGCTGATCCCATTTCCTTATGGTCATGATCAAGATGAAAGGCCAAATTTGTAGTATTGCCTGGAGTGTATTTGAAATAAATGTTTTTATATTGAGAAGAAAAAAGAGCAAACAACAAATTCTTTATGCACAAGTATCTTAAATGAATGGAATGAAATTATTTAAAGAAAATCAGGATTAAAATTAATATTAAATTTGTACATATATTTTAAAATTAATCTGCAACATTTTAAAAAGTTATTTTATGTTTTTAAATAGTCACATGTCTCAGGGAATATCTGTAACAAACCTCAGAGATCACTTTTCCGTCATTATCATATATGCCTAAATAGCAGGATAATCTTGTGATTATTTATGTATTTCAATCATAATCATGACATGGAGCTTTATTATGAAAAGAAATTTGAAGTATTTTAACAACAACACATGCTATATTAGAGGAAAGCACAAAGTACACAAATGATTTAATGAAAATAAAATTCTTGATTTAAAATATTTGATACTGGAATGCCATGAAACGTTTTTCCGTGTGCGTGCGTGCAACTCATTTATTTTATACGAGGTTGTTCTGTCTCCTAATAATTGCATTCGTCGTTGACGACATTATTTGTTTCCAAATTATCCAAAAAAATCTAACTATGGTGTATGTTTATATATTTGGAAGTTATGAAGGGAATAAATAATTTAGCTTTACTGTTGTGGATCGGAAGGCTAATATCATGGTTCCACAGTCCTAAAATGTAAAGCGTATCACATGATAATTTTGTTTTCGTGTAGCACCACAAAAAATTAGAATATTGTTCATTTTTTGCACTATGTATTGGAGAATGTGTTTGCCAAAAATAAATGTATCCCCGCGTTGATTTCAATGAGAATAGCTGGACCTACCTTTGTTTGCATATTCCTTTCTGCAGAGTTTGCATATGACCTTCGTTGTATCTAAATTCTCCTTTGTCGGTGGACCCTCCTGTATTTTGTAAAATCCAAAATATGTCCATACACGAGAACGAGCTTTTCCTCCAGGATATGGATATATTATTTTGCGATCGTTTTCATCCATGGCACGTGTATGATATTTAGCGGGGTTTTAACATTTTGTTCGGAATCCTCGGTTTTCTTCCCAACAAACAAAGGGATTGAACTAGTCTGTGCCAAGCGCTTCACAGTTGTCTCCCTTACCATGCAATCGATTATGGCGTTTCACAATCGATTGGCGAATTGGTTCACTCAACCAACTGATTATCGATTATAATCGATAATCGGAACAACACTAATAGATAGATAGATAGATAGATAGATAGATAGATAGATAGATATAGAACACTTCTTATGATTTCTAGTTGGTCCTAAATAGAAATGGTATTCATCTTATCCTGATTAGCCTCAAATTCTACCATATACATGTAGCAATACATTTGGCAACATAAATGTAAAAATACAATTTTTCATTATTAAAGTTCTGGGTTAAATCTGTTTCTCCCCTGTTTTAAATATTTTAGCTGAAATGCAATTATTTATTGGAAACAAGTCTAGTTTGTACCATAAAGTTCATGCTGTATGCAGTAACCTGTACATGTTAGTGCCTAGTGCCAAATCAGTTGAGCTGAGTTTCTCCAGTGCTGTGTTTACATACAGAGTGGAGGAAACAAGCTGAGGGCATGATTGAAAGTTTTTTTGCTATGGTTGCTAACTTCCTTAGCATTGGCCTATCAGTATCAGGTGGTTTCTGATTCACCAGCTCATCTAAACATTCGTGGACTTGTTTACTTGCACACAATTTGGGATATATAAAACATCAGACTTCAGTGGACTGATGTAGACAGCATGATCAGTAATTCAGCAGTGGACTGATTGCATATCTGTTAATATTTGATGAAGATTGATGATGCCCTAAGATTCATTTTGATGTGTACTAGCTGACAGGATTGTTTTTGGATACTGCATTTTAGTGTGGAAATCTAAATGTATGTATGAGTTATACATGTGGGGAAAAAAGCATATGGTCCAAAATCAGGTTTAAGTGGAGAGTTAAGTAGTTTCATTATTTGTAGTATTCTTTGTGGTATTTTATGTAGATATTTAGCTCTGTTGATGACTCCAGATATATATCTTTTAAATTCTTTAGTGGTTGTTGTGTGACACTATAGTTGTATCTTACCCACATAAAGTAACAAGCTTTTAAGTAGTTTTTCCAATACCTCTAAGTGTAAGCTTCAGTAGGTTTCAAGCAGTTATGCAGAATTTTCTGATGAAGCAGTTTTAAAAAATAAGCTTTTAAGTGGCAGCAATGAAATATGTAGAACTTTCTACTTTTCCAACTTCTAAGATCATCAAAACAGCAGATCATAGAACATCTATTTTAATGGACACTAGAATTGGCAATGACCGATACGTTTTTTGTTAGTACAGAAAAATATTTTGTGACTGTCCACTGAAATGTAACCACTTTCAAATACAACCTATGTCATAAAAAAGAAAATTGTTGTCTGTACAGTTTAATTATGTCTTAATTAATTGAGAAGTTTCATAGATCTTTTTTTATCATTTAAGTGTAGTTATATTAGTAGTAACTTAGGGGACACATGTTTAAAATGGACAGATGAAGCAAGTATTTATATGTCAGGTAATATACTTTTAAAGGTATAGTAGCTGACATTTTTTTAAATCAAGGATTTAGGGGCCCCAAGTGGCCGAGTGGTCTAAAGCACTTTCCGTTACGGATCACTGCCATCTCACCTCTGTCTGCGTGGGTTCGAGTCCAAGATTCTGCTACAGTAGAACCTGTCTTGAAAGACCACCTCATTTGCCAACAAAATATGGTCTCTCAAGACAGGTGGTCTTTCATAACAGGTCACAATGCTATATAATAAATAAATTTGTGCACTGCGAATGTGGTCTCTCAAGACAGGTGGTCTCACATAGCAGTGGTCTTTCAAGAGAGGTTTTACTGTAATGTAGTTATGTGAGAAATACATTAATACTTGTCTATAGAATACATTAATACTTGTCTATTGAATACTGAATACATTAATACTTGTCTATAGAATACATTAATACTCATCTATAGAATTCATTAATACTTGTCTATTGAATACATTGATACTTGTCTATAGAATACATTAATACTTGTCTATTGAATACATTAATACTTGTCTATAGAATACATTAATACTTGTCTATAGAATGTATTAATACTTGTCTATTGAATACATTAATACTTGTCTATAGAATGCAATAATACTTGTCTAAAGAATACATTAATATTTGTCTATAGAATACATTAGTACTTGTCTATAGAATGCATTAATACTTGTCTATTGAATACATTAATACTTGTCTGAAGAATGCATTAATACTTGTCTAAAGAATACATTAATACTTGTCTATAGAATACATACATTAATACTCGTCTATAGAATGCATTAATACTTTATTGAATACATTAATACTTGTCTATTGAATACATTAATACTTGTCTATTGAATACATTAATACTTGTCTATAGAATACATTAATACTTGTCTATTGAATACATTAATACTTGTCTATAGAATACATTAATACTTGTCAATAGAATACATTAATACTTGTCTATAGAATATATTAATACTTGTCTATTGAATACATTAATACTTGTCTATAGAATACATTAATGCTTGTCTATAGAATACATTAATACTTGTTTATAGAATACATTAATACTTGTCTATATAATACATTAATACTTGTCTATAGAATACATTAATACTTGTCTATTGAATACATTAATACTTGTCTATAGAATACATTAATACTTGTCTATTGAATACATTAATACTTGTCTATTGAATACAGTAATACTTTTTTTCTTTAGAATACATTAATACTTGTCTATTGAATACATTAATACTTGTCTATAGAATACATTAATACTTGTCTATAGAATACATTAATACTTGTCTATTGAATACATTAATACTTGTCTATACATTAAAACTTTTCTATAGAATACATTAATACTTGTCTATTGAATACATTAATACTTGTATATATAATACATTAATACTTGTCTAAAGAATGCAATCATACTTACAGAAATAATCAAGGGGAGTTGGACCATTATTGGACTGCAGTTTGTAGCCTATGATACTCAGGTTCATAAATCACTTTTGGATGTAAAGAACAAATACACAGATGTGTGTTGGTGTGGGTGTGATTTTTCTGTGTATTTGTATGGTTTGTGTTCCATTAATTTTGTTTCTATTATTTTAACTAAGGAAAATCCAGCTCTTTATTTCAAAATATATTTAGCAGATAAAGTCCGCAATTTGTGTAATATCTTGTGTGATTTCGACAAATGTTCTTGATATCTCTTGGATGCATATTTTTGGGATCTTTTTTAACTACTATGGAATAATACTTCATGATATCTCTGCTAAAATAAACCAGGTTCCATTCTGATCACAGGGGGTCTTTATTTATATTAATAATGTCGAATTAGGTTCCAAGAACTATTCAGCTTCTTATATAGTTGTCTGGACTGTTTAGTTTCTTATACAGTTATGGTGTATGGATTATATAAGTTTGATTTATCTCTTTTGAAGAGGTAATACATTTCTGGATAACAAGTGGTAGAAATAAATCTTGGCCTACATTCAAGTTTGTGACAATTAATCTTCATTGCTAGTAAATATTTGTAATTGTTTAGTATTATTAGATAAATATCTTTACATTTATATGTGTAATTGTTTAGTATTATTAGATAAATATCTTTATATTTATATGTGTAATTGTTTAGTATTATTAGATAAATATCTTTACATTTATATGTGTAATTGTTTAGTATTATTAGATACTCTTTGGATTTTGAAGGTGCAAAGAAGCATTCAAAATGCCATTATGGTAACTTTGAATTCTTTGTTTCTAGTGCTGTTGTTGGTGGCTTAAGGTTAATGGTAATTTCATTTGAAATATGAGCCACCTTAAAGAATAAATATAAAATAATAATTAAACAAAATTAATAGTGGTAATTTCAATTCAGCTTAAACATTATCAACAGGATTTACTAGCAGTGTCTAATTTGGATTTATTTCATCATCATAATTAGTGGTGAAAAGAGCACATTGCCCACAACGGATTGCATCACCTTCCTCTCAATTGTGTTCCAATGTTTTCTATTTCCTTGATTCTTCCTCTTCAGACTGCCTCAACCTTCTCTGACTTCACTCATCACTTCTATTTTTTTTCCTTTTGGACTTCACTCGTCTTTTCTCTTTTTTCCAGACTTCTGTCTTTGGACTCTCTACTCTCTCTCTCTCTCTCTCTCTCTCTCTCTCTCTCTCTCTCTCTCTCTCTCTCATGGTTATCATGCGTTTCGAATGATAAATTTCCAGGTTTTTTTCGAATGAAATTAAGGTTTTCAAATTCAAATATGACCATTACTGAATGAAATTATAAGATTATAAAACATTTAATTTCTGAATCTAAAGGTGTTTCTATTTCAAGACTCCAAAATATCTTAAGTCAGAAAAGATGATCATGTATAAAACCACAAAATGTATCACACAGAACAATTTTGATTATATTCCTATAAATTGGCATATAAGTCAGTTCAATGTACATAATAAAAATTCTAACTTTACTTTGTTGACCTACATTATGTTGCTACGTGGAAACAACATAAAGAACATAAATTAGTTTGTTTTCTTTCTCTCTCATATTCTTAAGGGCTTATTCTCTTTCTTCATCTGTTTCTTCCACTCTCTTCACATGTCTTCTCTCTCTCTCTGTGATTCTTCCATGTCTTCATCTCTTTTGTCTTCTCTCTTACCTCCCCCCTCTATCTCTCTCTAGGTTTTCCTCTTTCTCTCTCACTTCATCTATTATTTTTGCCCGTCTGTCTCTCTCTCTCTCTCTCTCTCTCTCTCTCTCTCTCTCTCTCTCTCTCTCTCTCTCTCTCTCTCAGAAACTGTTTCTTTAAAGGACTGTCCCTGAATCACTATATGTACCACTTTCTAGATGTACATAAAATTCCTTCACTTACGTTACTCAGAACACGCTATCTATCCGGACACTGCATAAATCTTACCTATATATGGTAGTACCTTGCCCCTTGCTTCACAGCAACAGGTCATAAATTACCATATGAGCTCTCTATAATCTCTATAAATAAATGTACCGTATGCTACTACATGTTCAATTACTATTGCATAAAATTCACACATCCTTAACATACAAGATTTTTTAAATATTACAAAGCAAATATAATAGGTAGCTATCGTTAACTCATGTAACGGATGGCTCGGTATCAAGGGTTATCAGTACAATATTGCACAAGTCCCTGGTCAGAGGTATTGCGCAACTTGGAAAAACAACACTCGACACCGCCTCTCGTTAATACTCGTTTATCTAAGGAATGACCTCTACGGTGTAATTTGCCCGGTCATAGAGTGGATATGGTAATCTGAGATGGTATCTTGAACAAGACAACACACGAGCCCCTGTAAAGATAAAAAGAGAATTTAATCAAAATACAATTAAGAGAAGAATGACAAAGTAAATTACAATTTTCTTTCCTTCTGACTATTCTTCGTTCAGAAGTACTTCAAAACCGAAGCTTTAAAATAGCAGATACGTTAATTAAAATTCAAACACTAATAAAATAGATGAATTTAACCGTTAATAACTGATAGTAACTTTCATCATGAAATCGAATGTTCATTAACATTGGACTGTTGGGTGATTCACAATGACCTTGTTCGTCGACTGGTTTATTTTCCTTCTGCGTGCGTCACGACTTTAGCTTGCCCTTTGATTGAACGGGTGAATTCCACATTCTGACTTCTGACTTCTAACAACTTTTCCCTCCTGTTTCTTGACTTCTTTTCCCTCCTTTTCTTGACTTCTCGCTAATTCTCACTCTTTCCAACAAACTATTTTCCTTGCGTTTTTGGCGTCTTACAATCGTTCCACATTCAGTTTTTCCCCTGGAACTACAATTTTAACGAACGTTCTTTCTTGCAAAGAACGGTCGGAGTCCTGGTAATTACTTCTACCTTTCGGTTTCTCTCTTGCAGAGAAATTTTCAGACTAATTCAAACTCATAATCTCAGAGAATATATTTCCCCGATCTTACGGTTCAACACCCCCCCCCCCTCCTTCTACATTTGACCAATCGGAATAAATACTATTCCTACAGACATTTTGAAAAACTGTCTATCAAGATGCCAAAAATACCACTTGGGGTCGAAATAACACCCTACCATTTGTTTCCAATCACTTTGATAGCTATACGTGAGAAATACACTCTCTTAAGCATGTCAAACACCAAGTTTGGTTCTACTATCAATACTCTAACAGCCTGACCCAGTTAAGTAAACATTCTTTCGTCCAAACTCCTACTCCAAGACAGTTAATTGTCGGCTAGACTAAGAATTAATTAATGAATTTCACTGGCGAAAAATTTGGCACTTGACAACTCATGATAGTCAGTATCAATCAATAAATGAATATTGTGTGAAATTAAAAATGCGTGTATTAATGCTGTTAACTTTAGAACTTGTGCATCCAGCACTAAACCCTGTCTTTCTCACAAGACAGACACCTAGTCCTTTTTTTGTTTAATGAGGAAAGCACTATTATCTTTCTAGGATTCCTTGGAGTCAAACTTCTCCCCTCTCAGAAAATTTTGGACTAAAGAACTTCAGTCAAGGTTGTCACTTTAATTTCACATTACTTCCAAGATGTACACCTTAGTTTCACTCTGCCAATCATAGGCTGGTTTCTAAAAATATTCATAAGAAAAATATTTCTTTCATCAGTCAGATTCTCTGAATTACGTTATATAACTTTTCCCTTTGAAGAATTACTATTTATCATGGATCGGAAGTTCAATTGTCTCTGTCTCTGTCTGTCTGTCTCTGTCTGTCTCTGTCTGTCTGTCTGTCTCTCTCTCTCTCTCTCTCTCAAAACTGTAAAGTATGTCATATCAATTTCATTGAGTCAGAACACTGGCCCCTTTAAAATTTTAACTCTGACATGCAAGATGAAGAGAGAAAAGGTCAAAGTGACCCTTCACAAAGGTTTCTCCTGTTTAAATGTGATAAAACTTAATGCTCAATGGAACTTTAAGGTTCAATGCTTATTCAAACTTCAACACTTCACAGTAGCCGGTTAATAATAATAAATAATTTTTGCAATTTTGTTTGTAGAATTAACAAGATAGAGACAGTATATCTTCAGTGCTACAATCTTCAACCTCTTCAGTGCTAGTCTTCAGACTCTTCATTGTTATAATCTTCAACCTCTTCAGTGTTATAATCTTCAACCTCTTCATTGCTAGTCTTCAGACTCTCCAGTGCTATAATCTTCAACCTCTTCAGTGCTAGTCTTCAGACTCTTCAGTGTTATAATATTCAGCCTCTTCAGTGTTATGATCTTCAACCTCTTCAGTGTTATAATATTCAACCTCTTCAGTGCTAGTCTTCAGACTCTTCAGTGTTATAATATTCAGCCTCTTCAGTGTTATGATCTTCAACCTCTTCAGTGTTATAATATTCAACCTCTTCAGTGCTAGTCTTCAGACTCTTCAGTGTTATAATCTTCAACCTCTTCAGTTCTAGTCTTCAGACTCTTAATTGTTATAATCTTCAACCTCATCAGTGTTATAATCTTCAACCTCATCAGTGGTATAATCTTCAGCCTCATCAGTGTTATAATCTTCAATCTCTTCAGTGCTTCATTCTTCAGGGAGATCTGGTTTGAAATTAGGAAATATATTAATTTGACTGTTATTAGTTAATATGATAGTGCACACTATAAAAGTAATTCCAGGTTCGAAACTGATTGGAACCCAATACTTTTAGAATGGAATTTATTTTGATGGTTTGGTAGCATTTCAGGACATCATGGATACCATTGTGATGACATCAGGATTGGATGAAAATTGAAGACACGAATGTGTATGGACATATGCTCAGAACATTCTGGAAGATTTCATTCCATTGACATGGGAGAGCTAATAATTTAACATTTAACTGCTAGGCCTTAATTAATATACATAATTTATTTTCTTGACAGTAGCCTCGTTTTTATGGCTCATCAGTTGTGTCAGAAGTGTAAAACCTGCCAGGAAAGGCAGAAAAGTCATCGTTTTAGCACAGTGTACACAATCATTCCTGATTCTTTGCAAACATGGATATCACCCTTGTTCCTTCCTTATCCACTAGAAGTTCTGGCAAAGGTAATACAGTAATGCATTTGTAGTTGTCTTTATATATGGTTTTGAAAAATGAGTTGTTGCAGCCATTTTAGTTATCTATACATGGGTCAATACATATCTTGAGATCAAATTTTCCAAATGAACAAATTCTTCATGTGATTTACACTTCATAGTAAAATGTACGGTAGTCTCATCTTAGATAGTTTTGTATTCGCAGAATACAGCTTGATTAGTGTTTGGATTCCCAGCCCTTATTCTTAGTTAAAAACCATTAGGTTTTGGATACCCAAACATTATTTATTGTCAAAAAGCAATAGGTTTTGGATTTCCAAGCATTATTCTGGATAAAAAAAGCCATAGGTTTTGGAATTTCAGTCCTTATTCTTTGTTAAAAAGCAGTAGGTTTTGGATTCCCAAACATTATTATGGTTATAAAATTAATAGGTTTTTGATTCCCAAACATTTTTCATTGTCAAAAATCAGTAGGTTTTGAATTCCCAAACATTATTCTGGGTAAAAAAGCAATAGGTTTTGGATAACAAAAATTTTTCATTGTCAATAAGCAGTAGGTTTTGAATTCCAAAACATTATTCTTAGTTAAAATGCAGTAGGTTTTGGATTCCCAAACATTATTCTGGATAAAAAAGCAGTTGGTTTTGGATTCCCAAACATTATTCTGGATAAAAAAGCAGTTGGTTTTGGATTCCCAAACATTATTTTGGGTCAAAAAGCAAAAGGTTTTGGATTCTCAAACATTATTCGGGGTCAAAAAGCAAACGGTTTTGGATTCTCAAATATTATTCATTATCAAAAAGCAGTAGGTTTTGGATTCCCAAACATTATTCTGGATAAAAAAGCAGTTGGTTTTGGATTCCCAAACAATATTTTGTGTCAAAAAACAGTTGGTTTTGGATTCCCAAACATTATTTTGGGTCAAAAAGCAAAAGGTTTTGGATTCTCAAACATTATTTTGGGTCAAAAAGCAAAAGGTTTTGGATTCTCAAATATTATTCATTATCAACAAGCAGTAGGTTTTGGATTCCCAAACATTATTCTGGGTCAAAAAGCAGTAGGTTTTGGACTCCCAAACATTATTCTGGGTCAAACAACAAGGTTTCGATTCTCAAACATTATTTTGAGTCAAAAATCAATAGGTTTTGTGTGCAGAAAAAACATTATTCTGGGCCCTAAAGCAGAAGATTTTGGATTTCCAAACATTTTTCTTAGTTAAAATGCAGTAGGTTTTGGATTCCCAAACATTATTCTGGGTCAAAAAGCAGTAGGTTTTGGACTCCCAAACATTATTCTGGGTCAAACAACAAGGTTTCGATTCTCAAACATTATTTTGAGTCAAAAATCAATAGGTTTTGTGTGCAGAAAAAACATTATTCTGGGCCCTAAAGCAGAAGATTTTGGATTTCCAAACATTTTTCTTAGTTAAAATGCGGTAGGTTTTGGATTCCCAAACATTATTCTGGATAAAAAAGCAGTTGGTTTTGGATTCCCAAACATTATTTTGGGTCAAAAAGCAAAAGGTTTTGGATTCTCAAACATTATTTGGGGTCAAAAAGCAAATGGTTTTGGATTCTCAAATATTATTCATTATCAAAAAGCAGTAGGTTTTGGAATCCCAGACATTATTTTGGGTCAAAAAGCAGTAGGTTTTGGACTCCCAAACATTATTCTAGGTCAAAAAACAAGGTTTGGGATTCTCAAACATTATTTTGGGTCAAAAATCAATAGGTTTTGTGTGCAAAAAACATTAATCTGGGTCAGAAAGCAGAAGGTTTTGGATTTCCAAACATTTTTCTTGGTCAAAATGCAGTTGGTTTTGGATTCCCAAACATTATTTTGGGTCAAAAAGCAAAAGGTTTTGGATTCTCAAACATTATTCGGGGTCAAAAAGCAAACGGTTTTGGATTCTCAAATATTATTCATTATCAAAAAGCAGTAGGTTTTGGAATCCCAAACATTATTTTGGGTCAAAAAGCAGTAGGTTTTGGACTCCCAAACATTATTCTAGGTCAAAAAACAAGGTTTGGGATTCTCAAACATTATTTTGGGTCAAAAATCAATAGGTTTTGTGTGCAAAAAACATTAATCTGGGTCAGAAAGCAGAAGGTTTTGGATTTCCAAACATTTTTCTTGGTCAAAATGCAGTAGGTTTTGGATTCCCAGACATTATTCTGGGTATAAAAAAACCAGTAGGCTTGGATTCCCAAACATTATTTTGGGCCAAAAAACAAGGTTTTGGATTCTCAAACATTATTTTGGGTAAAAAATCAATAGGTTTTGTGTGGAAAAAACATTATTCTGGGTTAGAAAGCAGAAGGTTTTGGATTTCCAAACATTATTCTTGGTCAAAAGGAAGTAGGTTTTGGATTTTCAAACATTATTCTGGGTCAAAAGGCAATAGGTTTTGGGTGGAAAATGTTTACATTTTGGGTCTTTGAACAAAGTACATTACTTGTTTAGGCAGATCACTCACCTACTCAAACATTGATAATCCATTAAGCTGATGTATCTACATATTTTACAAGATGGATTTCATTTGGGATAGAAATAGATATTAAGTTTTACAGATTGTGCCATTTGAGTTTAAATTGCCAACATATTTTAAAAGATGGATTTCATTTTTGATAGAAATAATATAAAGTTTTATTTTAAAGATTGTGCCATTTGAGTTAAATTACCAACATATTTTACAAGATGGATTTTGATGATGATGCCAATAAATACAAATGCTATTTTGAGTTATTACATAGACTACATTTTCCTTGTAAGGTCTTCAGGTTTTATTTATTTATGAACCAGGACACATGTTGTATATATCTGAGATATTACCATGAAGTATACATGTTTTATATACATGTTGTATATATCTGAGATATTACCATGAAGTATACATGTTGCACAAATTCATATATTTATATCTAATGTATTTACCTGTATATACCATCACAAAAAAACATGTACCACCCATAACTACCTGTACCAGTTATGTATTGAAATTACCTGTGATTATAATAGTGCATATCCCTATATTAATATCTTAAACCATGATTCATCTCACATATTAGTTTGGTAAATCCAAGTCAATGCTGTTTGCATGTGGGCATTATAAGATAAAAATAGATAGTGTCTCACCACATCAGCAGATCTTTCCAGATTTATACTTTTTTGGTTTTTTAACCAAGTATTATAATTTTCAGACTCGATTAGTTTAGCATGGAGTTTAATTGATTTAATTTAATTGGTATATGGTGGGATATATTATCATGAATGAATGTTATTTGTCTTGGTAAAATAAAATCATAAACATAATACATGATCGTTAACCTTTCTGTAAGAGACACCATATTTTTTTATGTTAATGGTTTATAGCAAAAGTAATGCACCATTCACTGCCGACTTGTTTATAATTGATTACTGTGATATGTAAAGTCTGTATTTTTAGTGGCATACCAATTTCATGCTTATGGTACTTGAAACAAACATTGAATTTAAACGATGCATTAAAAAGTAGTCTTATTGAGTGGTTGTAGCACTTCTTAGCACAGCATATGATTGCTTGGCCTATTAAGTTGGAATGGGATACAGACAGAATTTATATGGGTTTAGATTCTGTATGGTCATAGATTTTTAAAAAATATATATCAATATGCTTATTGATTAATTGAAATGTAATGCGAGTCTGTTACCTGTATTGTGTAAAGTAAAATGTAATACATGTATATAGATATAAGTTTGAGTGTCCTACATTCTATACCAAAGCCAGAATTTTTTTATGACAAAGACATGAGATATTGTTGACGATCACTCATCTCTCTTGTAGAGTTGTTATAGATGATCACTCGTCTCTATTGTATTAACATTATTGATGTCATCTTTCTTGTTATCTTGCAGTGATGTTATAATTGAATACTTTATTGTCTTTAAATGATGTTATTCATGAGCACTTGTGTATCTTGCAGTGATGTTATTGATGAACAGTTTTTTATCTTGCAATGGTGTTTTTGATGAGCACTTGTTTGTCTTATAATGAAGTTATTGTTGAGCACTTGTCTGTGTTGCTGCAATGTATATATGCCAACTTTTTGTGTGGCAGATATTGTGAATTTATTTATTTTTCATAGGCCTAAATATTTGTGATTTTTTTTAAAAACTTAGATTTTTTTACACTTAATGGATTGAGGATTAGGTCAAGCTGTTTTCACAGGGGTTCATTGTTCTTTGTGTCTTTAAATTTATTTGTGGTTTGAAGCATCCGCACAATCCACACAAATTTACTTGAGGAAAAAAAAAGTCCATTTATATGTAGAATGTTGATAAAAGTTTAAAGTCACTCAAATAATCTGATTTATAATATTTATAATATGTGATCATAAAGTACTAATAGCAGGAAACATGATTAGAATCCTTTCTATAAAGGGCACCTGTCTGTCAAAGAGAAAATTGTACTTGATCAGGATTGTTCTTTGTAGACAGATTTCACAAGTGTTTCTTTATTTTGTAATCTGACCAGAGTTGTGCGCATCCTTTTTGTTGTTTAAAGGTGTTTTCTTTTGTTTCAGGGTCATGCAGGTTTTGAGGAATTAAAGAAGCATGTACGGCAGGGGAGTGATTTCTGCAAAGAAGTTGCCCTCATTATCCATGAAAGGTAAGTGTTGATGGTAGAAAGAAACTTAAAACCGTGCTTTATAACTACTGTTATTATATGTCTCTCCCTTTCTGTCTTTGAGTGTGTGTGTATATATATATATATATATATATATATATATATATATATTAAAAATAACATGATATTTAAAGTGTTGGTATAAAGCAAATTGATATACCCATACTATCAGTGTATCAAATTGCAATCCACCTATGGCGCAATAATACTAATATATAAACATTCTTACAACTGCAGTAGTATATATCAGTGATGAATTTTTACTCACTCATTAATTATAAATGATATATGAAAATAATGATACAAAATATTAATAGCCCCTGTTTTTAAATGAAATTAATATGGTACACAATTTCATTGGAATCCTTTCTTTTTTCCATTCCCCTATCCCCTCTTGTGCATAAAGGACAAAATAGCTAAAATCTGGAATGAGTGAGAAAAAAAACAATAGACTGGACAAAAACGTTAAAACTGAACTTTTACCAAGTAACCGACAGTAATCTGGTTCATCATAATGGTATGTTTATGCTTTTCTTGGAACCATGATACATAGTTGAGTTACTAGTTGACACTATGTCTATATGTTACATTTGTCGCTCACTATTGTAGCATATTTAATGCTTTGTTGTTTCTTATAATGAAACAATTATAATGTTCTAAAAATTGATTAAATAAAAATGTTCAAATGGTTGCCCCAGGCCCATCCCTTTCACCACATGTGGATTATCGTAGATATTACAGCCGAAAATCCATGAAAACATCCAAAGAGAGGGAAGGGAAAGAGAGAGATTTTATAGTCTTTAGAAATGCTAATTAAAGCAGAATAAAGACTTAGATGAACTGTCAGTATTTTAATTACCTCTTGTTGGTTTGTCATGTTGCTTAGTTTCTATTCCACGTTAATTTCCATATACCAGTATGTGAATGCCTGACAATTCAAGTTCAGTGTACAGGAAGCTGTCCATGTTTGTAGTGCACTACTTTCTTCATAAAAACCATATTTCATGTTTAAATCATGAGTGTGTCTTATATTGATTTAATAAATATGAATAAAAATAGAAAGAAATCAACTTATCATTTGCATATTTGATTGTGAACAAGACAAAAATCGTAGCTCTACATTTTGTTGCGGACACACTCACAGGGATGTGAGGAGTTCATTCATTTGGTGAATACACAGTTGCTCTGAGAATATTGTAACCCCATTCAAAGTGCAAATATGTGTATTTATATGTGATGTAAATAAAAAATATGTATAGTATGTATGCTGTATCAATGAATAAAGTTTTCATTAAAAGGAAACTCTGCAAGCTTAATTTCTTTAATGAAAAATGTATACATCTTGTGGTATATTATTGATACAGCATACATACTAAACATATATTTTATTTATATCATGCACAACAAAACTATTAGTTATTAGTTATTAGTTATATAATGTGACTAAAGCCAGTAAGGCAATTCCCTTGCCAGAAGCATCTGAACATTCTGTATTTGTTAAGAATCTTGTTGATGATTTCATATATCAGAAATAATTTGGCAAGGCATTCATTGTTGGCTGTGTCATTGCTTTCATCTGAAAAATATATATTTTCAGATGCACAGCAAGGTGTAATAGAACTACTATGAAAATATTTTTGTTATACATGTATACATATCAATTTATATGATTTATAATTTATCATATCATATCAAACAGAAAATATCACAAAATGAATAACTGGGAACGTTTATATCAAAAGACCGTCTGATATCATTGGACGGTTTCTGGCAGGGCATTGTGAGAATCTTAAAAGAGGACTTCAGATGAAAATGATTATTTTGGCAGTTATTTTCCATGGGATTGAACTCTTGGAACTTGATGATTTAGATTTGTTAGAGAGAATGCTACTTAGTTCCTATTGTATGCCAAGTGATGCTGTCACATAGTTATTTACAATTGTTGTAACCAAGAAACTTTGGGGTAAAGGTAGTTCAATTATCATTTGGTAAAATCAGAAAACTACAGTAATGTTTTCCTACTTCTGAGATTTGAGGATTGAGTTCTGGCTCATTCTTGGGTAGAAAATTGATAATATATATAATAAAATATTATTCAGTCCACCCAACATTTAATACCATGGCTCAATAGAAGTCAGGGGTACATATTAATTTTGTAGTGTCTGTTTATCTATTCATTGATTTTTCCATCTGTTACTAGTCTGCTACTTTTTGTTTGGGGGCTCTGAGTGGCAGAGTGGTATAAAGTGCTCTCCGCTACAGATCACTGCCATCTCACCTCTGTCTGCGTGGGTTCGAGTCTCAGATTTGGCCAATGTGGGTATGTGAGAAAGCCTGCCAGTCGTTTCTCGTGGATCGGTGGTTCTTTCTCGGGTTTTTCCTCCACCAATAATAATGGCCACTAGCTATAGCATATCGTGTGCTGAAAAATGGCGTTAAACCCTACAACAACAACAACAACAACTTTTTGTTAGATTGCAATGGAACTTTGTAAATATTAAGGTCATGACCTGAATATGTTTTATTGACAAACCACTTTGCTCGTGGCTATCAATATTCTCCCTATCATGTGAGACAAGTACCCCAAATTTTAAATGCTTCATTTTCACATCAAATTTTGTTGTGGAACCAATGGTATAGTATCCCATTTTCTCTAAACTAACAGTTGGCAGATAACTGTCAGTTTTCCTTTCCAAATATTGCTTGTCAGAGAATTGATTTCATTAAACTCGCGTAAAGGGATGCACAAATTCCATATTTGACTGATGATTTTTTTTATTATCTTGATAATAATTAGCATAAACCGCTCCAGTGGCCTAGTGATTAGAGCAGCTGCCGTGGAAGCAGAGGTCATGGGTTCAATCCCCAGCTGAGTCATTCCAAAGACTAATTACATTAGGAATTTACAAATATTCTGATTGTTTGTTTTGTGTTTGTAGGGTTTAACGCCATTTTTCAGCACACGATACGCTATACCTGGTGGCCAGTATTATTGATGGAGGAAGAACCTGGGAAATCCCCGGAAAGAACCACCGACCCACGAGAAGCTACTGGCAAGCTTTCTCACATAACTACATTAGCTGAATCTTAGACTCGAACCCACGCAGACAGAGGTGAGACGGCAGTGATCTGTAACGGAAAGCGCTTTAGACCAATCGGCTACTCGCAGTCCCGAAGTGTACATATGTTTTTTAAGATGTTGTTGACCATATACAACTAGCACAAAGGAACATAAGATACATCATTACTTCACGTTTCATTAGGGTAGAAAATATAACTCGTGTAACAAGCAAGTAGGAACAAAATGTTATTTCGCTATTTAAAATTTCCTAAAATATTTGAGAGCCAGAAAGTGATTGACAAGTTTGGTGCTGGATGTAGCTACAGCACATCAGTTAATAATATATTCAGCTTCATTGGTCTTTCAGTAATTTGCTTACTTGACATTTGGCTGCCAAAGTGTATATTTATGTATGATGTATTTATTAATCAGTATTTTGGGTCTGTAATATAATAGTACATATACTTTAAGGTATTGATTTAATCCTAGATAGACCAGTATTTTGTTGCATTTTTATTGGCAGTATATCATATTTATTCTTTATGCACCTTGGCTTTAATGTATGCTCAGTGGCATGCAGACTTGCTTACAAGCCACAATGTATTGATTGTGTGGAAAAATGGGAACCAGCAGGGAAATGGGTGAACATAAATTAGAGTATATAGTTAATTGACTTGCTAGGATTGGTTGTATATAGTTAATTGACTTGCTAGGATTGGTTGTATATTTGTAATTGGCTGGCTAGGATTGGTTGTATAAAGGTAATTGGCTGGCTAGGATTGGTTGTATATAGGTAATTGGCTGGCTAGGATTGGTTGTATATAGTTAATTGACTTGCTAGGATTGGTTGTATATTTGTAATTGGCTGGCTAGGATTGGTTGTATATAGGTAATTGGCTGGCTAGGATTGGTTGTATATAGGTAATTGGCTGGCTAGGATTGGTTGTATAAAGGTAATTGGCTGGCCAGGATTGGTTGTTTATAGGTAATTGGCTGGCTAGGATTGGTTGTATATAGGTAATTGACTGGCTAGGATTGGTTGTATATAGGTAATTGGCTGGCTAGGATTGGTTGTATAAAGGTAATTGACTGGCCAGGATTGGTTGTTTATAGGTAATTGGCTGGCTAGGATTGGTTGTATATAGGTAATTGACTGGCCAGGATTGGTTGTATAAAGGTAATTTGTTGGCCAGGATTGGTTGTTTATAGGTAATTGGCTGGCTAGGATTGGTTGTATATAGGTAATTAACTGGCTAGGATTGGTTGTATATAGGTAATTGGCTGGCTAGGATTGGTTGTATATAGGTAATTGGCTGGCCAGGATTGGTTGTTTATAGGTAATTGGCTGGCTAGGATTGGTTGTATATAGGTAATTGACTGGCTAGGATTGGTTGTATATAGGTAATTGGCTGGCTAGGATTAGTTGTATAAAGGTAATTGACTGGCCAGGATTGGTTGTTTATAGGTAATTGGCTGGCTAGGATTGGCTGTATATAGGTAATTGACTGGCCAGGATTGGTTGTATAAAGTTAATTGGCTGGCCAGGATTGGTTGTTTATAGGTAATTGGCTGGCTAGGATTGGTTGTATATAGGTAATTGACTGGCTAGGATTGGTTGTATATAGGTAATTGGCTGGCTAGGATTGGTTGTATATTGGTAATTGGCTGGCTAGGATTGGTTGTATATAGGTAATTGGCTGGCTAGGATTGGTTGTATAAAGGTAATTGGCTGGCCAGGATTGGTTGTTTATAGGTAATTGGCTGGCTAGGATTGGTTGTATAAAGGTAATTGACTGGCCAGGATTGGTTGTTTATAGGTAATTGGCTGGCTAGGATTGGTTGTATATAGGTAATTGACTGGCTAGGATTGGTTGTATAAAGGTAGTTGGCTGGCCAGGATTGGTTCATAAAGTAAGTTATGTTTTAAGAATAAAAATCATTTGAGAACTTATCCTAGTTTCAGTCTTTTAACAGTCTTTGAGTTTGGAACAATCATTACTAAAATTAGCACCCGACTCATTGGTGCAGAATTGAAAGCACATGTTTCAAAACATGCAGGTCCAGAAAATTTCATGGCTGATATCCTTTTCTCGACACAGAAGCTGACGTTGATACTGATAAAGATAGGTCACAAGCACTCAGAAATTTTAAGTTATTGATGATTTAAAATCATGTTGTTTGCATACATTTTTTATTGGTAAATTTGTAGCATGAGTCCTTCATTGACATTTGAACAAAGCACTTAATGTAAGGAAACTTTTTTTTGGTCTTTGTTGTTAATCTGATGCTGCTGTTGCTATAAATTCTCTTATTAGCTTTTTCTTTTTTTCTGAACGTTGTAAAATTGCATTCAAAAAGATTTCTAAACTTCTTTGAAATAGCCCCTGTAACATGTTTATTGGACCAAATGCAAAAGGGACTTCATACCATACTATTTCTCATTATTTCATTGTTGCCAGCAAAAAATTACTTTAACTGTTCACTCGATATATGACTAAACTAGACCCTAGTATCCAACCAAAATGATACAGCTGAGAACACGTCATTAATGCATCTTTTTTTTATTAGAAAGAGGGATTTTCTTAATATAACTAATCATTTTCTTGGCTGTGGAAATATGATTTTATTATTTTAATACATACTGGTAGTAACAATATGCATTGGTTAAATATTATCAGTTTCACTGTCTTTTTCATATTTTCACAAAGCTGAATCATGAACAGCTTCTACTTGCATTAGACTGTGTCCATAGCATTAAGTTTATAGTAAATATTTTCTTGAAAACTCTTACTATGCTGGTATATAGTGCCAGTCAATGTTTAAGACCTAAATTTTGTAATTTTCATGATTTTTACATACACAGCATCATATAATATATGCAAATGCTTTTAACAGATTGGGTCCAACAGACCCAGAAAATTAATATAATACAGTCCCTCCTAAACAGAATTGAGGTATTAGAGGTTTGGAGAAAATAATATCACACAATCTTCTTAGCAGAATTATGCTATCATGCCAGCAACAGAGAAAATATATCACCCAGCCCCTCCTTAACAGAATTCTGCTAACAGATTGACCCAAAGAAAATGCATTAAAATTCCTGCTAGGCAGAATTCTGGTAATAAACAGACCCAGAGAAAATATTGTCATGCAGCCCTCCTTCACTGAATTCTGCTAAATGGTGGACCCCGGTGGCAAGTCATTTGGTTCTATGTATATCTGCTCAGATATATATTTATTCCATTAAGTTCCACACTTTCTATAAATATTACTTGATCCAAGGGTGATAACCCTCTAGATAACAAGAACCGAATAAAGGGGACACCTTGTAAGAAGGTACAATCAACCACCACCCATCACCCCTCCACACATCACCCCTCCACACACAGCAAATACTAACATTAAACTGTTGACAATGTTTTTTTTAAAAGGGTTATTGCTTGTAGATGAATGCAGTGTATGACACAATTTGATTAAAATAACTAGGCCTGCAGTTTGTCTTTCAGGTTTTAACTCTTCTGGTCATAGATTACAATGTATTCTAGTTTGTTCTAAATAAAAAAAACAAATGATGGAGAATAACTTGTCTACTAAGGCCATATCACTTAAATATCAGAGATGTTTTCAGCACTTTGCAGTTAATAAGAAGCAATGTCTTATCTTGAACCCTTGAAAATTCTATTAATGCAGTAGAGTTTTAGTCCCACTTAAGGGATTTTGTATGGATTGTTATGAAGCCTTGTGAAACAGCATATAGAAATAAGATATATATATATATATATATATATATATATATATATATATATATATACATATATATATATGCATAAGTCTCAATACAACATATACATTTTAGACATTAAAATAGATAATTTATTGCTAAATAAAAATTTACAAAATATAAATAGTTATAGAGAAAATGTAGGCTTGTGTAAAATGTGTGTTGTGATGGAACTAAGGATCAGAAAGTCGTTTCACAGTTATAGATATTTGCTTGGAAGTAATTGTGTTTTAGCTCAGATATTGATTTTGCTCCCATAAAAGCATGTTTCTTGTGTTACGTATATATAAAAGTCATTTATATTTATTTTTATTGTCTGTCTGTTAGATCTGGCATTTTAAGTTTTAAGATTCGTTCATTGAAGGGAGGGGGTGACCTGTACTTTTACATAGTAAACACCAGGTGTTAACTTCATTTTCTGACCTTGCTTCAGAGTGTAAACAAGCTTCAAAAATGATTGGTTGATTCCAAGGACATTAGAGCTTTATTTTTAAAATGATTGGTTGATTCCAAGGAAATCTTTCTAGATCATGATGTTTGTGTGATTTCTTGAATGTGAGATTGTTCTGAGAGATTCTGGAAGGTCGTGACCCCTTTCCTGTTTATGTAAAAACAGGTATTTAAATTTTTGTTTGGGAGAGAACAGTTCAGTAGAAGTTGGGCTTTTATAATATTAAGTTGTGTCTTCTTTTTGAGTTATTTTTAATTACCATGTACTGGAAATTGTGTCAATTCATTTGAAGCAAGAGGAATTATTTTATTATTTATCTGGAAAAGAATATGTGCTCATAGATTTTCATTTGGATTATTATAAAATTAAAACTGATTTCATCACGTGACATCATCATCCATATTGGATTACATTGTCAAGATTCGAACCGGGAACTATTAGGACATTTTATTATCAGGACTCTTGCAATTCCACTAGTGGATTATATTGTGAATATTCTCTTTGGATTAAGTTTTGGACTTGATTCTCTAAAACCGTAAGTTTATTTATTTTCTTTTATGAAAATATTTGTACTTAATAAATTGTTTGTTAAATTTTACAAGCTTGTTTTTTTCACTTCTTTCTGTGTTGCTGCTTATTCGAGCCTAAGCACGTAACACTTGTAAAAACCATTCAAAAGTTTTTTAATTTATTTGATCTGAATTATTTTGAGTTTGTTAAATATTTGGACACAAGTTTTGTTAGGTTTTGTGAGATTGAGATTGTTGCTATTGATAGACAGTTCATTTCACTCAGAGTCGTCAATGATAGCTGTGCTGTGGTATAGTGAATTTTCAAATTAGCATCTTGAACCGCTCATGTGGTCTAGTAGTTAGAGCATCTGCCGCAGATGCTGGAGGTCGTGGGTTTGATCCTCGGCCGAGTCATCCAAATACATACAAAAATGGTATTACCAGCTGCCTCACCTGGTGCTCAATATTAAGAGGTTAGTGTTAGGACTGATCGGCCCTGTATCAGGGTAATGTGACTGGGTGGGACAAAATGCGACATGTCTGAAGCATGATGCCCCAGTGCTAGACATCACTATAAACTACCTCACTGTAGAAATCATAGCGATATGACTGAAAAATTGTTAAAGCTACATTAAAAATCCTAATCAAACAAACAAACAAACAAAGTAATAATTAGCATAAATTTATTTAAAAATCCTAATCACACACATGTACAACTTAGCATCTCAAAATAAAGTTGATGTTACTGAATTTGTATCATGGGTGTGTGTGTGTTGACCCTCGTGTCTCTCCCTAGCACATACAGCTGGTTTGAGTCGATTGAGGGACACCATCTATTAGAAAATGTGATGGTAATGGTGTAGTGGATCCTGTCCACCCGTGAGTGCAGATTGTTGTATATATTTTTGTATTGATTTTTAATTTATTAATAATTTTGATGATGGTTAATCTTTGCTTTTTTTGTCAAATTATAATAGTTATATTATTTGTATCATACATGAATGATTTCAACACCATTTATATCAATGAACACAAACAGGGCAAAACAGCTTGTTAAACTTAAATTTCTTTTTTTTTTTTTGGAAAGTACAATGATGTCAGTTTTGTACTGTGAGAGGGTGCATGACTGATAAGTAAATTATGGGTTGTAATTATGCTGAATTGAGTGCTAAAATAAAATGTCTTGTGGATTTAAAATGATGAAGTCATAGAAATAGTGAAGTTGTTAAATATTCAAGAATCCTTCATTCAGATTGTGTTGAAGAAAGATTAGTGTAGTAGGGACTTTTAGAACATTTAACTGTTTTCCAGTTTCCTTCCAAAACAATACAAGCAGAATTTTTACAGTACACTCACTGCATGACCGTAAGGACATTAATCATTTTGGTTTACGTCTAGTGAGAACAGGCAGTTGTGTTTTTGCAAATTGATTAAATGATTATTTACAGAACTTACAATTAGTTTTAGATTTTGAAAATGATTATGATATTAGAGAAAAGATATTAGATTATTTTTCTCTAATTAGCAAGAATATCTCAGATATAGATTTTAAAGAAATATATATTTTATAATTGAACTCTGACAATCTTTGTCAACCTTTACACTTAAACCCCATTTATTTAATATTTGTATTTTGAGGAAGAGGTTGAAAGTGAGTGAATCTGATCAGATATATTATAATCATTTATATGTTTTTAAATCAACTTCTAGACAACTCATTAGTGAGATATCAAATGTTTAGTTAAATAATGTAAGAAACACAGATCTATGTACCAGAAACAATTCAAACCAGTTACAGAAATATGATATCAGTTGTCTCCAGTGAAGTCCACTCTAGGCTTATATATTTACCAGAGGAGAACAATCTCGTTCTTCCAAAAGAAAAAACAACAAACTTGATCATTTTCGGCTCTCCACCATCAAAATTAACAACCCATCTAACCTGACATTGACCAACCTACTCATGTCACTTGACATACCTAGTTTACAAAATTTATAGGGAACACATTAAATGTACACTCTGTACTAGACACAAATTGGAATGTTAGGATGTTAGGAAAAAACAAAAACTTGAAAGATTGACTCAGTTGCACAGGTGGCTCACACACTAACAGTATAGGGTGTCCACTAGCAACAACTGGACTCGATTTGATAAAGTTCGGGCGTGCAAGATGAATGACACCAGCGTGCCAGTTCACAGATCCTTTTCCACCTTTGCCTCGGCCAGACATCAACACCATCAAAAAGACTAGACTTGAAAACAATTTTTCACTAGTCACAATTTGGTGCCATTGCACCTCTAGCACTGCAGCTTCCGACAGGTTGATAGGGTTGAGTGCGTGGCTGTTTTATTCCCACTCCCCAAGGTCTTTCATTCATGTCGATAGCCCCTTCTAGGGGCGCGACATGACGACCAAATTAAATAGCATACTTTGTATGCATAAATGCCTGTGGGGATGCGGCACCATTCCTTTCCTACGGGAAACTCTAAATCACTACCATATTAATTGGTAGTGTAAAATAGTGAACGTATGACCCTTCGTGGCTGGTTTCACTCAAAACTTTAAATGATTGATTTATGGCTAGAGAGAGTTTGAATTTGAATTAAAGAAAACATGTAACCAAGTTGTTTGTTTGTTGGATCTACCAGCTGATTTCACAGTGTAGCTGCCACCCACCCCAATCAGCTACAACATTAGCCTAGAGGAAAATACAACAAGATCACATCGACATATCAATCTGCAATGAAGCCAGCCAATTGAAATGTCAGGAAAAATTGTGTAATGGTACCGAAGGATGTACCTGTTGAATTTATTGATTACATGATTGACAACATTTTGTTATTGTTCCATAACTTTTCAATAGAAAATAGTTTAAATTCCATGCATTTCATGGTAAAATAATAAAAAATAAGGTAAAATAAGGTCCCAGAGATATATTTATCCCCTTATTTTTACCATGCCTTATTACTTCCAGGGAGAAATACTTTTTGAGCCATTCCTTTTTGCTAGAAATGTGTGATAAGATGTAATTGTTTGCCACAAGCATGCCAGAAGTTGTAACAAAGTGTAAATGTTTGCCACAAGCATGCCGGAAGTTTGTGACAAAGTGTAAATGTTTGCCACAAGCATGCCAAAAGTTTGTGGCAAAGTGTAAATGTTTGCCACAAGCATGCCAGAAGTTTGTGGCAAAGTGTAAATGTTTGCCACAAGCATGCCAGTAGTTTGTGGCAAAGTGTAAATGTTTGCCACAAGCATGCCAGAAGTGTGTGACAAAGTGTAAATGTTTGCCACAAGCATGCTAAAAGAATACTCTGATCTCTATTTACATATATTTTTTGAAAAATGTTCTTTGTGTTGTTGACATTTTAAAATGAAATGCAGTAGCTTCCATAAATGTTAAGCCAAGTAAAAATTGATTGTTCCACAATTGCTGGCCCAGTATAGTTATTTACATGTAAACAGACCAGTCTCTTTCACTATGCATCATATGAGTGCTACTGTAATGCATGTAAACAGACCAGTCTCTTTCACTATGCATCATATGAGTGCTACTGTAATGCATGTAAACAGACCAGTCTCTTTCACTATGCATCATATGAGTGCTACTGTAATGCATGTAAACATACCAGTCTCTTTCACTATGCATCATATGAGTGCTACTGTAATGCATGTAAACAGACCAGTCTCTTTCACTATGCATGAGTGCTGCTGTAATGCATGTAAACAGACCAGTCTCTTTCACTATGCATGAGTGCTACTGTAATGCATGTAAACAGACCAGTCTCTTTCACTATGCATGATACGAGTGTTACTGTAATGCATGTAAACTGACCAGTCTCTTTCACTATGCATGAGTGCTACTGTAATGCATGTAAATAGACCAGTCTTTTACTTTGCATGATTACTACTGTATTGCATGTAAACATACCATTCTCTTTCACTATGCATGAGTGCTACTGTAATGCATGTAAACATACCAGTCTCTTTCACTATGCATGAGTGCTACTGTAATGCATGTAAACATACCATTCTCTTTCACTATGCATGAGTGCTACTGTAATGCATGTAAACATACCATTCTCTTTCACTATGCATGAGTGCTACTGTAATGCATGTAAACATACCATTCTCTTTCACTATGCATGAGTGCTACTGTAATGCATGTAAACATACCATTCTCTTTCACTATGCATGAGTGCTACTGTAATGCATGTAAACATACCAGTCTCTTTCACTATGCATGAGTGCTACTGTAATGCATGTAAACATACCAGTCTCTTTCACTATGCATGAGTGCTACTGTAATGCATGTAAACAGACAAGTCTCTTTCACTATGCATGAGTGCTACTGTAATGCATGTAAACAGACCAGTCTCTTTCACTATGCATGAGTGCTACTGTAATGCATGTAAACAGACCAGTCTCTTTCACTATGCATGATATGAGTGCTACTGTAATGCATGTAAACATACCAGTCTCTTTCACTATGCATGAGTGCTACTGTAATCCATGTTGATACAAATTGTGTCGAAAAAGAATTTAGTACATTTAGCTCCATTTTTAGATGTTTATGTGAAAAGTCATTGCCGACAGAGCATTTATCATAATTCTTAGCCGAAAAAATATTTAAAGTACCTGAGACATTTCTCATTTATGTGCTATCCAGTGTATTGTGTATTATATTATTGGACTTGTATACCTAAACATTCATTGCCAGTACTTTTAGATTATTTGTAATTTATTTGTAATTTATATATTTTATTTCTATAAGCGTATTTATAGAAAAGCATACCTCTTAATGTTTTTCTCATGAAATACTTAGATTTAATTACCATTAATAAAGAAACCCATGTAACCTCCCCCTACCAAACTGTGAGTTGTAATTCCATGTCTTGTGACCACAAATTAAAGTGTCATGTATAAACTTAGCATAAAAGCTCACTGATGACTCAGATCACAGACTTTACGTCATGATTATGCCTTTATTTGTGGATTTTTTTTATTTTATCAGACTAGAGTAACATAATTAAAAGGGATCTATGACATAAAGTCTTGGATATAGTTTACATAGAATACAATAGCAATACTAGCTCGCTACTTTGTGAAATGGTCAGCTGTTATGTTATAAGTCATGTTAGTGATATCATGCCTGCATGGGCCTATTGTTAAAATTGTAAACTTTAAATCTTCATCTTCTTAAAAATCTAGATTAGAAAGTCATCAGATGTAAGGAAATGATCAGATGAAATGATCAGATGAAATGAGTCTTATTCTCAGGACATTTTGGGATATCTTCAATGTCAGCTTGATACACAATAATACAAACATTAAAAAAATCTAAACTTATGGTAGAAACTCCAAGATATCTTTAATAGGTTCCTGATTATCCAGACTCGTTGGAAAATATGACCATGCAGGTGATCATATGCTCAGATAAATAGAAAACATCAACTCCATTGACAGAAATCTTGTTTGGAAAGAAGCAGGTGATCATATGCTCAGATAAATAGAAAACATCAACTCCATTGACAGAAATCTTGTTTGGAAAGAAATATTCTATACCATTATCACCTATTTCAGGGCAGAAGTGGAGAGCACCTATGCAAAAGGACTTTCAAAGATTGGCACCAGGCTTGCCAAGGCAACATCAAGCATGACAGGGTAAGTTGGTTGGTAGTACATTCACCACATTATGTTGTTGTTATTGTTGTTGTGGGGTTTAATGCCATTTTTCAGCACATGATAGGCTATACATAGCGGCCAGTATTAATGGTGGGGGAAGAACCCGGGAAAACCCCCGGAAAGAACCACCAACCCACGAGAAGCTACTGGCAAGCTTTCTCACATACCCACATTTGCCGAATCTGAGACTTGAACTCACGCAAACAGATGTGATATGGCAGTGATCTGTAACAGAGAGCGCTTTAGACCACTCGGGGCCCCACCACCACCTTATGTAAAATATGGTACAGTTTACAAAAGATGGATCTTTAAATCCAAAAAAGTTGAATCAATATAGATTCAGATCACTCCAAAAACAGTCAAGCCTTATCTTGTGGGTTTCATCTATCCTTAAATATTGACAGGAATGAAAATTTTGAATAGATAAAGTTATAAATGATGAGAAAGAATTGTACATAGTAAGTAATATAAATAGGGGTTTCCTAAATGAACAAATAGAGAACCATTGGTCAGATTTTGTTGAACCTTTAAGGATTTCACAATTACTCAATGAACCCACGATTGTAATAACCAGTTCAAAAATACTTAGAGGACCATATATACACAAATACATGTGCTATAAATAAAGTTTCAAGAATTTCTATTCCAAACATTGGTTTAAGTGATCATTTTGCAATTTGTTCTCAAAGGAAAACATAATTTGAGAGAAAAGAATGTTCATAAATCTGTCATATACAGGTCCTTTAAAACTTTCGATAATGAAAATTTTTAACAGAATTTTGAGTAAATACCCTTGGATACTATTGAAATTTTTGATGCTACTGAATATATTTTTGTTCTGGTTCTGTTTATGGAAGTCGTTAATAGACATGAACCTTTGAAGACACATGCATGGTCATCAGTCTAGCTGGGTCACAACCAAAATTTGTAGATACTAGGAAGAGATGAGACCACTTGAAATCTGTTGGTAATGATGATGAGTAAAGACTGTGGAGAAATAAAGTAAGCAGTATGATTAAACAAGCCAAAGGAAACCACTACCAAAATTTTCTTGATGAAAAGAACCACAAACCAGAAAATGTTTTGAAAATTGTTAAGGAATTTGTAGCAGGAAACTACTCAAATAAGACCAATTCATCATCCCTAATTAATGATGGACCCAGTCTATGATCCATGTGACATTGCAGGTATTTTCATTGAATTCTTTGTTAACATTGCCTTCAAGATTATAGAACAAAATGTAGACTGATCATTCAGAACTAAACAAAAAAACAAAAAATTCCGCAAAACTTTCAAATGATACTAAATTTGAAATCCTGGAAATAAGTTCAGAGTTTGTTTTGACCTACCTCAAAAACATTGATGTTTCTAAATCTACAGGACTTGCCATAATCGGTTCAAGATTTCTTAAGGCAGCAGTATCAGCCGTTACTGATACATGTAGTATTACCTTTTTGTGTAATCCCAATTTGAGAACAAGTAAATTTCCCGTCATGGAAAACAGCCAAAGTAACACCACTGCGTAAAATTGGGTCAAAAGAGGAGACGAATAACTATAGCAGGGTTCCCGTGCTACCTGGAAATCAGGAAAAAGTTGGGGAAAATGAGTTTTTCTTGATCATGAAAAGTCTTTGAATATTGCAAATATTGATGACTGTCGGGAAAACCCTTGAATTTTCCACTACCACATGACACCTGAAACGATTACGTAATTGAGTCATAACTAAATTGATCATGAGTTAAATTTATCAAGTTCAAACCAGATTATTCAGAGGGAGCAGTATGGTCATATGCTGAGTCAAGCTCAGTGGATTAGATAAGCTGATAGACTTTTATTTTCAAAATCTGCTCATATCCGTATCTTTCGTTACATGGAAGGTATGAAAACCAGTCTAACATCACGAGGCCAACATGGTGGTGCCACAGTGAAGCCGCTTACAAGATGGCCTAGCAAACTTGAAACGTTGTTTTAAAGCACAAGAGGCTATACAATGCGACCAATATAAATGGTAGTTTGTTTTTTGTTTTTTATGGTTTAACGCCATTTTTCAGCACATTATAGGCTATCCATGGTGGCCAGTATTAATTGTGAAGGAAGAACACGGAAAATCCCTGGAAAGAACCACCGACCCACAAGAAGCTACTGGCAAGCTTTCTCACATAACTACATTAGCCGAATCTTAGACTCGAACCCATGCAGACAAGGTGAGATGGCTTGATCCTTAACGGACAGCGCTTTAGACCACTCGGCAACTCAGGGCCCCTAGTATAAATGGTAGAAGAAGAACCTGGGAAAACCTGGAAAGAACTACTGACCTATGAGAAGCTGCTGTCAAGCTTTCTCACATACCCATATTGGCCGAACCCGAGGCTAACACACAGACAGAGGTGAGATGGCCGTGATCAGTAATGGTGGGCACTTTAGACCACTCAGCCACTTGGGGACCCAAGCTGAAGTTTAAAAAAAAACCTGCTCTAAACAGATTTCAGAAATGGTGCAAAGAAAATGAACCGCTCATCCAATCATTTGTGAAGAATCAGAGGCATTATTGGTGTAAAGCTGCAGGCTGAGCATGTATACATTGCATGTTACTGTTTATCAGTCACATGATTTATCACCTGAAGTACTCTTTATAAACAATCATTCCCAAAATTTGTTTATATAAGATGAAAGGAAAACCACATTGTATTATAACCTCACCTTGCAACAAAGGATGGGTCTTTGTATACATGCTCAGCCTGCCTCTGGCTTTATTCCATTATCGCCCCTCATATTTCACAAATGCTTGGTTGAGGGGTTCATTATTTCTGTAAAGCCTTTGGCATCACATGTATACATAGGATCTTTAAAGATAGATAGTAAAAAGATCTGCTGAAAACATCAATTGGAAAAAGGGAACACATGTTAACCTGTAAATCATAATCAAAGAAAAAATATGAGATACCTTTTTTTATCCCAACGGCAAACGACTCTCTTGATTAGGTCATCATGCCCCTTGGTTCCCATTGGAAATACCACAGTGAATTTTGAATGTCATCCATGAGTGAGATTTTGCCATCACCATGGGTTTAGATAGTGCATACTTTCATTTACCTATTAATAAGGCTCCCAGGATGTTCCTTTAATCAACCTACAACATTGTCTATCAATTCAGGACACCCCAATTGAGGCTGAACATAGGTCCCTAGGGGGTCTTCCCTCGTCAGACAAAATCGAGTAATGGTGCATGTCCAGACCATTTTTATGGTGGCATCATCAAGTTACCTGGACAACATCCTGCAGCAATATCAGCAAGTTATGTTCTAACCAGCCATGTTAGCCTTTATTACCAATCTGGACTTCTCATCAACAAGTAAAAAATCTGACCTAGTAGCATCTCAACGATTCATTCACCTAGATATGGACTTAAATACACAGGCACCATATTTTGTCTCCCTCAGGATCAGACATTGAAACGACCCATGGTAGCACCTTACTTTTGAGGAATTCTCTCCTCCATGTGGCAGCAGACATCATGGTCCCAGGTTAGCTTCTACCTCATTGCCACTTTTTTTTCTGCACAAATAGTCCTTTTATCTCCAAAAGCTGTCCTCCAAGAGAGGCCAATTTACCCAATGCCAGGGTAAAAACATTGCAAGTAATAATAATAATAATAATAATTAGGACCTATATCTACAACTCAGCAGGTCTCTCATCCATATCAATCAATAGCTTCCTAAGACTCGACTGTATGACTTTTGTTGGATTTGCATGAGGAATTTTTTCTTCCCCTTTTGAAGCCGCACCATAACAGAGGGATGGAGTCTCCTCCAGTTGGGTTACCTAGAAGCTGTCTCAATACCTTACGGTACCAGAGTTTTTATCTCTAGGGTAAGGAGATGTACCTCACTCTGCCTCTTGCCTATTCTTCGAAGGTATTATGATTGGGAAATGTATTCAAAGAAGAAACCAATTTTTCCTAGTAAAATATGTTTCTTCCAAAATACTTACCCAATCATAATACACTTATACCCTCCAAGCCTCCCTGCAGTTACATCCATTGGGAGCATGCTCTATGCTCCAGTAATAACATGGCTTTTATTACACTGTGAAGCCAGTGTTATATATAAGGGTAGATCACTTTGCCCAACCATCAAATAGGTCAGTAGACAACTTTTAGCTCCCTTTAGCTAAAAGTAGTATCTTGGAGTACTGGATTTGCAATATTGAGGTAGTTTTCCTAAGGTATTAGGATTGGCTCAGTATTTTCGAAGAAACATAATTTTATTTGGAAAAATTGGTTTACTTTGCATATTAGAGGCAATAAATACAAAAGAGGTAAGCTATTTACTTGGCATATTACATGTAATATCTGCCAAGGAGGCAAGTTATTTGCTTGGTATATTACAGGTAATATCTACCAAGGAGGTAAGCTATTTACTTGGCATATTACAAGTAATATCTACAAAGAAGGTAAGCTATTTACTTGGCATATTACAGGAAATATTTACCAAGGAGGTAAGCATTTTGCTAGGTATATTACAAGTAATATCTACCAAGGAGGTAATCTATTTACTTGGCATATTACAAGTACATGTAATATCTACCAAGAAGGTAAACTATTTACTTGGCATATTACAAGTAATATTTACCAAGGAGGCAAGCTATTTACTTTGCATATTAGAGATAACATATTGCAAGTAAAGCATATCAGCATTCAGATGTTTTACTGCATTACTAATATGTAGCTATAATGTGAATGAAACTTCACCAGAACCGATTTTATTGGAAAGAGAATTACCAGTTCTTATGCTGACTTAGTAAATTTTCAGAAGAAAGTCATCTCTGATGAATTCTTCTGATGCATTTCTTATCATGTAACTACTCAAGTAATGAAGATATCCACAAATTTACAAGGCAATGTAGTCAAGTCAACTACTGGAAATAAACAGAAACATTCTAACATTGTGACAATGGGATTTTGTGACATAGGAATACATAAAGTTTAATTATGAACTGTGAAAATGGGATTTTGTGACATTGGTATACACAGAGTTAAATAAATGACTGAAAATGGATTTTGTGACATTAGCATACATAAAGTTAAATTAATGGCTGTAAAAATGGATTTTATGACATTGGTATGCACAAATCAATGGCTGTGAAATGGGATTTTGTGACATTGGCATATGCAAAGTTAAATTAATAACTGAAAATGGGATTTTGTGACATTGGCATGGCATACATAAAGTTAAATTAAAAACTGTGATAATGGGATTTTGTGACATTGGCATAAAAGTTAAATTAATGGCCATAAAAATGGGATTTTATGGCATCAGTATACATAAATCATTGGCTGTGAAAATGGGATTTTGTGACATTGGCATACATTAAGTTAAATTAATGGCCGTAAAAATGGGATTTTGTGACATTGGAATACATAAAGTAAAGTTAATGACTGAAAATGGGATTTTGTGACATTGTATACACAAATAAGTGGCTGTGAAAATGGGATTTTGTGACATTGGCATACACAAGTCAATGGCTGTAAAATGGGATTTTGTGACATTGGCATACACAAGTCAATGGCTGTAAAATGGGATTTTGTGACATTGGCATACACAAGTCAATGGCTGTAAAATGGGATTTTGTGACATTGGCATACACAAGTCAATGGCTGTAAAATGGGATTTTGTGACATTGGCATACACAAATCAATGGCTGTAAAATTGGATTTTGTGACATTGGCATACACAAATCAATGGCTGTGAAAATGGGATTTTGTGACATTGGCATACACAAATCAATGGCTGTGAAAATGGGATTTTGTGACATTGGCATACACAAATCAATGGCTGTGAAAATGGGATTTTGTGACATTGGCATACACAAATCAATGGCTGTGAAAATGGGATTTTGTGACATTGGCATACGCAAAGTTAAATTAATGACTGAAAATGGGATTTTGTGACATTGTAACATACAGTTAAGTTATTAGCATCATTACTAGCAAAGGCTTAATGTGTTAGCTTTATGTGTACTATCCTCACACTTTGTATCTTTCAGCATTTTTTTCTTCAGAAATATTCGGCCATTTTCTGTTATACCTGTCTTGTTGTCAAAATTAACAGATGGGAATACAATTTTGAGCTTACCTCCACTGTTATGCATTTGAATTGATTTGATGAGAAAGGTTGCATTATATTTTTGCATCAAGCATTTATTTACAAAGATATCAATGTGTATACAGCATCAGACTTTCTTCCCTGCTTTTTTCCAGACTAAGAAAAATGATGAAATCAAAACAGAGATAAAATTAAGTTCACTTTTTTTTGGCAATTCTTGATATTGCTCACTATTATTTCATGAAGAAATGTTGTCGTAAGACAGAATCAGGGTTTCCGTATTGATATGGACATGTTCCAAGATCTTCAACCTTTTTCACACATTTTAAACTGTCTCCATGCTTTTTCTTTTGGACAAGGAAATCTGATCATGTACAACAAGGTCAGGGTCATTTGAAAATCTGTGAGAAAGGTTGTTGTCACTTATTATCTATAGTACATTGTGAAAGTTTTTTTATTAAATTTTTGTTGCTGGCTATAATTCCCAAGCCATAAAGGAGCAAAGCTGTTGTACTTGGACTGCTCATTCATGTCTTCTTGTACGAATCCTCCCTTCCTTCAGCCCTTGAGCATGGTCAGATTCATTGGAAACGGTTTCCAGTTAAGTTTTTCTGTAGGTCGCAAACCATGAGAGGAAACTTTATCATACTTAACTGTAAAATCAGTAATCATTAAGCTTTGCCATTTTGTATGGATCACATGCTTCAATCCATTTTGATTAGACAAGTCCAAGGCCAGTTTGAAAACAATAAGTTTTTACGATTTTCTTTTGTTCCAAAACCCAGTGAGCAAAGCGATCATATTTGGAAGGAATAAATTCAGGAAGCTTTAAGCTTTGTCCTTTTAAATTCATACGCCTATACAGTTCTTAATGTACCTCAAGGTCAAGGTTATTTTAAAATTAAAATGTATCTATTAGACACATGTAATTCCTTTAAAAAAAATTAAATAATTTTGAGTGTACAAAATGACAGGACCACTCTGGTGGCCTAACTGGTTTGAGCATCAGCTTTGGATATGTGAAGTTCTGGGTTCCAACCTTGGCTGATTCTTACCAAAGACTTATAAAAATGGTACTAACAGCTGCCTTGCATAACATGGAGCATTAATAGATTAGTGTTAGGATCGGTCTCTCTGGTGCCAGGATAATGTGACGGGGTGGACATGATGCTACATGTCTGCGGCATTAATTAAGAACATATTTTCTAGACATTTTTAAATTATCCATATTTATTTAATGGACACAGTATTTGTATTCTATGGTTCTTAAAGGGTACTGGATCAGTGTACATTTACTACAGTTATTTTAATTTCGTGTATCCACTCAAGACACTTAATTTTCTTCATGTAAATAAGAAGTGAATAAAAATAAATAAATAAATAAATAAATAGTAAATAATAAGTGATTAAAACGTCTGACCACATTATTTGTCAAGTGAATCTTTGTTGGCAGTGAGACAAAGTAGTCTATTTTCTTCCACCCTTAGCAGTGGCATTATCTTTGAAATCAACAGTTTGTTATGGTTTTGGTTAAAGTTTTTCATTTGCATATATTTACTGAACCTACATTCAAATTGTGTTTAGCTTGTAGCATTATGAAGGTGAAACAGTTCTTAACTGCAACAGTCTCACTTGCCCCTTTTAAGTTTTGGTCAGAGTCCCAGTCATAGCACATTTGTTGTTGTTGTTGGGTTTAAGGCCAATTTTCAGCACATGGCGGCCAGTATTAATGGTGGAGGAAGAACCCTGGTAAACCCCCAAAAAGAACCACTTACCTACGAGCATAGTACATTTGTGTTAAGATTTTTATTAAATTTTTTAATTTGCTTATTTTTCCTAAAGCTCTTGATAGATGTAGCTCTCTGGCATTGTGATCAAGGTCACACCTTTAGAAAATTTGTTTTAGGTATGATTTTTAATGTTTTCATTCATTTGCATGTATTTTCAAACCCATTGATTGTTTCTCTTTATACTTTGCAGCTAAAATGGTTATTTCAGCAACATGCTCACTCATTCTTTTGACCTTAGGGTCAAGGTCACACATTTTACAGCTGTGCTCTGGTCATAGGTTTGACATGCAGGACATAGCCTTCTTGTTATGTAAACATACCCATATCAAGATAAATATGATAATTGCTACCGATGTTCTGAGATTTGTTAAAAACTCAAATTACGTTTCAAGGGGTTAAACATGATGTTATTGATTTTGGACCTGTTCATTTACTAAGAGATATTGACTCTGTAATGTACAGTGGAACCCCGCTATAACGCGATGATCAGGATCCATAAAATCGGATCGCGTTAAAAGCGGGGTCGCGTTAATGCGGGGTTTTACAATATTTAACTTTTTTTCCAAGAACATATACGTGTATACATGTACAATGATCAAAAGTCGGCTTATCATCAGATGAATATTAACTGGAATGCATTAATTAAGATATATTCAAAATAATCGATGGCTAATATATTTATAGGTTATTACTGTGCATTAAAAACATTTACTAATTTTTATTTGTTTGAACGATAATACAGATTGACCGATAATACCAGACTATCGCTATATCATGAAAAGTGTATCAATACCGTATGCTACCATGCCGTCGTGGCATGCAGTTCATCCATAATGGATGTAATTTCATTGAAAATTGTACAGATTTAAAATATTCAATAATTTTGTAATAGTCTGAATTCGTCGTGTAAAATATAGGATGAACAAAATATTGAAACCATTTACTTGCCGTCTGATATCGTATGGTCATTGCATGCAGCTATTCCCGGGTCTACATACGGTGTCTGTACAAATTTCTTACCGCTAAAATTTTATCATATGCGACAACTGCAAGAATAATTAACAATCAACGCATGATTTCAGCGTGCAAATAACTTTTATTTTAGATTTTGTGAACATCAAAAGAAACATGTGAAAACTGGATAAAGTGGATATTATTTACTTTCAACTGTTTGTTGTTTGATCACACAGCATACATGTTGGCGGCTTTCGTCCTTTGATGTTTATTAAATTGTGCGACTCTTGTATCAACCACAGCTTTGTCTGCTGCTTGGCTGTGATTGCAGTTAAATAAGAAGCCCATGTCGGCTATTGTTTGAGCAACGACTGTATACAGAATTCATGGAAGACAATCACAAAGACAATTTACTGGCTTTACTCATGGATCCGTAATAAGTAACACTTCCGATAATGTTTACTTCGGCTTAACAATTCAAAAACCTAATGAAACCAGTTTTCTCTTCTAGAGTAGAATACGGAGCTTCACCACAACCTGTTCAAATTGATAAATTTCAGAAGCCAAGCGTTGTACACACTATTTCTCGTACGTTATATATATCGTATTATTTTAGAATTCATACACGATCACTTCTCCAAAATCACGTAAAGAACCTGGATAAATTGTTAAGTTCCGATCGTTTAGTATTAAAAGTCATATGCGAATCCTTCCACCAAATTATAATAAACGTTTTACACACTATTTCTCGTACGTTAAACAAATATTTTCACGGTCCGATAAAAATACACGTAAATGAATTTCAAATTTCAGGAACCATGCCACAATCATATTATTTTAAAAGTCACAACTAATCTCATGCCCAAAATGAAGTTAATTTCTTGTTTTGTTTTATTTTACTTTTCTCCAAATTTTTTTTCTCGATGTGTGAATGAATATACAAAATTTCGGGAGCCATGCTACGACTGCGTTATATCCGAATTCGCGTTATGGCGGGGCGCATTATAGCGGGGTTCCACTGTACCTAGAACTCAAGAAACAGACACATGTCTTGCCAGGCTTGCAAAATAGACCAAATATGTGGTACATTTATATGCATTTATACTGTAGATATTTGTATAAATATATATAACTTTTACTTGTCCTAATTCCAGAACAATGATTGCTGGTTGGAAAGTCGTTGGTACAATTATGGAACAAGAGGCAGAGCTTCACAAGTAAGTATTGAGATATAGATATATATATAGTATTTTCTTTCGTTTGCCAAAATAGTTTTTTTTTTAATGCTTTATTCTTTGTCAGACAGTATTTTACAACTTAATTTTTTCCTGAACTTCTTGTTTTGGACACGATTTGAGGAGACCTAGTGTCTCATTTTCAAGAAGAAATCTCATTGTGGTAACTAAACAAATGTAATTTGCTTCAATCTGACATGAATAGAACCTAATTATCTCATAAAATACATGCACTTACATAACAAGAAATATTGAAGATGATTATAAACTAAGAACCAAAATAATTAAAAACGCTTTGTGCCTCTTGTTATGAGAGATTCATCTCTTTGCCTTTTTAATATGGTCACTATGATGTTCAGATTGCCAGATGACACAGTCGCTATCTTTAAAAATCCTGAATGGAGATTCATTATTTGATTGACTATGTATGCACAATGATGTTGGAAAGGTTTAAGAAAATGCATTGTCTTGTTGAATTTTATTTTTTTTAAAGTTTTTAGCTCTAGTGGTCATAGACTGGAAGAATTTATTGGATGTCTGATGTCCATTGTCAATCATCTGTTAACTGACATCTATTTGCACAAGTTTGTTGTATCAATATGTTATGATATTTAGCTGGTCCTAAAGAAAATTTTCACATTAATATGACCATCATGACAGCCATTTTAAAAATCTTGTTTTCATAACCCTACTTGGAGTTTACACCAAAAAGTTCATTATCATGTCCAGATGGTCAACTGGCCCTTATCAACAAGACTAATTACAAGATCTAGTTGATTGTTGAAAATGATGCCAGTCATACATCCAGTATGGCTGCCATGACAACTGTCTGAAAAGTCGTGTTGTAACTACTTCCCCAGAATGGATGATTGGGACTTTACCAAAAGACTACTAATCATATCTGTTATGTGTATCAGAGTAACTACTTTCAAAAGCTTGTTACTGCTGAAGAATATCAGAGATGGTTTAAAGACTTTAGAGTTAAAAGGAAGAAATGGTCTTTTTTTAATTCATGGAAATTCTTTTTGCCCAATAGAATGTTAGTCCATTCAAGGGACTCTTGTTTTTCATTTTAAAGATTTGTAGGATGATTATTTATCATTTTTTTTCTTTTTATACCAGAAGAACTTGTGCATTGGCATCTTAGTATGGCATTCAGCATCTGTTAACACAAGTTTGTTATATCTAATCTCCTAAACTAGTGGGAGGATTGCCGTCAAACTTTACCAGCATATTCATCACATGGTCTAGTTGATCCTAAATAAAATTGGTGCTCTGTACATAGAGTATAACAACCAGGCTGAAAATCTATTTGCGACTACAGTGGTTCCCCTCTTATATGACGCTCCTTCAGCACTGGAATGTGGCCATATAAGATGGGTGGCCTTTCCAGAGGGGGACTATGTTTGTGAGAAGTATGTGTATATAGGTATTTAGTAAGACTACATATAACTTCAAAGCATTTGATATCTCCATTTAAAATAGCATGCATTATTAAAAGTTTCTTCACGTCTTCACAACAGACATTTAATAGTCCTCAAAGGTTTGAATGTTATCAGACTGAAAACTGGATACAGCAAATCACAAATGAGAGAGAGAAATATCAACCTGTTGCTTGAAGGCACCTACCATTCATGCATGACTCTGTGTAAGGTACAAAATAACCAAGAGTATTATATCCAGGTTAACAATATAAAAGTATCTCACACAAAAAAAATCATTATTAGAAAATGCATTCACTTTATGGGTGACAACATTTACAAGTTAATGCTGTGATTTTACCCTGCAGACATCACTGCCTGTTTTTATCAAATATTATTATAGTAGGCAAACAAATAGAAGCTCAGGTGTTGAATAAACATACCTGGTAGTGAACAATAAACTGCAATGATAATTTTTCACAGTACAAGGAAGCTAAAATGTATTCATGCACTGAAAGGATGGATATTACTGTACATATGAAGGAGAAGGGTTGGATTAGTGAGTTAATACTGGAGTAAATTAAATAGTTTTATCTCAAGTACACATTTTAATATTTAAAAAAAAATAATAAAACTTAAGTTTCATTGCATTTTCTGACATGTAATTTTTAAATGATTTAAAGGTGTTTCATAGCCTTCAACTCAAAACAATGAAGTGCCCCAGAATATACAGTGCACTAACAAATACAGTGTCCCAATATATATGGTAAATATGGTAACTATTGTACTAAGGTTTGTCTAAGTCTTATAAAAGTGATGTCAGTATAAATATTCAATATTTGGTTTGTAATAAGGTTTGTATGTCCCATAATTACTTAGAGAGAGCTTTGTCAGTTTGTACATACAATATTTGAGACAGTGCATTCAATGAAACCATGTTTTTATTCATTGAACACATTTTTTTGCAGGACTTTTGCCACAGCTCTGTATGAGGATATCAGCAAGCCCATGAAACAGCTGGTAGAAGCACAACACAAGGCCAGGAAACCAGTTAGTAATTATGTGATGACACTATAAACTTATCAGCTTAAATATTGTGTACACTCTTTTAATAGATCAGCTGAGTTTGGGAACATTTTATCTTGTGTGAAGGGATTGTAAAGGCAGGTGAAATGTATAGGCTAGTAAAACAGAAAATCGCTGAGGATGAGAGGTGAGTATTGTGAGATAATAGCACAAGAAAATCAACATATTCAATTCCTTAATACATCACCCCAATACAATTTTAATTCTTTAAATAACTTTGTTTCAGATTCTAATATTTATTTATTTAATCGTAAAATTGTAACTTGTCATCTTCCGTTTATATTCACTTGTCCAACTGCAAAAAATGTTGACCCTAATATGCTGGTGTGTTATACTGTGGCAGATATAGGTCTGTACAGTTGGATATGTCATCCAAGTGAGTATATGTGTATATAGTGAGAACTCTAGTGTGTGTGTTTAGAGTTTTCATAGCATAAACCAGTATAGGTCTCATTTGATATGAACAGCTTTGTTGTAAGAGGAAAAATATATGGAATTGTTAGAGATAAAACAGTGTATTCTATTAACCTAAAATACATTAGGTTGGATCTAGTAAAAAAAGTGGAAACAAACAACGCAAAACAACCATCTCTGCTTGATAAAGATGTTACATTTTGTACATGGTCTTGTTGATTGTGATTACCAAAGTTTACTTGCTTATACATTTATGGATATATCTGTCTATGTGTCTAAATTTTAAGCAATATCTGGCAAATATATGCAAATCTGTGTAAGTTAAAGTGAATAATTTCTTGTTATTTATCAAAACAGGTTGAAGCAACAGTTGACAAAGCATACAAAGCAGTTGCAGATAAAAGAGCAGACGAATATAAGGTAATGATGATTTTGGTCATCACTACATATGAAATGTATGAATTTCCTTTAATTGTAGATATGCGCACAGATATATGAATTTGTTTTTAACAAGATAAAATATGCAACTGCTTTGCTCAGTAAAGTGTAGTAAAATCTTAAGATTAATGAATTTAATTACAGTCAGACCTGTTCTAACAGGCACCTTTACACAGCATTCACCTGGTCAAAATGGCCAGTCTAATTTCCTCCTGGGAATTTCAGAAATTGTTAATTACCCATATTATTGCCATATGTATAATGGTTGCCTGCTTTCAGCAGTCAGTGACCAGGTGTTTCCTAACCAAATAATGGTTTCTGCATTCATGATCTATTGCTGCCATTTCTAATGATGTTAGTAGGTTCAGCATGTTGTTGTAAAAGACTATATTGAACAAGGACCATTTTCTGCCCCCATTTTTACGGGAGAAAACATTCTTGTAAATATCACAACTCTGCGTCTCATTGTATTATTTGATGAATAAATCACCTTATTCTGCAATAAATATGCATATAAATGTCTTTTTTCTACCTAAACACGACATTTAAACACCAAAACACAACCTGGTATGGTGAATTAAGAGAAAATGCTACATTGTATCAACTTGAAACAAGAAATAAGAAAGAAGATCTAAGCACAGGCTTGCTCAGACAAGATATTTGCACTGATTGATTAATTTTTATGAATATTTTTGGGTTCTCATTAACTTATGTGATCACGTTTGCACTATTAGCTAAAAACTAAAAATATTCCAATTATTCCCCAATTGTATAGATGTTTGGGAATTGTGAACTCACATAAGGTCACTTGCTGTATATCTTAAAGGGGTTGGAATGGTTCACTTATAACTCTTTCTGCTTCAGCAGTTAGACCCAACAAATTTTGGTAACAGCTGGTAACCCAACAGGCTGCTTCTAGACTATCCAGGGATATAATCTGATAGCCCTATGGGTAGCTGGTGCACTAACCAAGGAAAGAATCTGGTAGCTTAGCTAATGTACCTGAAGACAGTACTTGCATATAAAGCCTGTAGCTTTCATGGCTTCTCTTTTGCTTTTATGTTTCATTCAGACTTTAGTCTTCATTATGAACAATTTTATAGTTACAGCCTATTTTATAACAGAAATGTAGAACATCATGACATTGTGTGGCATGTCCACTGGGCAGCATTTATTCAACATATGGTGGTTATGATTCAAGATACTTGTACCTCCTGGCTTCTGGGCACAAGATTTGTCAGGATACTTGTACCTCCTGGCTTCTGGGCACAAGATTTGTCAGGTTCTGAGGTTCTGATTAATCAATGCAAATAAAGTAATTCAAACAAAGATCTGTTGGTTTTTTTCAGGCCAAGAAAAATTGTTATTCAACAGCAAGAGACTATGAGAAGATAGAGGAAACTTTATCTTCAGGAGTAAAGGGAAAAGACAAAGAGTTATCCAAAGTAAGCCATTTAGTTTAGTTCTTAGTGATGACAAATACTTAAGCTGTACATTACAAACATTTTGACAAGCATTAAAGTTGATTCACAAAAGTATTATTTATGTTAAATATTGTGATGGAAGGCAATATCTCTTTAGTTGCCAAAGTTCTTTTACAAATATGCCACATTTACTACATTAACAAAATGCAATGATGCTGAGATGTTTTGATTTTAGTTTAAGAAAAGATAACCATTAATTTGTAGTTGTCTCATGTTTATTTCGTGTAATCATTGCTTGGAATTTTGTTTTTTAATTTTTTTATATATTTGTTATGTTTTTTTTTTTTTTATTAAACACATTATTAACCCCTGGAGGTTTTTGCTGTTTTCACATGAAATGCGAGTAGGGAACACATTTTGGGGACTATTTCTGAATACATCCTAATACATCTACTTCCAAGCAATTTTCCATTAGGCCAATGCCTAGTTGTGTTAAAAAAAATGTTTTCCATTGGTTAGTTTGCTGGCGCATGAGCAGAAGGTGAAAAGTTTGAGTTCTTTTTTTTTTTGCTTAATGGACCCATAATTTAGTATGGAGAAGACTCTTTATTCAAAATGTCCACCTTATCCTACTTTTTGCACAGGTTCACCTGTCTGTGTGTGCTTCAGACCGATCTGCATTAGATCTGAGGCCATAAAGTCTAAAATCTGGCAAAAAAATCGGATTCTGACCATTTGCGAATTTTGGGTGGAAAAAAACCAGGTCCAAAACATAAGGGTTTTCCCTCTGTTTTTTGTAGTGCAACTAAAATGTCCAGATTATTTGGTATCATGATAGAGCTAAATCTGTCTACCTTTCTATAATACCACCCACTTTAGTGTATCTTGCATGACCTCGACGCTATAGACCTTGAAAGTAGGCTACTACTTCATGCCCCATTAACTTGGCACTAGGGGTTAATGTGTTAATGGTACTTTTAGCACATCATTGGCTTTATTACACTGAGGGAATGGGAGCTAAGTGCCTTTTCCAAGGACAGAATTATGCAGCATCATTACTATTCAGATGTTTTTTAACTAATGTTTTGTACTACAGTGATCACATTAATAAAAAAATAAATGTTAAGTTTAACTGAATTTTTTAAAAATTTGTTGTAAATAATGCAAAAGAGTTACATCACTTACAGTTGGAAGGTAAAGTGAAGAAGCTCGCAGAAAGTTTGCGTAAGGCAGATCAGGAATACTGTGAACTGTCTGAAAAGGCAGAGGTGGCCAGACAGGAATGGGATTTCTCCATTTCCAAGGTAGTACAAAAAACTTGTTATATTAAAGATAACCGTTTCAGCAAGTGTGTTGGACGCATGTCTTAATAAGTGTACACTCCTCATTTGGTCAAAAGTTTTCCAGTAAAACAGCCACTTCTTAGTACATGCATCGTGATCTAAGCCTTCCAGATTTTCCCTGAAGTTAAACCATGCATGCCTGGTTTATGATTAATAGGGAATCCAAGAAATTATTATCCTTTAGATTTGAGAATTCCAAATGTAGAGAAATTAAGCAAACTCATTTAAGTATGTACATTTGATGGGGACATCATTTACAACATTGTCATTCTGAACTTATAATGACCAGTGATAATATTGTTTATTATGGGGACATCATTTACAACATTGTCATTCTGAACTTATAATGACCAGTGATAATATTGTTTATAATGGGGACATCATTTACAACATTGTCATTCTGAACTTATAATGACCAGTGATAATATTGTTTATAATGGGGACATCATTTACAACATTGTCATTCTGAACTTATAATGACCAGTGATAATATTGTTTATAATGGGGACATCATTTACAACATTGTCATTCTGAACTTATAATGACACCAGTGATAATATTGTTTATGAAAAGTATAAAGCATAAAAGGGTACATAAAGATTCTTGTGAAAAAGAATCAGGAAAGGCAACAATTTATTCACTGAACATTTTATTTATTAATTGAGTATTGCTCACGACAGGATAAGTTGTAGCCACTGCCTCATCAAATTTGAAAAAAGACTAGGTTTACATCAAGTTGAGAGATCGTATGAGAAGTCATTAGCTTCCATGGGGTTTGGGACTGCAGTTTCTTAATCTCAAGTGGAGGATGTTATAGTCTAAGTTTATGAAAAGAAAAAAAGAGAAAACTGGTAAATACTCCTTCAACTAAATAACACAAGGTAACTAATGCAAATTCTGCCCCCTCGCCAATTCTGTGTATGTCGGTCATCTTTAGCAAATTGGAAGAGAAGTACACATTGTTATAATGGTGTTTGACTGACAGAAATGAGTGACTATGACAACAACGTATGTAACGACTGAACAAACGGAATTTCACCACTCTTTTACAACTTTTTGATTAGCTTGCTTAAAAAAAATAACGTGTAATATGGAATGTAATGTATGTTGAAGATTTTTCTTGTCATAAAGTTAATAAACAAACGTTTCCTTGGAAAAGTGATTTTTATGACTCACCAGCTTCTACATATACTTCTATGTTGACACTTTCAGCAGATAGTAAAACTTAATGGCTTATGTTTTTTGTACATAAAAACATATTTTGAGAAATATTAAAACACAAAAAAGCGTTTAAGTCATTTTATGAATGAACTAACCTTTCTAGCCGCTAACATGTGAGTGCATCTGTTTTTAGAAAGAACGACTTTCTTAATGTAACCACTCGCATTCTTGCTTTGTAGCAACAGTCCATTGATTGGATTGCATGTTTATGCTTTAATTATTTGTTTAAATTTGTGTCATAAAGAAATGCATTGGTTAAATTGCATTTGCTTCTCTGATTTTTTTCCTTATTTTCATAAAAATGCCTGAAAACAATTTTGACCTGACGCATTTCTCTAATTCCAATTAGTAGTATTGATTGTCCGATATGTTGGCACCAGTGTAATTGCTGTTTTATTCTAAATTTTGATAAACATAATATTCAGACTTTGCTTTCTATGATTTGAATATTTTCTTTAATATATTCTACCAAATTTTTACAAAAATGGACAATCTAACAGTAGTATTTCCCAGACACAGCGACGTCTACCATTATTTCCCCTGACAGGTTCACTTATGGCTTCAAAGAAATTTTAAAAAGAAAGTAATGTACATGCAGCAGTTAAAATCTTCAGGTCACCTATTCTATTCTTAAAACACTATTGTTTAAGTTTTGAAACACCAATTTGTGTGTTTTTATCATCAAATGATAACTTGCTTTAATCGGACAGTGATAATTGCTATATCCAAAGACAAATAGGCCCCATCACACATCTCTGGTTTAACTTACTCTGGAAAGGGTAAATTATCAATCAGTAACACTGGAAATAACTGGCTACAGCAAGGGAATATCTGAAATTGATGGTCAATCAATGTGCATCTAAAAGTCATTTTCACTTTCCTAACAGAAAAAGGCGAAGTTGTCATTTCTTAGGAGACTAAGTCACCCACTTCATCTGGTAGCAAGATATGAGTGCATATAAAACCAATTGAGTAGCATAATTTTTTGGTGATGTGTGCTTATTCGTGGTGAGGTTATATGGGCTCATGTGCACAGGCAAGGTGATGGGTGCTGTTTACCTGTGGACCTGGGTTTGAATCTCCATAGAGTACAAATTAAAATTCTTTAACATGTATGATAGTATATTTTTTATATATATCCCCCCACACAAATTCTAATGGTGGGTGATTTTATTGGTCAGTACATTCTATCAGTGGGTCCTGAAAAGCCTCAGTTATATCTTAAGGTGGCTACTCAGTTTCAAAACTGCCTTTCCTCAGTCCCCCAGTCCCATGTATGTTTTAATGGAAAGCATTTACTTACCTGAGCATTATGGTTAAGAATATGTCTTACCTGCTTAAGCATTGCATTATGGTTAACATTGTTATTTTTGTGTGAAAAGTTGTGAAAGATATACATGGTGTATACAGACAAATATGCAGATGCATGTCAACAGAACATTTATGAATGAGATTCTTTTGTGTTTTTTTGTGATGAAAGAGAAAATGATTCATTATCAATATTTTTACTCTTCAGCATAAAGAGGGAATGTGTGCTTATTATAATATGATAAAAATGAAATAAGAAATCTTCAACGATTCCTATAATTTGCTCAGTTGTTTGTAGACTCTCCTGCCTAAAGGAGAGCAAGACAGCTATTACTTTTTTTTATGGTGATAACATAATCTGTGTCCCTATTATTAGATTCCTTATTTGAAATTTGTCTTGAATTCTAATAAGTATCAATTAACCAAAATGTGGGATTCTCTCTTTGTAGATGCAAAAATTCTGCTGAAAAATTCTGTACTTGTTACTTGTAACACAGGACTGGCCTTGCACCTTTTGCAGGATAAACTGGTTACACTACTCCCATTATAGCTTGTGCCCTGATTAACTCGTGAACCAGTGTGGATCCCATTTTTAAATCCAGAAATGCCCCCAAAATTATCCCTATTTGTTGAACTTGAAGAAAATCACGATCAAAATTGGTCATTTTATCATCAAAAAATGGTAGATAGGACCTGGAAATTTTAATCAACATTATGAAATATCATATTTTAAAAAAAGGTCATACAATTCTTTACATTTTCTTTCCAAATGACGATCCTAGTACACCGCAATTAATGATATGTAAGGAAATATTGATCAATGACAATGTCACTTATGCCGAGTGGAGGAAGTACTTTAATAAATAAATACAAATTCAATAATTTTTTTAGCAATTGAAATTTGTGTTTGAGTTCTATCTTTTAGTTCCTTTAAGCGTAATCATCATAATGTGTCCTCTTCTAATTTAACGTAATATTTGTTTCATTCTACCGTAACAACCATTTCCGCAAGAATTTCTCTGAGAACCAAATTAAGTGCCATCCATGCTTTGATAACTGACTTGCGGAAGTATTTTATACACTGAATTAAAAGCTGACCTCCTTTGTATTATCACATTAATTATGTCTTTTGAATCAAGTAAAAGAGGTGGAATAAAACAAAAGTTGAAATTCTCAAAAATCCTACAAACTTAAAATCTAGCGACCCCAGTCATATGTTGGGTAAATTCACTTCATTTGATCAATCAAACACTATTATAAATGTTATTGTGTATGTAACATAAACTCCCTTAAATTAACCGACTATTTTAAACTGATCAAAGATATCAAGGCAGCCAAGCAAAATGAATACTTCCTAAAATAAAGAGCTTGATTTCATAGATATGGACCATTGTGAGCAAGCAAGTTTCAGAGAATTCTTGAACTGGCACTTAGAGATATCCTCAAGGATGATAAGAAATTTCATTATTTTTTCCAATGAAATCACAACATCAATATTGAACCAAATGAACAACTCAGAAATTGAGTTTTGACATAGACGATTGTTTAACAATATAAATGTCACTTGTTTTTGAAAAAAAAAAGGAATCTTGTTTGGTGGTGTATCAACAGTTAGTCTAGTTCCAAATTTGGCATGATACTATTAAACACTACTATGGGAACCAGATTTATCAAGAAAACAAAAAGCACTGACATAATACACAGATTTTTTGTGTACACGTGATGGTTGTTGAAACCAGTTGAAACCCCATCATGGTTTTATCAATGTCAAATTTTTGGAGGTCCCTCGGTAACTTGCACCCTTGCTTATGGTGTGATCTTTGTTTGTAAACCCCATTATGTGTGAGTTATAAAGGGAGAGGTGTAGTTAGAATATACCGTTCCTAAAGTTATTTTAAAAAATACAGTGGGGTTACATCAAAGAGCAATGTGAAGGCAAGACACATTTCTTGGAATATTTGTGACTTATGCTGGATTGTATCATGTTTTAGGCCTGCACACAGTTTCAGACTTTTGAGGAGGAGAGAATAGCCAAAATGTCAGACTACCTTAATCAATACAATGGTCACATATCAGTCCTGGGTCCAAGAATAACACAGGTAAAGTACAGACTATTGAGGATAAAAATTTCAACTATGGAAGTGGATTTTTCAGTTCGAAATCATTGAGTTATGCAGACAGAATGAATATTTTAACCAATGAATGAAAATTTTTAAAGAGTGCATTAATACTTTTAAAGCATGGTATTATCAGTGTGTGTACAGACCGGTCTGATTTAGATCCGAGGCTAAAAGGCTATAATTTAAACACGAACGCCAGAAGAAGAAAAAATTCATTGATTTTTTTTTTATATCATCATACAACTCCAGCTTTCCCATTTTTTTTGGTACCATCTGTATTGGTGGATCATAACTGTTGTTGATGCTACAGAGCTTGGAATTAGGGTACTGCTTCATCGGACCTAAACATGTCATGTGTAGTTGGGAGTAACCACTAGAATAACAGAAAAATTCAACATTCCTTGTTGATCATCCAGAAAAAAGTTTGTAAAGTTTATGCTTATAAGATTGGGTCAACACAAAGTCATTTTACTGACACACAAAAGCAAGGAACAAAAGTAATAAAAACCATATGTTTAAAATAAAATTCATGCAGATTTTTTAAGAATTTGAACAACTTCAAATTTCTGTTAGATTCAGAACAAATTTTTATGGGTATTCCAGTATAACAATATTTAAAGGCAAGTTCCAAGTGATGTACTGGATGTTCGCTATTTCATAATTATATTGCCATGATCTACCGATGGGGACAATAAAATTTAATAAATCCACCATGAGCATTGATTTATCCATGGGGATGATAAAATTCAATCCACCATGAGCATTGATTTACCCATGGGGACGATAAAATTCAATCCACCATGAGCATTGATTTACCCATGGGGACGATAAAATTCAATCCACCATGTGCATTGATCTGCATGAATTTTATTTTCTACATATGGTTTTTATTACTTTTGTTCCTTGCTTTTCTTTTTGTACTTGACTTTGTCCAATATCAGGTTCACTTTGTACGTGACAACCACATAATACATACTTAATATTTCTCTGTGGGTATAGATTAAATATTTAGGATCATTATCAATGGAGGTAAACATATTTATCTTAATCAGAGTCAAGGACATTTAAATCCTCCCCATGGAAAAACCTGTTGTACCTGATTTTGCCATGTTTTTGTGTTGTTGACAACTTACACTGTTCTAGAAATGAAGCTTTGACCCTCATCCTGGTTCTATTTTTGTGTATAATATTGTTTCCTTTAGAAATCACTCATTCTCGAATTAATACCTTGAAGCAGAAACAGTCTTATTGTTTGTGTTCAGTTTTTCATTCAGCCAAATTAATTATTCAAATTATTCTTCACTGGAAATACGGTGTGCACATTACTACTATTCTTGGATTGGTACATTAAATTTTGGAATTATGGTGCATTCAGGCAACAACATTTTTGGATTATATTACTGTAATACATCAAAAGACTGTTAGCATATCTTTACAATTCATGCCATTGACACTAGATCACATCTAAGACTACAGGCACATCAGCACATTCACTATTGGAAATTATTTGCAATGTGACTGACATTCAGTTGGAACTTTATACATTTGGTCTTGTGATAAAAGTTTTTAGACTATTTGGGATTTAATTCACAAATGCTGTTTAAAAAAATTAATGTTTCACTTTTGTATTCTCGAAAAAATAAATGATTTGTTAAATTTTACATAACTTGTTGGTTTGTTCTCTGTTTCTGTTACTTATTTTAAGTCCATAGAATTATAATACTTGGAATTTTTTTAATATATATTAGGAATTTGGCTAAGTCTCCATGGGCAGAAAGTGATCCAAAGACACGGCTAGTTGTATACATGCCTTGCCCATTTTATTCTGAGAACGTTATCATGACATCTTGATGTGATATGAAATATGTTATTTAAAAAATATTTTTTGTATATGAAATGTTATCAGTAACATGTCATATAATTCATGTCTTCAGACAAGTCTTTTTTCATCTGTGAAATATGTAGAGATGAAATACTAAATTACAAATAGTTACAACATAAGTCTGTCTCAGATTAGATCTTTACACTTTTCTCATTGACTTAGAATATGTTTCTCTTAGATTCACTGTATAGGCTGTCCTGCTTCATGCAAAATGTTTACTTTTTTTAATTATCTATTTGACCTTTCAGAGTTGTGATAAACTTCATGAAGCAATATTGTCGGTTGATATGAATGGTGATATTAAAACTGTGGCCCAACAACGAGGCACCAGCAGCAATGTTCTAGAACAGTTTCTTATAGATTGCTATGTGAGTATGTTGTATTGAATCGTGTATCTCTATTACAGCTGTGTTGAATCATGTATCTCTAGTACAGCTGTGTTAAATTGTGTTCATCTATTCTAACCATACTGTTCATATATTCTAACCATACTGTTAATCTATTCTAACCATACTGTTAATCTATTCTAACCATAATATTCATCTATTCTAACCATACTGTTCATGTATTCAAACCATACTGTTCATCTATTCTAACCACACTGTTCATCTATTCTAACCATACTGTTCATATATTCTAACCATACTGTTCTTCTATTCTAACCATACTATTAATCTATTCTAACCATACTGTTCTTCTATTCTAACCATACTGTTCATCTATTCTAACCATACTATTCATCTATTCTAACCATACTGTTCATCTATTCTAACCATACTGTTCATCTATTCTAACCATACTATTCATCTATTCTAAATATACTGTTCATCAATTCTAACCATACTGTTCATCTATTCTAACCATACTATTCATCTATTCTAACCACACTATTCATCTATTCTAACCATACTGTTGATCTATTCTAACCACACTGTTCATCTATTCTAACCATACTGTTCATCTATTCTAAACACAGTTCATCTATTCTAACCATACTGTTCATCTATTCTAACCATACTGTTCTTCTATTCTAACCATACTATTAATCTATTCTAACCATACTGTTAATCTATTCTAACCATACTATTCATCTATTCTAACCATACTGTTTATCTATTCTAATCATACTATTCATCTATTCTAACCATGCTATTTATCTATTCTAACCATACTATTCATCTATTCTAACCATAGTGGTTGTTGATATTACAGATGAGTAACAGCAACTTTACAAGCACATGTTAGTTTATTAGTTAAAACAACCATCATGCCCATAATTTAGTTTCTTTTCATTACAATAACAGTTTCATCTCTCATGCCAATAAAAAAAAATCATTACAATGCCAATTTCAAACTTTCATACCAGTAAGTTAATTTCCTTTCTATTCAATACCAATATCAATAATTAATTTAGTTTACTTTCAATACAATGCCAGGCAGAGGACAAACAGTTTACAATGAAAACAGACCACAGGAAATCAACTTTACAGAAGTATTTATTACATCTGAGACAGTCAATTGAAAGAGAAAAGAAAGGAAGAGAAGGTAAGATGAATAGAATGTTAAGAAAATAATGTGATACACACTTATTGTACCATGTAGGTAATTTACTCTTATGTAGAACTCTCTACATACTGATGAAAGGCACATTTTCTTGTATTATAAATAAGATAATGTGGAGTAAGGTCAGTGAAATAAAATAAAGTATTTTTATATTTTTTGAGTAGATATAAGGAGATATTCATGAGTGAAGTGAAAAACATTGTATGGTCATGAGTGGTGAAGAAAAATAACAACAATCACTGTACATATATTCTATTCTTTATTAAGATTTCTTGCTAAAATATTGTAAGCAATTGTCTAAATATATATATATATATATATATATATATATATATATATATATATATATATATATATATATATATATATATATATATATATATATATATATATATACATATATATATATGGTACATTTTATCTTAACCTTTTTGTTTTATACTGTCAAGTCCTTGATTTGACATGATATAAAGCTTCCTTGAAGTGTGCATTGACATGTCAGATTTTACACCATTACCAACATTTTATTTCCTCGTTATTCACCAGGTGTGGAGAAACTTTTGGAGGTTTACAAGGAACGACCCAATTTTGCAGATAAGGATGCACAGGAAGATACCAGACAAAGAATTTTGCAGGTAATTTTTTTTAACACTTTTTTTTTCTTCTCCATTTTGTTTGTCATTTAAATTCCAGTATGCAATATCTTATATATAGATAACACTCACAAAGAAAGTCATCCTTAATAATATGTATCAACTGGTATATGTAGTGTTGTTTTGATTATTTTATTGATTATAATCATTCATCTGTTGGTTAAGTGAACCAATAAGATAACTGATTGTAAAACTCCATAATTGATTGTGTGAAATGGAAAACTACTTCTTTTTAGTTGCATGCAAAAAACAAAGGTTGGTCAAACTCCTCTATAGGACTTCCAGTTTGCTGTATAGGACTTCCAATCAACTTCAGTCGATTTGTTCCCTCCACAACTTACAAATATATAATCATACCATACATACTCTATAATGAAGAACATATAATCATGATTACACAATTTTGCTGTTTAACTGTTGTATTAATAAATTTTAAATTTTTAAAATTATTTTTTTAAAGTTTAATGTAAATCATTTGTATTTGTAAATAATGACAAACAAGAAAACCTTGTCTTTTTTTTAAATTAAATGACTGACACATCACATGTGAATGAAAAGGTTTTGGGAGATTGCAACAGTTTTTCAGTTACATGAAACTGATCAGCCATAAAAAGTTTATCAAGAAAAAGTATAGAGAGATTACTCTTGTACATTTATTAAAATTTTGAACTCTTGAGCAAATATATAACTTTTAACCAAGTATAATTGATTATCAGTTGGTTAAATGGAACAGATTATCGATTATGAAATTCTGAGCGATTCCTATCACTAAGTATAATACACTTAAATTCCAGTAAGCAATATCAGTTACAATACATCTCGGTGGGCCCCCTGAGTGGCTGAATGGTCTAAATCGCTTACCGTTACAGATCACTGTCATCTCACATCTGTCTGCATGGGTTCGAGTCTCCTATTCAGCCAAAGTGGTATGTGAGAAAGCTTGCCAGTAGCTTCTCAGGGGTTGGTTGTTCTTTCTGGGGGGTTTTCCTGGGTTCTTCCGACAACATTAATACTAGCCGCTATATATAGCCTATCATGTGCTTAAAAATGGCATAAACCTTACAATAATAACAACAATACATCTCTCCTGTAGTTTTGGAATTCCACACATTACGGTGGGGGACTTAATCCTCTCCACTTTCACTCTGCAATAAAATACCTTGAAATCACTGTGACATGGCCAGCATGCTGATGGGATATCCACCATGTTTGACTTTACCGATTGACATTTTAACAGCCAATGAATGAAAACTGCCCATGGAAAGACTGAGACATCATGAGTATTTTACAATTGTTTACCACGTCAAAAATTAGTTATCTTTGTTTTGATCATAAATAAAGATACAGTAAAACATAATTTCCAAAGTTTTGCATGTATTGAACTTTTTTTTGAATAATTTCTTATTTAGTTTGGGAATTTTATAGGTAGACATGAATTGCAGCTGGGGAGTATTATCAAATAGCCTATAAAGTAAAACCTTTTATGATAGACGGGTCCCTTCTGCTAAGGTCCAGTTTCAGAACAATTTAAGGAAAAATAACCACAATCATTGTACATATATTCCATTCATTATTAATAGTTCTGGCTTAAATATAGTATGAAAGCAAAATTATATAGCAATAAAGATAAACTTTTATCATTAAGTATGAAATCACATTTACATTTGCAGATGAAATGTACATATATTAGCATTTGAAATCATTTTTGATTTACTCCTTTTAATTATAACAACCTCAGAGTATTTTACCAATGTTTAAACTGCTATTTTGTGATGGTTTGCTCTTTTGCACTTCCTTCAGTTACAATAATTATTTTGGCCAGCAGTGTCTCGTTTTAGTTGGAGGTTCTTCCTTTGTTGTGAAGGTACTAGGTGATAACATTATGATTAAGGTACTAGGCGTTAACATTATGATTAAGGTACTTGGTGATAACATTATGATTAAGGTACTAGGCGTTAACATTATGATTAAGGTACTAGATGATAATATTATGATTAAGGTACTAGGCGATAACATTATGATTAAGGTACTAGGTGATAACATTATGATTAAGGTACTAGGTGATAACATTATGATTAAGGTACTAGGTGATAACATTATGATTAAGGTACTAGGCGTTAACATTATGATTAAGGTACTAGGTGATAACATTATGATTAAGGTACTAGGCGTTAACATTATGATTAAGGTACTAGGTGTTAACATTATGATTAAGGTATTAGGCGTTAACATTATGATTAAGGTACTAGGTGATAACATTATGATTAAGATACTAGGTGATAACATTATGATTAAGGTACTAGGTGATAACATTATGATTAAGGTACTAGGCGATAACTTTATGATTAAGGTACTAGGTGATAACATTATGATTAAGGTACTAGGTGATAACATTATGATTAAGGTACTAGGCGTTAACATTAGGATTAAGGTACTAGGTGATAACATTATGATTAAGGTACTAGGCGTTAACATTATGATTAAGGTACTAGGTGTTAACATTATGATTAAGGTACTAGGCATTAACATTATGATTAAGGTACTAGGCGATAACATTATGATTAAGGTACTAGGTGATCACATTATGATTAAGGTACTAGGTGATAACATTATGATTAAGGTACTAGGTGATAACATTATGATTAAGGTACTAGGTGATAACATTATGATTAAGGTACTAGGCGTTAACATTATGATGGTACTAGGTGATAACATTATGATTAAGGTACTAGGCGTTAACATTATGATTAAGGTACTAGGCATTAACATTATGATTAAGGTACTAGGCGATAACATTATGATTAAGGTACTAGGTGATCACATTATGATTAAGGTACTAGGTGATAACATTATGATTAAGGTACTAGGTGATAACATTATGATTAAGGTACTAGGTGATAACATTATGATTAAGGTACTAGGCGTTAACATTATGATTAAGGTACTAGGTGATAACATTATGATTAAGGTACTAGGTGATAACATTATGATTAAGGTACTAGGTGTTAACATTATGATTAAGGTACTAGGCGTTAACATTATGATTAAGGTACTAGGTGTTAACATTATGATTAAGGTACTAGGCGTTAACATTATGATTAAGATACTAGGTGATAACATTATGATTAAGGTACTAGGTGATAACATTATGATTAAGGTACTAGGCGATAACTTTATGATTAAGGTACTAGGTGATAACATTATGATTAAGGTACTAGGTGATAACATTATGATTAAGGTACTAGGTGATAACATTATGATTAAGGTACTAGGTGATCACATTATGATTAAGGTACTAGGTGATCACATTAAGATTAAGGTACTAGGCAATCACATTATGATTAAGGTACTAGGTGATAACATTATGATTAAGGTACTAGGCGATAACATTATGATTAAGGTACTAGGTGATAACATTATGATTAAGGTACTAGGTGATAACATTATGATTAAGGTACTAGGTGATCACATTATGATTAAGGTACTAGGTGATCACATTATGATTAAGGTACTAGGTGATCACATTATGATTAAGGTACTAGGTGATCACATTATGATTAAGGTACTAGGTGATAACGTTATGATTAAGGTACTAGGTGATAACATTATGAGTACTCAGTTGTAATATTGACTGTAAAGATGGTTTTAACATGGCTTTAGGAAAATATGACAAATATATACTCTTGCATTGCACATTGAACAGTTAATAAAATAAAAAGAAAAAGTTATCTCATCCAGAAACAGAATCATTTATTCATAGACAAAAGTCAACTGTTTAATTCAAAGGGATCAACTCTATAAATAAAGTGTACATCCCCACCGCACTAACTTTAATAGACAATAACATAGTGGCTGAAATGTATCACTTTAACATCAGGGGAGAAAAACAAAAAAAAAAATATCACAAGCCTTTAACACTATCAATCAAATCCCTCAAACAATTCTCGCTTGCTGGTTTAATGGACAAAGACCTTATTCACCCAATGGATTATGGAAAGACAAGCAATATACACAACCACTACCTTAATATTGACACTATAATGGCAAATTCGTGACATTTACAGCTGTTTGTTTGTTTGATTAGATTTGTTTATGTATCTTTAACAATTTTTCAGTCATATCGCTACAATGTCTGCAGTGAGGCAGTTTATAGTGTTGTCTAGCACTGCGGCATCATGCCGCAGATATGTAGCATGATGTCCCACCCAGTCACATTATCCTGACACCAGGCCAACCAGTCAGTACTTCACTTCTAAAGAGTATGCTTGTGGCGGTCATACACAGTAAACTATGCCTATATGATAGAGACCACATTTAATCTGGGATGGTCATCCTTGACAACTTTGGGACGGCCATCCTTGACAACTTTGGGATGGTCATCCTTGATAACTTTGGGATGGCCATCCTTGACAACTTTGGGATGGTCATCCTTGACAACTTTGGGATGGCCATCCTTGACAACTTTGGGATGGTCATCCTTGATAACTTTGGGATGGCCATCCTTGACAACTTTGGGATGGTCATCCTTGACAACTTTGGGATGGTCATCCTTGACAACTTTGGGATGGCCATCCTTGACAACTTTGGGATGGTCATCCTTGACAACTTTGGGATGGCCATCCTTGACAACTTTGGGATGGTCATCCTTGACAACTTTGGGATGGCCATCCTTGACAACTTTGGGATGGCCATCCTTGACAACTTTGGGATGGTCATCCTTGACAACTTTGGGATGGCCATCCTTGACAACTTTGGGATGGTCATCCTTGATAATTTTGGGATGGCCATCCTTGACAACTTTGGGATGGTCATCCTTGACAACTTTGGGATGGCCATCCTTGACAACTTTGGGATGGTCATCCTTGATAACTTTGGGATGGTCATCCTTGACAACTTCGGGATGGTCATCCTCGACAATGTTAGGACTTGCAGAGGGATGGTTTAGGTTTCTTAATCCTTTCTAATTTATTCTCACCCCCACTGTGATGAATCAGTAAAGGAAGTCTCCCATATCAATATATATTAGCTGATCTCCTATATGGATACAAGTTACAAAGTGAAGCCACCCTTAGCAATACAGATCATCTAGGTTTTACAGCTGAAGGTAGCTTTGTACATTTAACTGTTGTCAAGTCCATGAACTGAAGAACTTATAAAGTATTTATAAATCATGCTTTAGTCAAAATTAATTTAATTTACTGCAGATATGATTCAGAGAAATGTTGAAATAGTAAAAAACATCTTTTTAAGTTTTTGTGGAAAACAAAAAACAAGGAAATAGGTTAAAGTTTGGTGTTTTGGTACAGCAATGCATGCAGGTTTTTTATTGCCCAGACAATTAGAGTAAATTACATTGTCAAAGGATGCACAAAGATAGTTGTTGTTGTTGTAAGGTTTAACACCATTTTTCAGCACATGATATACATGGCACCAGTATTAATGGTGGAGGAAGAACCCTGGAAACTCCCTGGAAAGAACCACTGATCCACGAGAAGCTACTGGCAAGCTTTCTCACATACCCATGTTGAGACTCGAACCCACACAGAGGTGAGATGGCAGTGATCCATAACTGAGACTGCTTTAGACCACTCAGACACATGGGGCACCTGCACCAAGATAGCTGAACTGGGTTGATTCGTAGGAATTGAACCTGCCTGGTGACTTGCAGAAGAGTCTGTCAGACCTAATTTACATATCTGAACCCCAAAACTTGTTGAATCAAACATAATCATGGTGTCACAAATTCAAGTATGTAAAGTAAATAAACTTTTACATGGGAATAAAACTGTGTGGCACCACAATACAATATCTAAACAAAAACTTTGTAGTGGATTTAAATTTATGGATATTTAATGCTATCCTGCCGAGAACAGTTAAATCTTTCATGAATATTTTTAATTTTTACAGTATTTAACATTCCGAGAAAAGGCAGCTTATAGCTTTTTGAAAAGTGAATATGTAAAAGAAAAAAAATTTCCATTGTTTTGTTTTAGGTTACATTAATGATGAATTTCCTAGAAGCCAATCACTTCAAGATTGCATCTTCTTTAACTGAGTTTGATGGCAGTCAGAAACCTAATCACAAGTTTTCTCAATATATGGAAACAAGTAGAGACAAACAGGTGAGATATTCAATTTTTTTTCTGAGAATGAAATCATCTGCAGGTAAACCTGCCTTAATATTAGTATCCCCATAGAATGGATACCTGCTTAGAAAATACAACATTTATAATCTTGTCATTTTTTTCCTTAATGAATTGAACCTTTTTAGAAAGGACACATTTGTCCACATAGTGTCCTTTAGTGACAATTTTCACAGCACCATACTTAATCTGTTGGAACCTCTCTAGAATGGATACAACTTTATGGTCCACTTATTGTCCTTTACTGACAGTTTTTACACAAAATAAAGTGTGTTGGAACCTATCTAGAATGGATACAACTTTATGGTCCACTTATTGTCCTTTACTGACAGTTTTCACACAAAACAAAATTTGTTGGAACCTAAGTACCTTTCTTTAAGGTGAATCATTAAAAGTCTTACCATATTTCTGTTAAAAATTAAAAATAGTCAGATGTAACTGATAAAGAAAAAAAAAACCCAAAGATTAAACATTTAAATTTGCATTTTTCTTTATGTGATTTTTATCATGTGACTTTGCACATTTTTGATTCAGATTTGACTATTTTAGGTAACTTCAGAATAAAAGAAGATGAAAAATGTATAGCATGGGGAATGATAGTAGTAATTTTAATAATGTAAACAGCCAAAAAGAAAAAAAAAAGGTTTTCACGATCAAATTAATGGATATCTTAACTTTGTGTTAATACAGCTACTGATATACTCATTTATAAGTTGCTTTCAGCTACAGACATTTATGAAATATTATTATTATTCATATTTGCAACGTCATTTTTCAGGGTATCCCAGTAACAGTAATGAAGGTACCCATGAATCTTGTGTCTCAGTACAACACAGGATATGATGTTACCAGTGTCACATTAGGGGCATTAACTAGTGATGAACCATTTGGTGAGTTTGTATTGACAGCACACAGTTAAGACATCAATGAGCAAGGAATTTTGTTTTCAAGCTTTACTATGGCACTGTTTGACAAAGTTGGCAGAACGTTTTAGTAATCGTGTTTTTTTTCTATTCACGAGCAGTTTGTTCCATGAGAGATTTTTTATATTGAGAATTTTTGGATTTTAAGAAAAATTTGGTATGCAGCTTTATAATGACAAGACGTCAAAAGAATTATATTTCCAGCCTTGTTGTCATTATTTAGAGGAGATATGATTCCTGATTTCCTATTCATCTAACTTTAGTTTAAGCAACTTTACTTTCACGAGGGTTGCTAAACGGCAACAAAGTTTGACATTTAGCACTGTATTGATTAGACCTTGAATGAGTTATGCCTCCAACTGGACATTATCATGGCTTTGCAGAGATGTGGTAGCTTGTTGGTTATCATACCAGTCTCACAACTTAAAAGCTGCAGGTTCAAATCCTACTATCAAACCAGTCTGGGTCAGCTACTTTGTATTTCTGTGAGGTAATGCACCAAACCAAATCCAAGTAAACCTGACATTGGGTTGTGCAGGAAATATTTATCATAGTTTGGGGCTTATATTAATGTCACTTTAAATAAGTCTGCATTCCTGTTTATGAGGACATAATTGGACAGCTGCAGTGGCCTAAGTGTTAGAGCATTGACCTCAGATATGGAGTCATACCAAAGACTTATAAAAATGGTACTAGTAGCTGCCATACTTGGTATTCAGCATTAAGAGGTTAGTGTTAGGTCAGGATAATGTGACTGTGTGGGATATGATGATGTATGTCTGCAGAATGATGCCCTAATGCTAGACATGAATATAAACTGCCACACTGCAGACATCGTTGCGATATGTCATACAAATTGGTAACCCTATGTTAAAAATCAAATTCACACACACACAGAGGACATAATTCACAGGATTTATGCTAGGGCATAACCGATTAGCATTTTTCTACCGATTTCCGATTCCGGATTTTGGGCATGAAATTTTTCCAATTCCGGATATGATTCAATTAATCGGAAATGCTAAATCCGTATTTTTTTTTAAAAAAAATTTTCATCTTCTGTTTCCGGGTTTCTGGTATCTGGTTTTGCCGTGTCTAGCATGTTATTTAGTAGGGCATAACCGATTAGCATTTTTCTACCGATTTCCGATTCCGGATTTGGGCATGAAATTTTTTCGATTCCGGATACGATTCAATTAATCGGAAATGCTAAATCCGTATTTTTTTTTCTAAAAAAAATTTCATCTTCCGTTACTGGGTTTCTGGTATCTGGTTTTGCCGTGTCTAGCATGTTACTTAGTACTTTACCATATCCGGCTTCATTTCCGGTTTTTACCCGCCAGTTCAAATAGATTGTCTCGCAGCGTGGTTGTGTTGACCATATTGGACTTTTCTAACTTCTTATTTAACTTTATTAACGATCTATCGAATGACACGCCGTGTTAGACACGGTGCTATAGAAATTCAACTTTATTATTTTTATTATCCGAATCGGTCGTTCCTTCCTTGTCCGACTCCAATTAATCGGAAGTTCATACTATCCGGTGGATCCGATTTCCGGATCAAAAGTCGGTTATGCCCTAATTTATGCCATCTTATTGTCTGGCATCCAGATCTTGATCTCTGCAGCCTTACTTAACAATGTTTGTTGAATTTAAAATTGAATTTGGTTTGTGGCTTTATATTGATGAGACATTGAAAAAGTTTGATTTTCAACTTTCCATTTCATTACAGGAGTTATTTCCCCTGATTGTCCATTTCCACTGACTTTGGTTTCTGTACCAATGATTGTTGAATTTTATCCAGAGATTTTAGTCACCTTTATACTGATGAGACCTTTGAGAATGTCACATTGCCATTTACAAGAGTTTTGATTGCCTGTTCCCTCCCTAATACCTGCCAAAGAAAATGTAACTAGTGAAGCTTTTTGCAAATATACCCATAACTGCATGTGGAGATTACCGATTTGTAAAACTTTATAACATGTCTGCAGTTGTTCAGATCAGAAGATTCAGGATGATGCAGAGTTTTGTCAGTGAGTGAGGCAGTTGTCTACATTTAAATTGATAATTTGTCAGTGAGTGAGGCAGTTATCTACATTTAAATTCATAATTTGTCAGTGAGTGAGGCAGTTATTTATCTACATTTAAATTCATAATTTGTCAGTGAGTGAGGCAGTTATCTACATTTAAATTCATAATTTGTCAGTGAGTGAGGCAGTTATTTATCTACATTTAAATTCATAATTTGTCAGTGAGTGAGGCAGTTATCTACATTTAAATTCATAATTTGTGAAAAATTTGCTGCAATGTTTACTCTAAGTTCTAAATTTACAGTGGAATTCAATGAACTCTCCACATAAAAGCAATTGCACCTTTTATCATGCACTTAATTCACTAGTTTGAAGAAGAATGAAAACAATTCATACTAAATGGAAAATAGAAGAGTGGATTTATCCACGTTCTCTGACTTCACCATTACATTTTTTTAATAGTTTTTTATATATTCTCCCATCATATTTTGCATTTGTTTACTCATAATGAACCATTTACTTATAAAGATTGTTAACAATAGTATTACTGCCGCATTGTAAATTCTCTTATTTTATAATAGGATCCCAATAATTGTGTACAGATCTTTCTGTAACTATGTGATCTGTAAAATAGTTGTGTGCAGATCTATAACTACTCATATTTTATAATGGGGTGAATTTGTGCAACATTTGTGATCTATATAAATAGCAATGTTATATAATTGGTTCCCAGTATGTAGCCATGTCATCTATAAATACTTGTGTTTTGTAATAGGGTCCCAATAGTTGTGTACAGAAAATGTGATGTATACATGCTCATGTTTTATGATGGATCCCAATAAACCTGTGCAGAAGTTTGTATTGCAGAATCTGATGTATAAATGCTCAAATTGTATAATGAGGTCCCAATAGACATATACATAATTTTGTATTGCAGTATGACCAGCATTGGCTCATCTTTTTAATAACTGGGTCCAATTACACGTGTCCAGAAATTTGTGTTAGCAAATTTCATTATGGAAAAGAGTGGTACATTTTTTGCTCCTTATTTTTTCATGCCACTGCACAAGTAAGAAATAATTGACTTAGATACATCTTCATGAGTGATTTGTTTCTTTTCAGATGATGACGATTTTGATGATTTTACAAATGATAATACTACACAAGTTCATCGAGTGATAGGCAAATGCAGGGCTATATATGATTATGTAGGGAATGCCCATGATGAATTGTCTATAAAAACAGGTATTATAAATGTTGCATGCTTTTATTCATGCACGATTAATCAAGAATAATATAATGTTAGATCATAAAGTCAATCATGGGTTTCTTAAAAAGCATTGTTAATATTGATATGGTAGCTATATGTTGTCTGTCAGCAAAATGTTATAAAGCATTTGATACAGATGCCAAGCATGATTAGATGGAATATTTAAGCTACAGTATTTCATGTAGTTTTTCGTACCCTTTAATTTTTCGTACATAATCCAGATATCAATTCAAACTTAATTAAATGTATCATAATTTTTCATACATATCACTTTGTATTTTTCGAATAATTCATTAAATTATCAGATATAAAATTTGCTATGAAGATTTATGCTTGCAAAAAAATTGAAAATATCATACTACCATTTTGTTTTTACAAAAATTAATAATTAATTGTTGACGAGAAATACAATAATTGATGCATAAGCTCTCTTATTGTCATTACAGTATCTACTGGTGTTTATTAACAAATGGACAAAGGACTTCAGAGACCATACATTTAAATATTATTATTAATTAGTTCTCTTTATAAAGTCCGTCACCATAACAAGACACCACATGCATTTTAAAATGAGTTTGGAAGCCTTTTGATGTTTCTTATACAACAGAAATTAAAACTGCTCTGGTGCCCTAGTGGTTAGAGCGTCCGCTGCGCAAGTGGGAAGTCATGGGTTCGATCCCCGGCCGAGTCATACCAAAGACTTACAAAAATGGTACTAACAGCTGGCTCTCTTGACGCTCAACATTAAGAGGTTAGTGTTAGGAATGGTTGGCCTGATGTCAGGATAATGTGACTGGGTGGAACATCATGCTACATGTCTGTGGCATGATGCCCCAGAGCTAGACATCACTATAAATTGCCTCACTGCAGACATCGTAGCGATATGACTGAAAAGTTGTTAAGCTACGTTAAAAATCCTAATCAAACAAACAAACAATTAGCATTTTCTGTAATGGAAAAATAACCTTCAAAAAGAATGCTTTAATGAGCCTTGTTTATTTACAACACAATGACCTGTAAAATTCACTCAGGAATCTCCAAAACCTTGACCCAAATCAACATATTTACTCAGAATGAACAAAAGTATCCATTCTTCTTTCTATCTTAATAATTTTCACAGATATAAAAACTATGCGATAAAAAGATACTCAAATGGGTAATGATTTAGTATTAAATTTATGAAACTTGTTGAATAGAGTCCAGCTTTTGTGAACCAAGGCTAGCAAAAGCTTGACATGATTTAACTTGTTTCATAAATTCAATATTAAATCCATTTGAGATCTTATATCCACTTGTATATAAATGCTAATAATCTGAGGAACATGTACATTCTTGATTATAATGGTAGTAAAAATCAGTTGTACTCAAAGAAGAACTTATATTGGTGGTAAGAAATTGTCAGCTAATAATTTTCATGTTATCAGTTTTTACTGCAGTTTTCTGACAGTACTTGTTGGAAATATTATTGTTATTTCATACCATGAAATGAAACATAATTAGATTGATACATATGAAATAACAAAAGGACCCATGATAACATTGATACATATATAATGACAGCAAGACCTATAATTTTAATTAATATCAAAATGACAGAAAGACCCATCATCATACATGCCAACCATTATACTTTTTCTCACTAAATTACGCGTTACATGTAAACATATATGGATTATGCTTTTTCGTTATATCCACTTTCCCAAAAAATCAATTATTTGTTTTCTCGTTTTTTATTAACATTCCAATAATCCCACAGACCATATTTTAGAAAAGACAGCTTTTACGTAACTACAGTATAAGAGTATGCTTGTCTGTGGATTTGCGCGTGCACTTTTCTCACAGTATCATGTTCTATTTATAGCAAACCCTGTTCTACTTTCGAACTCAAATTCTATTTATAGCATCTGGATGGCTTACGAAGGAGAGAACAGACTGGTTTTCTAATTTTAATCTTTATGCGCAGATACTTTGTTCTAATTTGTATTTACTGCAGAACCAGTCTTAAGGTATTTGGCGCTGAAAAGTATATTTTATTTTAGTTGATGCATTATGAGAGCAAAACTATCTCCTTTCAAAATTTCACAGAAAAAAGCAAAAAAAAAAAAAGAATCCTCTAAATATGAAGACACATGCAGCATCACATGACAGTGTAAAGCTAAAAGTGCTGCATATGAAAACTTGAAACATTAAAAGACGTTAAAAGATGAGAAAAGTCATTCCAGAATGTACCTGGCCCAAAATTTATTATTTTTCTGGTTAAGAGTTTTTTTTCTTCACTGAATATTTTGACTGATGTTCAGTTTTATCTTCTTATAGGTGATACAGTCCTATTGTATGAGAAACTCCCTGATGGCTGGTGGAAAGGAGAGATCCATGGCAAAGTTGGTGTTTTCCCAGCATCATATGTACAAGAACTTTAGCCGAGTCTCATTTGTTATTATTACTAGGGCATAACCGACTTTTGATCCGGAAATCGGATTCCACCGGATAGTATGAACTTCCGATTAATCGGAGTCGGACAAGGCAGGAACGACTGATTCGGATAATAAAAATAATAAAGTTGAATTTCTATAGCACCGTGTCTAACACTGCGTGTCATTCGATAGTGTGTTAATGAAGTTAAATAAGAAGTCAGAAAAGTCCAATATGGTCAACACAACCACGCTGTGAGACAATCTATTTGAACTAGCAGGTGAAAACCGGGAATGAAGCCGGATATGGTAAAGTACTAAGTAACATGCTAGACACGGCAAAACCAGATACCAGAAACCCGGAAATGGAAGATGAATTTTTTTTAGAAAAAAAATACGGATTTAGCATTTCCGATTAATCGAATCGTATCTGGAATCGGAAAAATTTCATGCCCAAAATCCGGAATCGGAAATCAGTAGAAAAATGCTAATCGGTTATGCCCTAATTATTACATCATCAGTATGTGTTATTTGATGTTGTGATTTTTTTGTTGTTGTATACTGTATCATGAAATATCTGTGTGAACAAATTAGGCCATATTGGTATGTGTACATACAAAATATTGTACATGATTGTATTTTTTACAGCTCCGATACATGTGGTTATGAACAATGAATAATTGATAACTTGCAACTTTATTTTACTTCTTTCTCTTAGAAATACTTTGATAACAAATGAAGATTTTCTGTCGCTTGGCTGAGTATCTGTCCATTCATCCAGCAATTGTTAACAGTTATTTTAAACCTTATCAGAACATATACTGGACCAATGTTTTTGGGACCAAATTAAACACAGAACATGCTGGGATGAAGAACTGTGAAATTTGTACAAAATATGGTTGACCACCATCAAATATGACCGTCATACTAAAAAATATTAAAATTCATGAACTATTTCTAAAAATATTCTAAAATGAATTTTATTAAATATGACAGAAATCAATTGATATGAAGACCTTTCAAATATTTGCAAATTATGCTGATCTGCAATAAAAAATGATTGCTGTCACTAAAATTAAAAGGTCACTGTCACTAAAAATAGAAAATATTTTAAAGACTTTAAACGATGCTAATAGAGAGGGCTAAAGTTTTATGTAAATGGTGTTATGTCATCAAATATGGTAGCCATTCCTAAAAACAGAAACTTAACAACATTTTCCAAAAATCACAACATAACTTGATTTTATTTCACAGAAAGCATCCCTGTATAAAGACTTTAGATTATTTTTTTTTACAAATGGTGCCAACCTGCTATCAAATAGGGCCACCAATACTAAAATTAGAAACTTCCTGAAAGGACTTAAAAACTGTTGAATAGACTTAGACCAGACTTGACAGAAGCATCTTAGCATGAAGACCTTATAATGGATGCTAATCCATCAGTAACTGTGACTGCCATTACTAAAATTAGAAAAATCTTGAAACAAGTTCTTCACCCACACTGCTACATATAATCCACCAGTGAAGGCAATGAGAAGTTAAAAATTTATACAAATGAGGTTGATCTGATTTGGCTGCTATTACTAAAGATAGAAAAATATTTTATTGACTTCTTTTTAAAAACTGCTTAACTGAATTTGACCAAATTTGATTGCAGGCATCCAGGTAGTAAGAACTTTTAAATATTTACAAATGATGGCAATTTATTGCAAAAACATTTCTTAAGAAAATTAATTGTATAACTTTATCTAAAGGCAGATGTAGGTCAGCCAGTTGAGTGACTCAGGCCTGTATGGGCTTCTTGTTGGCCTGATGCATGCTGCCTACTCTTGTGTTACTTAGAATAGTTTGTGATTTTGAACATACGTGTAATGCACTTACTTTCTGTATTGAAAAGCTCCTAGAGCTATGTAAAGGGAAATAACTAATTCTAATCCGATTAGGAATTATTAGATTTGGTTGTTACCTCCCTTAATACTTTTACAATGCAGAATCATTTCAACAGAAAGTTAAAAGGTAATTGGTTAAAGATTTTCTTCCAAAATATTTATGATGTTTTAATCAATTCACAGTTGAAATTCAGATAAATATATTTATAGAGATAATGTTACTTATGATGGCAAAAACGGAACACGATTCTTTGTGCATTCCTTAGATTCATTTTAATGTATTACAAGTAGTATCCGTCTAAAAAATTCATTGTTGGCTTTTATTTTTAATAAAAACTCTGGCAGCAGGCAAGAGAAGTGTGTCAAGTAATTTGTTGAAGTGGGAATGTTCTTGTCATGTTAAAAAGGTATCATATAACATCGATTTGGGATATTTTGTTATCTTGTCATTGCTGAGCAGAATACATTTCTAATGCATCAGCTGTAGTCTTGCAGAGAGAAAGTTTCACCAACTACATGAGATCTAATGTAGTTTTGGTGTGATGAAATCAATGCTTTTTCCTACTGGTCCTGAAAGTATGGGGTTACTTTTCTTCTGTGCCCTAAAAGTACAGTGATTCTAAGTGATTCAGATTTGTTCATTCTCCAACATTTATCCTACTTTACTTAGCACTAGAAATGAAGAGCTATTGAAATAATGGATGTGAATTTTTTTTCAGAGAGAGACATTAAAGAGCAATTCAAGTATCATCATTCTTGCATGCATTTTTGACTGGATAATTTCAAGATACTATAATTTCAGTAAAGTATGGCTCAACATACTTTTTTCTTTGCCATTTTTTTTTGTCTTGGAAAATCTGTAAACTGAGGTACAGATAGTTGCAAAAGTTCTGTAAATGGACAGGTTTGCACCATTACAAGCTGATTCCCTACATGCTCATGACTCATGATTACAGTTACTATTTTTACTGATGTAGTTCATATGCATAATGATTCAGGATTACAGTTACTATTTTTACCGATGTAGGTCATGAAGATTTAAATAAATTAAGAACCAAGATTCAAAACTTTTTGAAATTTTTGAATGCAGTATAAATAAATGCTACTTGGTCCCATAAGTTTGCATGCCAACACATAAGCATTTTTAACATGCACAAAGAATACACGTGACAGTTTGATTTTGCGCCTGTCAGCAATCGATACCTTGCTGTGGAACTGAAACTGCCTTTAGGTAAACTTCTTTTGCCCTGCTTTCACCAACATAATTTAGTTCTTTATTGATATGTCATTGTTTTACTCTTATATGTTGTTGTGGCTTTTATTATATGGAATTTGGGTGCATTTTCATCAAAATGGCTGAAACTGCTTTTGAAATTAAAATGCTTTACATCTTGGCACAGAGAAATTACCTTCATCCTCAGTATTATCAGTACTTTGATTTATTTATTAAAAGTCATGAAAAAGTACATTTGTTTCTCATTTTCACATTTGCTATCTTTGGAATCATATCATAATTTTAGATCAATAACAAACAATATAGAGTAACTGATCCAATTTCTTTATTAAATTTACATGTCATGTTGGATCTCTGAAGAGACATTGGCTATATATTTCAGTTGTATGCAATTGATACATTTAATGGTTTTCTTGTTAGGTATTATTCCTTTTAGCAGAGCACCTGCCGAATGTACTGTATATAATTATCCAGATCTGGGTGTATGCAGTTTATTAGTCATTATCTGGAGAACAAACAGTATAGACCCTGATAATACACATTATATGATGGCAGATCACGGTCCATGGTAATTGCAATTTGACTTTAATTATAAACCATTCTAAATAATATTACAAATTTCTACTAGGAAATAATTGGAGATAAAGTTTTAGATTTTTTGTGTTAGCATTAGTTTGTATTTTTACTCCTTTGTTTGGTATATAGCAGAAAATCATGAAAGAGGTCCAACAGAATGACCTGTCAGTATTAGCTTCCAGTGGATTATTTATAATGTATATAATTATAATATATAATATAATCTCACAAATATAAATTGTTAAAATAATGATGTACCACTCTCTAGGAATAAAAGAATAAAATAAATTGTATATTACCATTTTATCAGATTATCCACAAATACTATCAGGAAAGTCATATTTTGGTTTTTGTTTGCTGATACTATAAGCAAACAATATTCAGACATATCATTTCCTAATCAGAAACAAGTATACCGAATCATGATTAACTGGGATGACAAAAAACAACAGTATCAAGCAGCAATTACAACAACATAAAAATACACATCTCGTTTGTAAATCTTATGGTGAATAAACAAGTTGTACATTCTGTAGTAAATAGTGTGGAAAAACTTTGTTTCATTTAATGTGCTCTGAATATTCTTTTTTGTCAGAATATATATGCATATATAATTTAAATAATTATTTTAAGATCTGTGAAATTTATTTGTATAAAATTTTCATTACTTACATGGGATGATAAATGAATGATTTACATAAGAGTACCATTCTCTGTTTTTATATGGTTAGTTTTTGTTTTTGTTAGTTTATATCTCATCCCCTGCAGAATTGGATAGAATATATATATATATATATATATATATATATATATATATAATCGGGTAGAATATGCCTCAAACATTCTCCTTCATGTCAAAAGAGGCAACTAATGGTGCCAGGAGCTGCAGTGATTAACATTCAAGACATTTCTGAATGGGTACAGGTACAAATCTTACCATTGGATCAGACCCGATTTATTACTATGGTATACTTGGGCAAGACCCTTTAATGAATTGCCATGGTATTAAAGCTTGGGAAAAACCCTTTACTAGAATTGCCTTGACACTAATCTGCTTTTGTTTTTTGTTCCATAAAATCCCCCTGTAGTTTATGCTAAAGTCTGATTATGTTATGTCCATATCTAATTCAATTATGTTTGTCTTGTATTTATGTACATTTTATTTCATTAGAATGGTAATAATTATAGTGAAGCTTACAGTGGAATTCACGAAATTTGCTGAATAATTTTCATCTTGTGCAAGTTATTGCAAGGAAAGCATTCCTTCTCTACAAATACTCCATTTATGTTGAATGTCACGTGTTCAGCTTGCGTCTTTTTGACAGACAATATTGATCTTTATGTGCAATGTACGAGTCACTTGATGCAGAGTAGTAATTCATCATGCAAACAATTATTTGATAGCAGTATTACATTACCAACCTATTTCAGTGCTATATCTTTTCTTGGCACTAGTCCTCAGTCCAAGGTTGATTGATTTGATTGTTCTGTTTAATGCCATTTTTCAGCACACAATAGGCTATACATGGCAGCCAGTATTATTGGTGGAATAAGAACCTGGGAAAACCCCCGGAAAGAACCACCATGACCGACCCACGAGAAGCTACTGGCAAGTTTTGTTTGTTTTTTTATGGTATATAGCCATTTTTCAGCACAATATAGGCTATACATGGCGGCCAGTATTATTGGTGGAGGAAGAACCCAGAAAACCCCCGACCCACGAGAAGCTATTGGCAAGCTTTCTCACATAACTACATTTGCCGAATCTTAGACTCGAACACACGCAGACAGAGGTGAGATGGCAGTGATCCGTAACGGAAAGTGCTTTACACCGCTTGGGGCCCCTCAGTCCAAGGAGATCATTCCCTCTTCCAATCAATAATAGGTCTAGAATAAACAAGAATCCTGTCTGATACTTTAGTCAGATTCCAATTTCAGTTTATAATGATATTATATCAGCTTGAATAAAAAAAAATAAACGTCATTGTGTCAATTCTAACTCCGTAATATTAACAAATACTTTTGAGGAAAAATATGTGGTCACTCAATTTCATCAGGGGAAACTTAGTAGTTGAAAACAAGGCAATATTTGTTAGCTCACATGTGTATTGGTGTTAAATTAGGCCTAAGTGTCAAAGTCGCTAAAATTCAAGACATTCTCACCTCCCCAACTCACTTTACTATAAATATGGCTCTTATCCCACGATGCTAATCATAACTTGCAAAATATATCTGAATAAATCATCCATGTTATTTTTGCAAGTATAATATTGCATTGGCATTTTCTTTCTTAATCATGTATAGGGATGTGTACATTTTATTTCACTGATGGGCCAGTATATTATGGTTAAAAAAGAATTATGCTGTTATGTTTATAAAAACTATTTCTCCGTCATGTGCACAAGTACACATCCTGATATGCTATTATGCCATGTATATCAAATAAATATACTAAAGAAAAAGATGTTTTCTGTTGTATTTTTTATGCAGAACAGAGTTACATATTTATAAACCTAGTAGTGGTTATTTGGAATTAGCATGCTCACTTTAAAGTAATGGTGTGTGTTAACTTCCAACTAGATAGGATGCCAGTCCAATGTACTTTAGTACTCAGAATGAACCATACACCAATTCCTGACTTAAATAGTAAAACCAATAAGTTATCTACCTTGCTTAATGACAATAGCCATGAACATGTATTGACTCACCATCTACTGACCTGCCAACCCTAAAGAGACATTTTCAGCAAGTCAGTCGAAATCTTTCAGTAAATTAGACCAATTTTTAGTAAGGTGTGAAAACTTATGTTCTGGCAACAAGTAAAATTGTAATAACCATTACAGTTTATATCCAGGTAGTAACTTACAATAAATATCTACTGATGTGACTGTTACAGGGTACTTGTACACCTTTATTGTAACCCGTCATCACTGAAGCATTATCTGATTCCAAGGCAATACAGTTATTCCAACTTATATTTCTCTTTTTCAAATCATCATCCAATAATATGAAAATATTTTCCCCCGTCTGTTGGAACTAACAAAAGTGCTTCAGTTACAATTCCATCCGAGTTATCAAAATATCTAACAACAACTGGGTACAGCTTGCAAAACTGAAAGGTTGGGATGAAATATTATTAACATGGTCTTCCTTTATTGACTTGCACTACAATAGCAGTAGTTTTCGTCTGCCACACTGATAACTATTTGCTACTGACGATTTGGGAAACATGTACCTGAATAGTTTAGAAGCATGGTCAGATGCAGCAATTGCAACATTATGCTCAACCAAAACGTTTGTAAAATATACTTCTGCCTTAATGACCTCCAATTCAGTTTCTGACACTGCAGATTAAAATCCCATAGAAGTCAGCGACTTGCAGCTGGATTTCATTGCACTGTATTCTGTATGTTTTTTGGAATTCACGTGGCGGCTACAATCATCTCACCCACCGTGGAAATTTTCAAGTCAACACGACATAACGTGTAATAAATGTAATGGACACCTTTTTCACTTTTTTCTAAGCATGACCAGGTATCCGAGTAATGTTTTATACTTTTGCAACCACTGTTTCAGATTTTTACGACATTGGTTGTCCTCTCTACCTTTGGCGCATTTTCATTTGGAAAACATTTTCAGACGACCGGATGACAAAAGGAAAAAAGAAGTCTAGATCAGATGCGTGCTTCTCACGAAGAAAATAGGCTGGTTTAAAGCATCTGAGGTACCACTGTATAATTAGTCTGGTTTCAACCAAAATCCACTCAGTCTAAGATAAAACTTATAATCCGAACATGGAGTCTAATACAAAAATCTGGATCCAGAACGAACCAGTAAAAAAATTATCTGGAACAGAAAAAAAAACGTTCATATTTCTGTACTTTTGCTATCGTTCCTCAAGTCTAAAATTTTAGTGTTTTTTTCGTAAGACTTGCGGAAAAGTTGTAGGATTTGGCAGGTCTGCATCTAGACCATACTGTTCTCATCTCAACTCTTGAGAGCTCATCTAGACCATACTGTCCTTATCTCAACTCTAGAGAGCTAATCTAGACTTATTTCAACTCCTGAGAGCTCATCTATACCATCCTGTCCTGATCTGAACTCCTGAGAGCTCATCTGGACCATACTGTCCCTATCTCAACTCTAGAGAGCTCATCTGGACCATACTGTTCCTATCTAAACTCTAGAGAGCTCATCTGGACCATCTGTCCTTATCTCAACTCCTGAATGTTCATCTAGACCATCTGTCCTAATCTCAACTCCTGAATGCTCATCTAGACCACAGTCCTTATCTCAACTCCTGAATGTTCATCTAGACCATCTGTCCTTATCTCATCTCCTGAATGCTCCTCTAGACCACACTGTCCTTATCTCAACTCCTGAATGTTCATCTAGACCACACTGTCCTTATCTCAACTCCTGAGAGCTCATCTAGACCACACTGTCCTTATCTCAACTCCTGAGAGCTCATCTAGACAATACTGTCCCTATCTCAACTCCTGAGAGCTCATCTAGACAATACTGTCCTTATCTGAACTCCTGAGAGCTCATCTAGACAATACTGTCCTTATCTGAACTCCTGAGAGCTCATCTAGACCATCTGTCCTAATCTCAACTCCTGAATGCTCATCTAGACCACACTGTCCTTATCTCAACTCCTGAATGTTCATCTAGACCATCTGTCCTTATCTCATCTCCTGAATGCTCCTCTAGACCACACTGTCCTTATCTCAACTCCTGAATGTTCATCTAGACCACACTGTCCTTATCTAAACTCCTGAGAGCTCATCTAGACCACACTGTCCTTATCTCAACTCCTGAGAGCTCATCTAGACAATACTGTCCTCATCTCAACTCCTGAGAGCTCATCTAGACAATACTGTCCTTATCTGAACTCCTGAGAGCTCATCTAGACAATACTGTCCTTATCTGAACTCCTGAGAGCTCATCTAGACAATACTGTCCTTATCTCAACTCCTGAGAGCTCATCTAGACCATCTGTCCTTATCTCATCTCCTGAGAGTTCATCTAGACCACACTGTTCTTATCTAAACTTGAGAGCTCATCTAGACTATACTGTCCTACCACCCCTCCTCCGAAGAGTATTCTTGACCATATCCTTTACCTCACCTCCACAGTATTCACCGAAGCTATATTGTCCTTTTCTTGACCATAGGAAGGGTGCTCACCTAGGGTATAGTCTTTATCCCAACTCCAAAGTGCTCATAATGGGCCATGTAGTGTTGATACAAAGTCTACAGTTCTTATGTAGGCTTCGTTGTCTTGATTCAGAAGATGGTTTCAAGATTTCTTGAAGTGATACAACTGCTGTCTTCTCCCTTTCATACACCTAAGGTTTCTTTATTAGCTAAAACATGCATTATCATGTGTGATCTGGTTATTGCAAAATCATGCATTCATTTGTATTTTACTAAACAAAGTTTGTGGAGCCTTATAATAGTGTCTCTTTCCCTCATCTTGTTTCGGTTTGGGCAGCATAGTTTATTACAGATTACATTTTTTCACTACCTGTGGTTAATATCTAGATCTATATGTACAGCCATGTATTAAAAAATGAGAGGGTGGTACAGTGTGGCATTTTAATGGGTAAAATCCATGGATTAGAAACTAGAATACAAACACAAAAACTGAAAAAATTATTGATATTCAATACACACTAACTAATCTAGATGTTTGTCACTTTTGCACAATTATAGTAAAGTCCACATATCCTGTCCGCAAACTGATTGCATCACTCATATCCTTTAAACGTTTCTAAAGCGATATTGAATAGTCCTTTTTCTGATTGGACAATTTTGAAGTTTAAAAAGACCCATCTGCTCAAAAGAAATTTTATTTAAAATCAACTGGTGAAAGTCCATTTCGCGTAATATATGACACCATTTTCTTTAAAAGGATAGACTGACCTGCTACCTATATTCATTACCAATATAATGAATCTACACTGCAATATTTTGTACTAAAGAAATACACTAGTTTTCTTGGAAACGAGTCATGTAGTTGCTATAAATAGAAAACTGGGGAAGTACACATAGCTATGGTGGACCAATTAGTTCTTGCACTATTTTTATGCAGCATACGTTCTATTAAGAATATTCTACTTTTTTAAAAAGGATGAGTAAAATATCATTAAAGAGATGATAATATAAATTACAAACACAACTCTTATTTCTTTTACTTTTGTTCTTGTTATAACAGATCCAAAAAGCAGACTCCATACACAGGAAAGCTTAAGATGTAACACAATGAAAAACACTATAATGATTACACTAAAACCGTAATGATTGACGATTATGTGAAAGGCTTCATACCAAAGTCTGATTTCAATCCAAGAAATCCTTCAAAGTGTTATTGAGCCGAACAAATTTCAAACATGCAATATTTCCAAATAAATTTGAAAACCAAAACTAGATTTTCCAAATGTAAAGCCTTATACTACATTTTATTTCAATTCATGAAGCCCTTCAAATGTTACTGAGCCAAATTGAAACTGGGGGATTAACTCCAAAATTAGCAGAATTATGCTGAAAAATGGTGAATTTTCAACCCACCAAAACCCTTCAAATGTTTTTTGAGCAGAACGGAAACTGAAGGCAAAGTCAAACAAGGGTCTTAAATGTACAATTTTGCAAGAAAAATGAGAACTGAAATTGACACAGTCTTTTTAATGTAAAGCCTCATAATCCACGAAGTTCTTCAAAGTTATGGAGTGTACACCAATTTAAATGACAAATTTCCAAGTCAAACAAGAATCAGACCCTCCCTCTAAAATCTTGCCAGAAAATGGTCAAATTTGAACTAGAGCAAGTTCAAACAGTTCAAACCAATTTGGTCTGAATCCATAAAATCCTTCAAAATGTTCGAGCGGGAATAAAATTTGTAGGATGTGATGTAATGGACATTACTAACGTTCCTTCCACAGATACTTGTATGACTGGGGTAAAAGAATATTTGTCTATAAAAGGACGACAAATTGTTGAGTATCCTCATTAGCGGAGTCTTTGTGTCTATCTCGTTTTCATACATGCCAACCCCTGACGAGGAAAAAGTGTAATCCAAGTGGTCAAAAAGAGGAATCCAAGCAGAAAAAGAGTAATCCACATATAACATACTACAATTACAATTAACAATTATTTATTTGCTTTTCTCGTCTTTTATCATTCATTAATGGTTCAAGTGTTCATATGTAGCACTTTTAGCTTTAGAAAGCAACAGATTGTCATGTTGCATTTCAAAACATTTTGTACCAGCTGAGGCCATGAATGTTTTGCATACCAGTAGAGCACTCAGTACCGGGTTACTTAGCCTGGACCTGAATTCAGTTTTATTTTTGTTAACAACACTGAACAATCTCTCACAGTCAGCATTAGAATGGTAAAGAACCAATATTCCTTTCATAACCTGACAAAGAAGAGGAAATTTATTTCTTCCAGTGATAGAGTCTTTTAGCTGGGAAATAAGGTGCCATTGCACATCAACTCTATCTGCATTAAGTATATTGTCAGGTAGAATCCCATCTTGATACTTCAGGAATTCTTCTTCCAGATGATCCAAGTTAGACAAGGGTGGCAATAGAAAGGGATATCTCTTGACAAAGAATCTAACACTTTTGAAGCTTTCTGACTGTCTCTTATTTACATAAGCAACTGAAGCATTTAAAAGCAGTTCATCTCCATATGAGAATTTATGGATCATGTAATCACAGGCTGTAGCATAATAATCTCTAACATTATCATAGAACATCTTCACAGGAAGAGTAGAATTGTGTTCTATGAATTCTCTTGCTTCTGCACCAATAGCTAGATCTTCATTATCTTTCTGGTTTGCATGGTCATGAAAGTCAATATCAGTTAAAAGTTAGGCTGATGTGATGATTTCTGGCTTAATAAACCTTATTAGCAAATCTGACAACTGGTTTTACAGAATCTTGTGCATTATATGAATGCATGGTTCTTCTTTCTGCAAGAAAACATTTGCTGCATCAAACAATGGAATGGCACTCTTCATAAACAAGCAGTACAGTTTTGTAACTGGATCATTAAGCTTTTTGTAAACCATCTCACATTTAGAGTCTTCAAAGCAGTGAACAGATTCTTTTTCTTTCTGTGCCATCTTAGTATCCACTTTGCTAGTTTTGATCTTGGAAGTATGAGAAGATCCAGTATGCTTTTTAACAGATTTATACTCTGAAGAACCTAGCTGAGAGGCCTCTCAAATAAAAATTCCATGGATTTAAATTTCTTTCTTTCTGCTACACCAATCTCTTTATTGTTAGCATGTCTGTCTATACTTTCATCTCTTGTTCTCTTCTGACTTGCAATAACAGATTCTGCTTTTGTACCACTCTTCTTCACTTTTCCACCACGTTTTCTCTGTGCAGATTCACTTTCAGTTTGAAAGAATGCTTGTAGTGCATCCCAAAGCTCAGATAAACGACTAACACATTTGCCAAGGGATAACCATCTTGTACACACATGCTTTATAACTTTATAGTCTTCAAGATCAAACTGATCTTGTAACAACTTTAGAGCCTGTTTCCTTTTACTACTTTTCTCCAAATAATAGTAGATATCTATTAATAAATGGCCAATATCTACTTCTAATTTATCAGCAGCCTTACCAGCAGCAAGGTGCATCAAATGACAGGGGCAACCTGTTATGAACACTGATGGAGACATTTTCAAAATATAGGATGCAACTCCTTTATGAATTCCAGTCATCACTGATGCATTATCAGCTGCAAACCCCATACAGTTCTGCCAACTTATGTCATGTTTCTTCAAAACATTGTCAAGCAAATCAAAAATGTTTTGTCCAGTGGAATCTACAGTTAATTCTGGTAAAGAAAGAAGAACACTAATGACTTTGCCTTTTTCACTGTCAAAGTATATAACACATACTGGGTACAACTTTTTATCATCATAATCACAACTCCCGTGGCGTCTGTGGCAATACTAAACGGCCCAATTTTCATTGCTTCTGCAATTTTAAGTGAAGTATCTTCTGCTAGGCACCGAACAATGTGAGATGATTTTGTTCTTGCACAAGCGTATTTTTCCGCAATTTTCGAATCGGGAAACATCTGCTTGAACAAGGGACCAACGTGGTCTGCTACCGCTAAGGGTAGTCCGTGTAATATTAAAAACTCGGTAAATAACACCTCAGCATTTATAGTATTCAAGTCTGCACTTGAGCTCTGCTGTAAATAAGAAGTTACCTTAGTGTTAGAGTTCGTAAGGCGAGCTAATTCGATGTGTTTCCTTGTTTTCAAGTGTTTTTCCACATCAAATTTACCACCATGACCAATGCTAAAATCGTTTCCGCACAGTGTGCAATGAGCATAATGCTGTCCTAGAATGGAACGCTGTATTATCCCATTCATATATTCATCTTTGAATCTTTGGAGGACTCGTTGTTTTGCTTTTTTTTGATCCATCTCATGATCTGCGAAATTCTTGGAGAAAAAAAAGTGCTCTAACATAAACAAAGACTAGAATCCATCTTAACATCTGAAGCCATTTAGCGCCAACGATTAGACGTCACGTGATGATGCCCTCGTCGTGTTTGGAGGATTTATTACATTTTGCTTTGTTTATTATTGACTTTTTCTAACCCATCTGTGAAATTATTTAAGAGATATTTTTTGCACTCATAAACGCAATGAGAATTTTTTAATACGTTTTAGCGCAAAAAAACTTTTAGACTGGTTCTGCACTATACAAAATTAGAACAAAGAGTATATGCATAATGATTTAAACAAAATAGAAACCAGTCTGTTCTCTCCTCACTAAGCCGCTATAAATAGAATATGAGGTCGAAAGTTTGAAAGTATCTTAGTAACATGATAGTTGCTATAAATAGAACATGAATAATAGGAAAGTCCACGGACAAGTATACTCGTATATCGTAGTTATGTAGAAACGGGGTATTTTTTAATTAAAAATAAAACAGTATGTAAAAAATAAAGTAATGCTAATAAAAACGAAATTTTTTTTTTTTTGCAAGATGGATATATCGAAAAAGCGTAATCTATAAACGTTAATGCGTAACGCGGAATTTAGTGGGAAAAAGCGTAATGATTACGCCAAAAGCGTAATGGTTGGCATGTATGCGTTTTATGTAGTTTTAACTGCCTACAATAAATAGTCTCGTGTCTAAGTTTGCTGAAACACAAAATGAAAGAAGAAATGGTATGTACACTTTTATTATACACAAGATGGTCGGTGTTAGATTTTGTTAAAAGCTGCTATGTCAACTGATTGAACAAAATCCTCAAACTTGGTAATCTCCTCTTCAAGGAAGTCTGTTCCAATCTGAAAATAAGACATATAAGCTTTTAATTGGCTGATTACACCATAACCAAATGTTTGGTAAATACAAATCAAGAGAACTGAAATTCAATGACTTTTTAATGACCAGTTTTCAGCGACCACTTGCAGCATCATGTGTTCTACTTCAGTTACTCATACAAAAAACAAATACAATAATATAGAAATAAACGTAATGAAATATGAAAAGTAAATTATGTTTATATAAAAGGTCACTGTAACTGTAACCTGGTGGTAATCATTGCTCTTTAGCTTCCATTCAAGGGTGGGTGGGTGGGCTACCACTTCACATAAAAATAAGGGGGCACTTGAACAAAGAGGGAGAGGAGGAAAACAGCCATAGTTCAATATTTACCAGACACTTCAATATTGATCTATTATTTTTCCAGCAACAGTGTAAAAGTCCTATTGAAATCAAATTCTTTAAAAGATGTTGCCTCTAGTTGCATAAACATTAATGATTTTTGTCAGAGCTTGATCTTACTGTTCCTTACCTGTGTTTGTTAATTGTTCTGTGCTGAGATGCAAACTGAACATGTATGGAAACTGTTCTTTATGGTTATGTATAATTAATTTTAAACAGCTCACGAGTATTGGCCTTTTTTGATGCTTCAGCTCCCAAAAAGGATTTTTCACAAACATAAGCTTTGCCAAAGTTTCATTTTTTTTAAATTAGCGCTTTATCGACTACTATGCAAGATTTACTATCTTTTCCAATATTGTGTATTAAGTCTGTTGATGCCAGTCTGCTTGTACCGACAGTTATTTTGATCAAATAAATACATTTACATCCTAACTGAATTTAAATTTCTTATTTATAACATAATTCTAAACCAATATATTTTGAATTGTCCATTTCTAAGAATCAACTTTTTATTTATTTATCAGGCTCTCATTATTACTTATTTTTTGCACACATAAATTCCAATATATTATGCCAAAAACTGATTAGAAATTGAAATCTGAAAATACCATGTCAAAATTCCGGAATATGGAGAAATTATTTTTCCATAACAATAAAAGGGAAATTGAAAACGTGTGAAAATTGTAGAATGTTTCAAGTCCCTTAAAGTAAATGAATATTCGAACATTTCTTCAAGGGAATTGAAAAAGACAGAGTTGACAGGTCTGCAATATTAACAGATAATGTATTAATCCTATCCTATTACTGGTAAATTTAAGCCTGGAAATTCCTTGACAAAGATTACAAATTGTACAGGGTGGAACGAAGAACAAGGCTAAACTAGACATGTTCCCAGAATTCCCTCAATTAATATTGGAGGACTAAACAACAGGCTGAAATCGTTTCATTCAGCTGCAATGGCTTAAATCCTCCCAATCTGAAAGACATTTGATAACTTTATCAAGCAGCCAGACATGTTTGCTCTACCAATCCACGCACCAGCAATGAAGGTGAATTTATTTTGAGTCGTGATGCACATGTACCTGCATATTACATATGTTAATTATAATTAAAGAGTCTGAGAGGAATATTGTCCTTTTTAATTTGGAGTCTCCATTTGCTTGGAGAATAATTCATTTGAATTGAGGACAATGCATAAAGAAAAAAGTAAACAATGGAATACTAGTCTTGTATTGACAAAAGACCAGGAATGTCCAGGGTTGAACGAAGAACAAGACTATGGCAAGTCATGTTCCCAGAAATCCCTGTATTAATGTTGGAAGATTAAACAACATACTGACATAGCTTATTCAGCTGCATTGGCTTAAATCCTCCACATGTAAATTGCATTTTTAAACTGATAAAACACATGGTACAAGAGACTGGTGGGGGTAGGGAGCATCCCAGAGGACCTTTTATGTGCCATTTTCCTACATGAATAAGTCGGTTAATTAGTTATGTTACATATACAAGAACATTTATAACAGTGTTCAATTGATCAAGTGAAGCGTGTTCACTCCATAGATGACCTTGGCTACTAAATTTAAGTACGTTGGTTTTACATGCCTTTAACCCCCCCCCCCATTTTATTCAAAAGACATAATTAACATGATAAAACAAAGGAGGCCAGCTTTTAATTCAGTGTACCACTACAACAAATACTTCTGCAAGTCAGTTATCAAAACATTGATGGCACTTTAGTAGGTTCTTGAGAAATGCTTGTTGACATAGCTCTTTTGGTAGAGTGACACATTTTAAGTTTAAATATAATCGCATTTATGATGATTATACTTAAGTGAAAATAAAAGATAGAATTAAAACAAAAATATCACCATATAAAAATAATTTAATTGGCATTTAAATATTATTGTGACATTTTCAATGATCAAAAAATATCCTTGATATCCATAAATTACCATGTACTAAGAATGTCGTTTGGAAAGAAAATGTAACCAATTATGTGACTTCTTATTAAAAGTTGATAATTTCAAAATGTTGATTATAATTTCTAGGTCATATCTTCAAATTTCGACCTTAATAAGTGATATATAAACGTTTCAGTTACACATTTTGATCGTAACATTTTCAAGTTCAAGAAATAGGTATCAATGTTTGGCAGCTATTTTCTGATTTTAAACAAATTGGATCCACGCCTGACCCTGCATTATCTGAGTTATCAGGGCACAAGTCATAGAGACAGTGATGTATAGCTTGCTGGATGCCATTTTAGACAATTATGTAAGCAACAGCTTGATTATGTAGAATCTAAGGAATCTATAATATGAAACCTGGATCCAAATCAAACATGGAGAATCCAATTGTACAGGGTGGAATAAAAAACAAGGCTAAACGAGACATGTTCATAGAAATCCCTCTATTAATATTGGAGGACTAAACAACAGGCTGAAATCATTTCATTCTGCTGCAATGGCTTAAATCGTCCAAATCTGAAAGACATTTGAAAACTTTAACAAGATCCGGTACAACAGATGGTGGCATGGAGAGGTCCTATGGGGCCTTCTTGAGGTCCACTTTCCGACACCTTGTGACCTTTTGATGTACTGAATGAATTTTTTTCAAATGCAATATAACTAGGAATCAAGGAAAGGAATGCAAAATGACAAAATTAATTAAATTAAAAGAACTCTGAGAAAAAGATTCCACACAAAAAGGATATGTTTACCCCATCTCCCAATAAACATTTTAAAAATGGTTAAAGATTACAATGAATGTAAAATCTGTCCTGACATGCATGTACTTGCACAATATCCAAGGACACAAACAATAGTATGTATGTTAGCTTTGACGAAAGTAGCCAAACATGTTTGCTCTGCCACCTGCCCCCCAAGCAATGAAGGTGAGTTTGTTGTGAGTTGTGATGCACATGTACTTGAATGATTATGCAAGCGAAAGAAGATATTACATATGTTAATTATGACTAAAGAGTACGAGAGGAATTTTGTCCCTTTCAATTCAGAGTCTCCCTTTGCTTGTAGAAGAATATTTCGCAAGAATTGAGGACAAAGCATACAGAAAAAGGTAAACAATGGAATACTAGTCTTGTATTGACAAAAGACAAGGAATGTCCAGGGTTGAACGAAGAACAAGACTATGGCAAGTCATGTTCCCAGAAATCCCTGTATTAATGTTGGAAGATTAAACAACATACTGACATAGCTTATTCAGCTGCATTGGCTTAAATCCTCCACATGTAAACTGCATTTTTAAACTGATAAAACACATGGTACAAGAGACTGGTGGGGGTGGGGAGCATCCCAGAGGACCTTTTATGTGCCATTTTCCTACATGAATAAGTCGGTTAATTAGTTATGTTACATATACAAGAACATTTATAACAGTGTTCAATTGATCAAGTGAAGCGTGTTCACTCCACAGATGACCTTGGTTACTAAATTTAAGTATGTCGGTTTTACATGCCTTTAACCCCCCCCCCCCCCATTTTATTGAAAAGACATAATTAACATGATAATACAAAGGAGGCCAGCTTTTAATTCAGTGTACCACTACAACAAATACTTCTGCAAGTCAGTTATCAAAACATTGATGGCACTTAAGTAGGTTCTTGAGAAACGCTTGTTGACATAGCTCTTTTGGTAGAGTGACACATTTTAAGTTTAAATATAATCGCATTTATGATGATTATACTTAAGTGAAAATAAAAGATAGAATTAAAACAAAAATATCACCATATAAAAATAATTTAATTGGCATTTAAATCTTATTGTGACATTTTCAATGATCAAAAAATATCCTTGATATCCATAAATTACCAAGTACTAAGATTGTCGTTTGGAAAGAAAATGTAACCAATTATGTGACTTCTTATTAAAAGTTGATAATTTCAAAATGTTGATTATAATTTCTAGGTCATATCTTCAAATTTCGACCTTAATAAGTGATATATAAACGTTTCAGTTACACATTTTGATCGTAACATTTTCAAGTTCAAGAAATAGGCATCAATGTTTGGCAGCTATTTTCTGATTTTAAACAAATTGGATCCACGCCTGACCCTGCATTATCTGAGTTATCAGGGCACAAGTCATCGAGACAGTGATGTATAGCTTGCTGGATGCCATTTTAGACAATTATGTAAGCAACAGCTTGATTATGTAGAATCTAAGGAATCTATAATACGAAACCTGGATCCAAATCAAACATGGAGAATCCAATTGTACAGGGTGGAACAAAGAACAAGGCTAAATGAGACATGTTCATAGAAATCCTTCTATTAATATTGCAGGACTAAACAACAGGCTTAAATCATTTCATTCTGCTGCAATGGCTTAAATCGTCCAAATCTGAAAGACATTTGAAAACTTTAACAAGATCCGGTACAACAGATGGTGGCATGGAGAGGTCCTATGGGGCCTTCTTGAGGTCCACTTTCCGACACCTTGTGACCTTTTGATGTACTGAATGAATTTTTTTTCAAATGCAATATAACTAGGAATCAAGGAAAGGAATGCAAAATGACAAAATTAATTAAATTAAAAGAACTCTGAGAAAAAGATTCCACACAAAAAAGGATATGTTTACCCCATCTCCCAATAAACATTTTAAAAATGGTTAAAGATAACAATGAATGTAAAATCTGTCCTGACATGCATGTACTTGCACAATATCCAAGGACACAAACAATAGTATGTATGTTAGCTTTGACTAAAGTAGCCAGACATGTTTGCTCTGCCACCTGCCCCCCAAGCAATGAAGGTGAGTTTGTTGTGAGTTGTGATGCACATGTACTTGCATGATTATGCAAGCGAAAGAAGATATTACATATGTTAATTATGACTAAAGAGTATGAGAGGAATTTTGTCCCTTTCAATTCTGAGTCTCCATCTGCTTGTAGAAGAATATTGTCTTTTTCAATTCCGCTTGTAGAAGAATATTTCACAAGAATTGAGGACAAAGCATACAGAAAAAGGTAAACAATGGAATACTAGTCTTGTATTGACAAAAGACAAGGAATGTCCAGGGTTGAACGAAGAACAAGACTCAAGTCATGTTCCCAGAATTCCCTGTATTAATGTTGGAAGATTAAACAACATACTGACATAGCTTTATTCAGCTGCATTGGCTTAAATCCTCCACATGTAAACTGCATTTTAAAACTGATAAAACACATGGTACAAGAGAATTGTGGGGTGGTGGGGAGCATCCCAAAGGACCTTGTTTGTGACATTTTCCAAAACAGTTTAACCTATTAAAATATGAAATGAGAAAACTGACAAGTACAATATGACCAGGAATCAAAACAGAAACACGAAACACACAATTACTGCAAGAACTGGGGATAAAATTACTAAAACAAAAGAGAATATTTGGGCCCCATCTCCAGAGGAAAATTAATAGCAAACACAGTGTAAAAGACAGCAACAAAAGTGAAATCTGTCAAGTGTCCTCATGCACTTGTATATGCACAAAATGAGGAAACAAATGATATTCTGCAAGTGGGCTAGGACAAAAGAATCAGAATGGATTCATGTTATTTTCAATTCTGGGCCTCCGTTTGGTTGGACTAAGCGTCTTGAAAACGGAAAGCAATGCAACAATAGCAACTGGTATATTGCTGTTATTAAATTTCAAGTTTGGAATTCCTTGATAAAAGATTTTAAAATTTTGTGGGTCACAAGGAAAAAGGTACACAATACACTGATTGAGCTATAAAGAGATAATTTCATTTGCTTTGACAGTCTTGCTACATTAACATTGGGGTAATAATGTATTGCAAATAAAAGATTTATTTTGTGCTCTGTTAATTCATGAAACCATTCACGCCTGAATATCTGGTTAACCTGAAATGAGCTCCACCATGGACTTTTGTATTCAGGATCTTTAAACTCTAGTGTACACTCCTTATCATACATACTTGCTTTTTTTGAATTTCTTTTCTTTCCAAAGTAACAACTCATTAAAAAAAAGGCAAATCATGCATTTGCAAAATTTTAGTCTCTTTTGTCATTATTTCAACCTATAAATAACTTAAATCTTCCTCGCCAAGAGGATGACTTTAACATTGAAAAAAAGATTATACTAACGACTATCGAATACTTTAAATTGCAATTCCACTGACTAATACAAGCCTTGAATGATTTCATTGTCAGATATATCATTGCAAACAGATATTCATATACAGTAGCCCCCCTCTTGAACGGCCCCCCTGACCAGCGGCCACCCGCTTCTTACGGCCAGAATCCCTTGGCACCAACGAGTTTGTTTTCAAAAGTACCCCTCAAGAGCAACCACCCCTCTAACGCGACCAGCGGCCAGCATTTTAGTACAAAAAATGAAAAATGTCCCCCTCATGAACGGCCACTTTTGTTTCTTCAAATGTATCCAGAACCAATAATTAATTCAAATCTTGACGTAAGGTAAGCAATTTTGATTATCTCTATCGTAGATACACGTCTCCGAGTGTCAAGTCGCCGTTAAATGTGTTGACTAAAGATCTATAGTATAGCATTATCTATAAAAGTCTATGTTTACAGGAAATGGGCTCAATAATGTTATGATAGAGTTTGAGGTTTAACACATATGTCGAGTTCTTCTTTTTGATGATTATAACCAGATGTAAATGTTATAATCATAACAGGGTCAGCATAGGCTAAAAATAGATTTTGTACATTGGCACACACAGAGAACCTTAAAAAAAAAAAAACAACAACAGGGTACCAGACAAAGACCAAAAAAGAAGAAGAAGGAAAAATCATGTTACCACACATTAAGGCTTCCTTTACAAAGACTATTTCATACACTCGACACAAGCTTTGTCTGCATAATTAAATCGCATAAAGTCAGCAATAACCGAATAAATCAAATAAATCATAACCAAACATTAAAATGTCATCACGTTAACAGATAATTTTTTAAAGAAGTCGGTTATTCTACTCGACGACATCGGGGAAGGGGAGGGGGGGGGGGGGGGAGATGACGAACAAATTGATGTAGAAAAGACTCAAAAAAATAATTTGAATAAACAAAGTCATAACCGATAAGAAGGTTATTCAGCAGCAGTGGGAAAATGGAGCAAATAGAAACATAATTAGGTATGTACCAACATGTAAATTACGTTTTTGGTTCCATTTGCAATGTGCATGACAACAATACCAGCTCGCATTTACGCCAAGAAAGAAAAAATAGTAATGTATATCCAGTTGAAATGAATTTGTTATTGTAAAAAAAAAAGGAACCTTTTAATGATTAATGTTTCATTTAGACGAAGATATTACATGTTTTGAAGTATGTAGCTTTCTTACTATGTACATTATATATACATGTACTTCTCATAATAAATTTAACCCCCCTCTGGAACGGCCACCCGTCTTATAAGGCCACTTTCCCTGTGCAGCAGGGGTGGCCATGTAAGAATGGAACTACTGTACGTCATTTTACCGTTTTTAATCACCTTTCATGACTTTGGGAATTGCTAGTACCAACAGATGTAGAGATAGTCGTCCACTAATCAGGGAAGAAACCAACCAAAAAAACTCCTCACAATTTCCAATGCATCTGTATACTTGCACAAGACTTTCAAAATCATCAAAACATGTTACGAAAATTTTAATAACTATTATTATCATTTATTAACTTCAAATTTGTTAATAAGTTTTTTGTTTTTGTTTTATGTTTAATGCCATTTTTCAGCACAAGATAGGCTATATATTGCGGCCAGTATTAATGGTGGAGGAAAAACCTGGAAAACCATGGAAAGAACCACAGACGCACGAGAAGCTACTGGCAAGCTTTCTCACATACCCATATTGGCTGAACCCAAGACTCAAACCCATGCAGACTGAGGTCAGCCAACCGTTAATATATGTACATGAATTTAGTGTCAATATATACAAGTACTCCTATTCTATCTAACTGGTTTGCATAAAAATCCAGATTTCTGACTTAAACCAAAAAAAGATCCATCCTGATAAATGAAAAGATGAAAGCATATATTTTCTAATAAAAAAGAACACAGGATGAATATTCAGGCAATATGGAATAAAAATTGTGAGAATCTTGTGAGCCCACACTAAATGTGTAAAACTGTTCTGTATGTTGGCTAAGAAAATAAAATCCGATAGGGACCATGCATGTTTCAATTCTGGTCCTCCAATTATCAACTGGAGGTAGTTTTTAGTTTCGACAAAGCCTCCTGGAAAAGGAAAGCAATGTATCATGTCCTGGTAATTTTCTTAAAAAAATGTACAGGGTGGAACGAAGAACAAGGCTATGACTAGTCATATTCCCAGAATTCCCTGCATTTATGTTGGAGGACTAAACAACAGACATGCAATTTCATTCAGCTGTATTGGCTTAAATCCTCCCCATTCAAAACAGATTTATTTTAAAACTCTGACAGAAAATCTGGCAAGAGTAATACTCCTCATTGCTTTGATGACTATACTTTGTAGTGATGATGGTATGTGAGCTGACAACTGTTGTACATGTTCTAAAATATACAAAAAGTCACACAGATGCTTTTCAATTTAAAAATAATAGCACTGCCAGCCATGATAGTCGTGAAATCAGACAAAACCTGGTCTTTTAAGTGCAAGCCTTCTACAAACATTGGTTAAACTACATAGCCTGCAAGTAAAAATATTATACAATTCTATAACTCTTCTCTTAGTTGCAGTGACCTTTGGTCTTCTGAACCCTTAATCTCCTATGTGAAAGCCCTTCAAAAAACTTTGGTGAAGGTCTGTAATGTAAAAGTAATGTTATTAAGCATTTTCAGCCATCAATCATTACCTTGTACTTTTTTTTTTACCCTAACATCTTGAGTTCGGTAACAGTAGATGAAGGAAAGCCAAAATAGAATAGGAAAGATCCGGACAGTATAACCCAATATGTTTAGCCTCTCATGTGTATTTCTTATTGAACTGGCTTTAAAATTATGGTAGGTAATTTAATTTTAAAACATGAAAAATGAGAATTGGTTTGTTGGCTGACTGGGAACATATCTTTTGTTGGCCGATTGGATTTATAACAAACTTTGCACAAGGAAATGAAGAACAAGACTATGGAAAATCAGGTTCCTAGAATTCCCTGCATTAATGTTGGCAAACAATACAACTTCCTTCAGCTTAAATCATCCCATGTTAAAAGATTTGTTTTAAAATTTTGAAAAGTGAATACTGTAATGCTAATAATATACCTGCTCCATGTTTAATAGTTAGCTATGCAGGGGACCTCAGGGCATTGCTCACTTTTATCTTTTGGGTGATTCAAAATCAACAGGATTCTTCTGTACCAAAAATGCAAGCAATTAAAAAAGTTTGGTAATGGTAGATGGTGATTTCAAGTTATTTTATAGTAATGAAATCAGGAACAGGTGAAGGAAAGTCATGGTGGGCATATAATAATTCTAAACTTCTGCTACTAACGTCCCTTTGTCTTGATGACAACTTGTTGAGTTCATGGTAACCATGATTTCTATACACAAACAAGGCAACAATGATATCCATATGTAGGGAAAAAAACTGCCCCTTCTTATCTGGTGTAACATTAAGTAATGATCCGTGAGCTGAAAGAAGACTAACCTTATCATCTTCCACAACACAGGAGATTTGCAGCTTCTTGATTCCATATCCAACTGGAACTAACTTTGCTAAAAATGCAAAAGAATAAAAAAAAAAAAAAGAAATTATTAGCAAAATGAAATAATTAATAAGTAGAAATTTAAAGAGGCAGTTTCATATCAAGCCTAACATTTGACACATATAAAACTACAATTTAAAAATATACAAAATGTTTACAAAATAAAATTTTAAAAGGTTAAATCTACCATCTAGGAAGGTTATAATAACATGCCTTCAATGTTTTAAACGTAGCCAAAGATCATACACCTTGCAATTGTTTTGTACAATAACACACGTCCTAAATCACAAACATGGGGAAAAAAATCAACTGACCTATGCTTGGATTTGCTCAGGGCTGTTCCAAAAAATAATGCACCTTTAAAGTTTGGTACTCACCCATAGATGCAATTTAGAAATTTCTTATAATTTTAATATGAACTTTGAGAAATCAAAGTACCCTTGCATATGTTTTTTTTAAAAACTACCTTCCCTGGCTACCATGTATGTTTAAATGAAACAGCAATCAGGAATATAAATGATGCTAGCTGACATTGTCTCTTTGAAAGGCACCACAACACAACCAGACACCATAATAAGTCTTTTAGCAAAAAACATGATGATATGACCATCCATTCAAGAGAAGTAACAATATTTTCAAAGTAAAGAGGCCACATTGGATAAAAGACTATTTTCATTTAGGGCCAACTAGACATTTCTTTTGTTGAAAACATAATACTGCATATGAACGTCCATTTAGGTAGCAATAACAAGATGCCCAATATTGCCATATTGGAGGTCGGATCAGCAGTAATTTCATTAAGCACCAATTTGTCAAAATAATTGTGGACACTCTTATCAATGGATGTCTGATCAGCACACTATTTGTAGAGCCAACTAAACCTTGGGATGGCTGTGCATGTTTTTAGGCAAGTGTAATACTAAGTGATGTTCAGGAGTGGCACTAACAATCTTGTGCAACAGAACAATGAAGACAATAGACAACCCATACACTCTTGAAGCTATAAAAAAAATCAGAACAGCTTATGCTGCATTTTAAGACTATGTTTACAAATGAATGAAATGACTGGAATGTATATTGCAACAGACAATTCTGTAACAAGCTTAATCACACCTGTTTGATTTGACAGCATATGCAAATGACAAAAGGCAATACACACATTATGTTTAGGCTTGCTTTCTCTCAAGAGGGTGCTCAACAGATATGAACTTCTGAGAGTGGTGTAAGGTGAAGTTTATATCTGCAATATGCACAATGGAGAGAATGTTTGTGTACCTTTATGTTCCTTCATGTACAGTGGCTGAAATTTCATTGGATATTGCACTTGTGGCAACTGTACATGATCTAAACACTAAATTGACAGCTTTCTTTTTGCTCAAAATAATCAGCACGAATTAATCTAAACTACACTATCTTTGGTAGTAATTGTTTTTAAAGTGAAAATGAATAAATGAATTTTGCCAGACTAAGACAATACTAGCTTTCTGAATGTAATAAGCATTATTCCCCCCTCCCCCGTCACATTATCACGACATAATGCTGACCAATCATAGTATTAACCTGCCAATGCTCAGCACCTATGGTTTGAAAAAACTTCAAGACAAACTGGAGAAAAATATTTAAAAATTTCTTAGGGCTACAGCAAGAAGCAATAATGTCTCTTGGACAATAAACAAAAATGAATTTTAACTGGGGTAGGACTGAGTGTTGTCAGTAGTTTTCCTTCTTCACTAACAAAATGACATTTTGGGTTGTAGGTGGTCAGTATGTTTTACATGCATTTGTAAAACTGTCTTTCATGTCACAAGGTGCCAATCAAATTAGTTTAACAATCATTTTTGTCACGCTTGAAGACCCCAGATGTGTAAACTGTTACCGACCCAAAAAGTGGCGTGACAAGAGCAGATAAATAAACATATACTTTGTCCCACACATTTTCATATGCAGAACTTTCAACTAATTTGCTGGAGTTGTCATGCATCACTGTTCTCTAAGTGTGCAAATTTGTACATATTTTGCAGAATTCACACAATCACACATCCTGACAGCATCTCTGTTGAAGTACTTTATATATCAATGACTTTAGAGCAAAGTTTCTCTGTTGCTTTGCTAATACTTACTATCTGTCAAGCAGGGAACAGGTTGCAATACGTGTACAAAGTTTTGATACAACATACCAGCCATTTTTGCATCATTTTCAAACTTAAATTGTTTTTAAAAATCCTATCAGTTTTCTCTAGGATATAAAACAGAAATCCCTTTCCATACATGCCAACCCCAGATGAGGACAAAGCATAATCTAAGTGGTCAAAAAAAGAGTATTCCACATATAATATGTCGCACTTTTAGCTTTACACATAAATCGACCAGAATCCATCTGAAGACTTCTAGCCTCGAATATTAATTTTTTTTCCATACAGCCTGTAATAGACATCGTGTGTTGCTGCCCCATACTTACCAACCCACGACGAGGAAAAGAACATTTCCAATTGTGATCTATACCTATGAAACAATAGAAGGTAGATTAATCAATGCGATTTTTGCTGCAAGTTAACTATGTTATGATTAAATGGCCATGTTAACTTACAAGTTCCCCACAAGAGTCCATCTGCCACTATAGACCTGACACACTCCTCAAGTTTTGCCATGTCCGTCTCATCATCCCATGGTTTGACATCCAGAATGATATTACTTTTTGCAATAGGACCTGGCTCTGAAATGTTAACAAATATTTTTGCTTTATGACCTATTTGGTATAGTTTGACAATAATAATAATAATAATGAGGACTTTGTATAGTACCTAATCTTACGAAGCTCTAAGCGCTTTACACCATCAATAGTGATATGACTACACTACAGAACAACAAATGACAAAAACAATGAAATTGGAAAACAAAAAACATGCTGAAAACATATAAGATACAAAACATGATTAGGTCGCTAAGTTTGTCCCTGCGGTCGACAATAATCTTTCCATTGAATATACAGAAAAATCTTGCATGCATCTTGCTTACAAGATGTGTATGCAAACTCTGCATCCAGTCTACATAATCCATGCTTAGATTTTTAAAATCTTTTTTATAAAGTGTACCAGTCACTAATATCTACTGTAATGCAACAGCAAACGGACAGGTATAGTGAGGTACAAAGTTTTCAGAACACCGGTGTCCTTCAGCTCTCATCCTTCCCAATGGTCAATTTTTTTTAAAACCGTGAATTCCACTCACCTCGATCTGACCTATCCCTAGATTCATTTAACCGTATTGCATTATTATATTATTATTACAATCGATCATCAGTTCGTTGAGCAAACCAATAAGATAATCGATTGTAAAACTAGATAAGCGATTGTGTGTAAAGGGAGACTACTTTGCAAAGCACAAAGGTTAGTAAAACTCTCAGCCACTAAAGTTGACCTGAAATTTATTAACCTCTTCACAACTACAAATAAAAAACCTTACAATTCATAATTAGGAACATAGTCATTATTACACGGTCAAGTTGTTAAATTGTAGAGTTAATAAATTTAAACACATTTTGTTGATTTGTTGCAGTTAAATTGTAACATCTTTTGTAGTATTTATAAACAATGACAAACAAGAAAATCATGTCCTTCAATACTTTAAATTATAAACACATCACATATAAACAAAAGAATTTCAGGAGATTGTAGCAGTATTTCAGTTACATATAACTGATCAGCCATAAAACGTTGCTTTCATTTAACAAAGTTGTAGAACAAAAGTAATACACGACGTAATATTATTGTCATTTTAAAGTATACATGTCATTAAAAGAGATTACTCCTGTACATTTATAAACATATTGAACTCTTGATCAAAGATACAGCTGTGTAACAAAAATAAAAATTTGCTCTTAGTAACCGATTATAATCAATGATCAGTTGGTTAAGGGGAACCGATTATCGATTATGAATTTCTGACCGATTCCCATCACTAGATACAACTTTCAAAGTCAATGATGCATAATCCAACATTGCTGACAATGTTAATGATACTGTTACAACCAGAAATGTGATCTTTAGGTCCAAGTTTTTGCTAATAATGATAATAAATTATGTTGTAATTTGGATTTTTAATGTAGCTTTAACAACTTTTCAGTCATATTGTTACAATGTCTGCAGCGTAACTGTTTATAGTGATGTCTAGTACTGGGGCATCATGCCAGAGACACGTAGCATGATGTCCCACCCAGTCACATTATCCAGACAACAGGCTGACCAGTCCTAACACTAACCTCTTAATGCTGAGCGTCAAGCGATGCAGTTATTAGTACCATTTTTGTACATCTTCAGTACAACTCGGCCAGGGAGGCAATCCATGACCTCATGCAACTGAGGCGGGCACTAACCACTAGGCCAATGGAGCAGTAATAAAATCTGTTGGTTTTTGCTATGCATTCAGTACATTTATGCAGAAATGACTTGGCGATCCATGTAGTGTCAAGTTGTCAAGGTTTTATCAGACAGTCAATACACTATTAAGCGTGATTTAACAAGAGGATTTATTAAACTAAAAAATAATTTAGGGCTATGGGTAGACATGCACATGGAGAACAGAGTGACTGAGTCCATAGGATGCGATGTATATACAGATGTGAACTTTACTGTGATGTCAGAAGATCTGGATAGATGTACATTGAGACATGATGTTGTTGTAGGGTTTAATGCCATTTTTCAGCACACGATAGGCTATACATGGCGACCAGTATTCCTGGTGGGTTAAGAACCCAGGAAAACCCCCGGAAAGAACCACCGACCCATGAGAAGCTACTATAGAGACATGAACATTAAGATCAGAGTAACTGCAATACCGTAAGGTGTGGACAAATAAATCAAGTGTTTTTAAAGGTTTATTCATGAAGGTTTAAAATTTTAAAATGCAAGACACAAAGCAGTTACAAGATTGTGTCCTTGAGGAGCATAACACTAAAACTTTGACAAAATATGCTTTAGAGTTTTGTTTGTAAATAAAATGAAACTAAAAAAAAGTGAAAATTAATAAACAATTAAACAACCAATCTATCCTAGTAAAATATGTTTCTTCGAGAATATAAATACTGGGAGAACTAATACTACCTTGCAATTCCTGAGCTCCAAGAGTACGTTTAGCTAAAGGCAGGTAAAAGTCATCGGCCAACCTATGTGGTGGCCAGGCAGAGTTAGAAATAAGACTTGGCCACAAAGCCTAAAAATACCTGTTATTACTAGAGCCAAAGGCACACTTTCTTTGGATGCAACTACTGGGAGGCTGTGTGTGTATTGTGCTTGGGTAAGTATTCTCGGAAATATTTTACTATAAAAAATTGGTTCCTTCTTCAAATATCTACCCAATCATAATACCTTAGGAAAATTTATAAGAGGTGGAGGGAGGTATATTCCATTACCTCAGAGATATTATTTCCTGTCCAGAAGGATCTGAGATGACCTGTTGGGGAAAAAAATTATCTTTGCAAATACAGCTGAAGTTGTGAAGCCACGTCCTAAGAAGCTGTCGATCAAATCCAGATAAGGATATAACTGGGCCTTATAAGATGAACATCTCGCAGATAAAAACTTGAGGATGTGGACTCCAATCACCTTCTTACCGCTAATTATGTCTGTTTTGCTATATCCTGTTGTTCTTTTATCAGAAGTAGAAAGACATGCATTTCCCTTGATGCAACGGCGCTGTTCTATTAAGGTACCACACCCATGGAAGTGAGACGGTTCTTGGTGATGAAAGAGGATGCAGTCAAGAATTGGACTGATCTGTCTTTTTGGAACTTGCATGTAATTCAGGTCTGCTGATAGGGCATATATTTCATGAATTCTGCCTGCTGTTACTAATGCCTTGAGAAAGCAGGTCTTGTAGGAAGAGTAGTACCAGAAATGTTCTTTAAATCATTTTGAAAGGTGTCTTGTTCATCCAGGTTAGTACCAAAAATAAATATATGCCAACCCCAGATGAGGATAAAGGGTAATCCAAGTACACAAAAGGAGTAATCCAAGCAGAAAAAAGTAATCCACATAAAATAAAATTCAATGAGCATATGTACAAAATGATTTACCATTCTGGTCTTTTATTATCAATTACTGCTTAAAATTTTTATATTATAGCACTTAATGCACACCAGCAGAGCACCAAGTGCTGTATTAAAAGAACCTGGATCTAGCTTAAGCATACATGCCAACCCCTGACGAGGAATTGGCGTAATCCAAGTGGTAAAAAAGCGGAATCCATGCGTAAAAAGCGTAATCCACATATAACATGCTAAAATTTCAATAAACAACGATTATTTGCCCTGCTCATCCTTTATTGTTTCAAGTTTTCATATGTAGCACTTTTAGCTTTACACACATCGACTACAAACCTTCTTAAGACGTTTCGCGCTAAATTTGAAAAAATTTCAACACGGTCGAAATATATGTCACGTGATGCTGTACTTTTTTTTTTGTTCTTAATATTTAGAGGATTCTGTTATATTTTGTTTCGGGGGTTTTCGGTTGCCTTTTTCTAATTTATCTGGGAAATTTTTGAAAGGGGATATTTTTGCTCACATAAATGCATAGAGTAAAATAAAATATACTTTTTAAGCGCTAAAATATATTTAGACTGGTGCTGCAAGAAATATGAATTAGAATATGGAATCTGCGAGTAAATATTAAATTTGGAAAACCAGTCTGCTATCTCCTCACTACGCATATAAATAAATATAAATAGAATCGAGGTCAACAGTAGAACCAGGTTAGCTATAAATATAACATGATACTATTACGAAAGTCCACGGTCTAGTGTACTCTTATATTGTAGTTACGTAAAAGCCGTCTTTTCTGAAATACGGTCTGTGGGATTAATGGAACTTTAATAATAACGAGAAAACAAATAATTGATTTTTTGGGGGGAGGTTGATGTACTGAAAAAGCGTAATCCATATACGTTTAAGCGTAACGCGTAATTTAGTGACAAAAAGCGTAATGATTACGCCAAAAGCGTAATGGTTGGCATGTATGCTTAAGTTTTATTTTTGTTAACAATACTGAACAATTTCACATTAGAAAGGTAAAGAATCAATAATCCTTCATGACAAAGAAGAGGAAAGTTTACATCTTCCAGTTATTGGGTCTTTTAGCTGGGGAAAAAAGGTACCATTGCACTTCAACTCTGCATGAAGTGCATTGTCATGTAGAATGCCAACTTAATACTCCAGGAGTTCTACTTCAAATTTATTGGCAGCCTTTCCTGCAGCAAGGTGGATCCAACAATTGTGACAACTTCATATGTACACTAATGTAGACATTTTTTCAAAATACAGAATGCACCTCCGTAATGAATTCCAGTCATCACTAATGCTTTATCGGCTGAAAACCCCATACAGTTCTGCCAACTTCTGCTTATTCAAGGCGTTATTAAGCAAATAAAAACATGTTTTCTCCAGTGGAAATTACTGGTAATGAAAGATGAGCATTTTTACTTTGCCCTTTTCATCCTCAAAGTCTCTTACATAATTGTGTGTTTGCAACCTATAAGGGCAGAATTTTGTTATGACAGAAAAAAATTGGATATAGAGGCGGAGTATATGCCTCCAACTTGTAGTGGTATATCTTCTGCATAGATTCTGGTTTTTGTGAAGTCTCTCATAATTAGAGCACAAGCGGAAGTAGCAACTGAGGTATTTTCGGCTTATATATAAAGGGAAATCACTGTCTGACCACCGTATAGTTAGGGATACAAGTAATAGCTCCCTTTAGTTTTAAGAAGTATCTGGGAGGGTTGGATTTGCAAGGTAGCAGTAGCTGGGGTAACAAATCTGACGAAACAAATACCTGTAAGTGCTAATAATTTCCAGTAAAATATCCTCTTGCACACTGTCTATGGATATTAGGCTGGCACCATTTCCTTTAGGAACAATATGGCAACTGTATATCAAAAGATGTGTTCTGGTGGAAACCCCACATTTTAAAACTAGTTAGGACGAGTTATGGAAGCAAGATTTTAAAGATGACTGCTGTGGTGACCATATTGGACATCAGATCAGTACCTTTTTCGTTTATGACAAACTATATATATAACAAGTCTTTCAGTGAAAGCCAAATGCTGATATGATCATCTATTCAGAAGGATTAGTAATAACAAGATTTTCAATGGCCACTGTGGAGTTTGGGTAACAGTAAGAAACTAATGGCTGGACAAATGACAAACGGACCATCCAATATGCTCTCTTGGTTTTCCTATTACCTGAAAAGATACAGTAATTATTTTTCTAAACATATTTATAGGTTAACTGGAAATAAAATGTACTTGTAGCTTTTTTAGCAGCATATGCAGCCAGTCTTTCTTGTCTGACATCGTCCACTTCTTCTTCTTGATCATTATCTCCAAACAAGTCATCTTCATCTAGTTCAACATCCTCTTCCTTGCTGGTTGCTGACACTGCTGGGCCATAGGCGCCTAATGGTTTCTTGGGACCTGGAAATCTGATGGATCAGATAGAAATATGTAAAAACTAAATATGTATTCATACAAAGGGTCTCTGCTAGGCATGCAATTGTCACCAAATGTGAAAGAAATGTTGGAAGTGGTGCTATTTTTACTGACTGGCAAAAGTTGCTGCCAAACAAACTTTTATAAAGAAAAGTTAAATGTTTTTAATATAAGTGACTTGGACCACCTTATACCTGTTTTCACTGGCTTCGGCAATCAGTAGACCATGTTGGTAGATGATGAATAAAACATTATACAATTACAGCTAACTGCAAGGTGTGTGTCAGTTTTGACAACAATTAAATGAGATTAGTAGGAAATAAGGAATGACCAGGGGATATACTCTTTTGTTGAACAGGTCGGCAAAAACGATTTTGTCATGTGCACATGTTGTTCATTGATCTTTATTGCTAAATGCGAGTGTGTGACACACTTGGGACTGCTCAATATTTTAGGGATTATTTACTTAGATAACATGCTTCTGTGGTCTGAACTTATGTGTAACAATGGATGCCACTACAAGGCATCAACTGTAAAGGCCGGAGTCACTTATATCAATGAAAAATTACAAATTTACTTCTGAAAACATGTCTGTATCAAGAACAAAGAACCTAGCTCTGAAAAGCAAAGATTTATATGCAGCAGTATAATGAGACAGCTAACAGGTTAACTTATTGATTATCCCATCTCTACTGCAGACAGAGGGGGTGGTGGGTGGTTCAGTCTCCAGAATATGATCAAAACAAGTGCACGAAGTAACATGGGTATATCTACAGTAGTCCCAGTCTTGAATGCCCTCTCCCCCAACTGGCACAGCAGCCAACTGCTTCTTGTGGCCAAAATCATTAGACACAGATGGGTTTGTATTCAAAAGCATCCCAAAAGAATGGCCATCCCTCTAACGCGACCAGCATATTAATTCAAAAATTAAATGCGGGTACTTAAATATTTGTTCTGAAAAACTAATTTGGTATCGAAAAAAGATTACAATGTGTATTTTGTAATGGTACATTGTAAATTGGTACATAAAAATTTGAGTTAAAAAAATTGGCGAGACTTTAGAGAATATTTTCTCAGCACTAAGCCATCATTTGCAAATTTTCAAAACAAAATAATCAGAAATGTTACTCATTGCCCAATCAATTGACAAATACAGTATTAATATACACGAAGTTCTAGTGACCTGCATTTGCAGAACATATATACTAGTATCAACAAGCACACAGAGGAAATAGCAATTAACTGAGAGCCATCAATTTTAATAACTGACTGATAACTACATGACCATTTGGTTATACCATAAAACGAACATATTAGTGAAATTTATATGCTTTTGTAGTTAATTTAATGCCTTTTAAAATAAATATTTTTTTTCATAAAATGTTGTCATCAGTATTGATTTTAATTCAAAATTTAGAGTTCACCATATAAGAAAAAGATTTTTAATTGATAAGGAATAGGCACTATCTGGGGTAGCTATTCTTATTCATTCTTGTTTTTCATGTTATACATTAAACTTCATGTGTGTATAATGGTATTGTCATATATATTAATAATTATTCTTGTTCTTTGAAATGTAATAAAAACACAAATACTGTTTTACAAATAGGGACAATATAATCTTATGTATGTATTTAAGTCATAGCAAAAATTTAATATTCAAGGGAATAATTTACAAGAACGTTTTGAAAAAATAAATAAGAACATTATACCTCCTTTTCTGCATCCAGCATTAACAACATTAAAAGCTTTTTGTAGATAAATTGAAATTCAACGTTTTTTATATCCATTATTCTCTACAAGGTAGTATCAGGCCAATCTTACTATGCTATCATTCAATCACTAGCTAATTCCTCTATACTTTGAGGTTAAAAACTATCCATATAAAATTAATCTGCCAAATAATCATCTTTTCCCCTAATGCAAGGACCCATCGCTCTAATGATGCAGATTCTTACCCATTTTTGGGGTTTTCAATTTAGATAAACTAGGAGAATTACTCATGGAGTTGTTATCTCTTGTATCTGGCATGACACAGAATCAGCTAGCGATGATAAGTGTCAGCTAGTAGTGTGCTATGCATATTTTAATCACTACCACTACCAAAAAACCAGTTAAAGCAACACAAGGTATTAGTTGATTTCAAGACTTTTCCTCATGATGCAGGCAGTAAATGAATATACTTTGGCAGTGGAATTATATAGATTTGAAAATGATGCAAAATGACAAGAATAAGCCACTAGGAGTAGAAAGTTACCTGATAGACATTGATGCAGAAGATGTTCATCAGATGAAATTGAGAAATGTCTACGAGAAGGACAAAGAAAATGACTGATCGATGAATTACAAATGACAGAATACACATCAACATGAGGCCATTCAAATATATGATTAATAATGAAAAGAGAAGCAAATTGATATGGTTGTCATTTTTAAAAAAAAACTTTATGGACAAGTTTTATTTCAGCATGTTGCATTACCATTTTATATCATTAATTTTATTGTGAACAGCTGCACCAAATTTAAGTTTTTGTTTTTGATGGTTTAACGCCATTTTTTCAACACAATATATGCTATACATGGCGGCCAGTATTAATGAAGGAGGAAGAACCCTGGAAAGAACCACCGACCCAAGATTACATTTGCTGAATCTTTGACTCGAACACATGCAGACAGAGGTGAGATGGCAGTGGTCCGTAACGAACAGCGCTTAAAACCACTCGGGTCCCACCAAATTTAAGATAAATTTAAAAGATAGAAAGCAAAAAATAATAAATTTACTGATTGCAAGTAGTTACATCTGTAAAAATGAACATGTCAATGAGTCGCAAAGATACCAGTACTGGCAAGGCTAACAATGCCGTGTGATCCCCTGCATGTTTGCTGTAGCAGACCTGCCAACCCAGAAGAGTACGTCTCAGTAAAGCAGTTGATTTTTTTTCCGTAATATTGACGGTTTTCAGTAAGGTGTAACAAAATATCAATGAATGCTACTGTAATGCTGGAAAATGTAACTACAAGTTCAATGCAATGATGATAAACATTATGTTCAACTGAAAAGTTTGTAAATTACGCTTACACATTATTTACCACAAGTACAGTTGCACAAATTCTAGTTCCAAACCCTATGCAGCTCGATGGCCTGTTGCTATCTCTCAACTTGTCATAATTCTTGGAAAGTCTTTTTCATTTCACACTTTGCATGAACAAATAGGTGCTGTTTAAAGTGTCTGGGGTGATGCTGTATAGTTATGCTTTTGATTTTTTAGGGTTTAACACCATTTTTCAGCACATGATAGGCTATACATGGCGGCCAGTATTATTAGTGGAGGAAGAACCTGGGAAAACCCCCGGAAAGAACCACCGACCCATGAGAAGCTTTCTCACATAACTACATTAGACGAATCTTAGACATGAACCCACGCAGACAGAGGTGAGACGGCAGTGACCCGTAATGGCAAGCGATTTAGACCATTTGTCCACTCTGGGCCCCATGATGCTGTACAGTTACAAATTAAGTCTATTTCCCAGAATAATTTCACTAATTCTAAAACTTTGGATCCAGATAAAACACAGCTGAATCAATTATCTGGAATTTTCAGCAATGATCATTTTTTTCATAAAGATTTTGATAGTATGCAGTAAATCTGTATTTTAAGGACATTTTTCGTAAGAATTTCTGCAAAATTGTGAGAATTGTCTGCTGTAGCTGTGTGACTCAGGGGTTAACAATTTAAGCAAGTTCTTGTAAAAAAAAAAAAAAAACGGACACACCACCTTTATGTTGGCATAGCTGCCAACCCTGGGGTACAAAAATACTGATTGCTTATGCGTACAAGTACAGGGTTCATACTGAACTATGGATGATAAATTCAAAGACTTTTCCCAAACTTTCAAAGACCACAAACAGAGATTTCCAAGACCTATTTTTGCTAATATTGTATATACAGGTTATATGAGAAAAATGAATGCCAAATACTACAATACTGATTACTGATTAAACTCAAACTATAATTAATTTCCTAAAATTGTATTATAATTATCTGGAAGATAGGTTAACACTTGTTGTTGTTTCAGAAATATGTAACATATGTGTCAGATTTAATACAAAATAAATTGTTCTCTTAACAGACATCATCATTGCTTTAAATGCATTATTATATTTGCTTTCTTTTCTCTTCAATCATTTTGGAAAGAGACGCTACCACTGTCATCTCTTCCTCTGCTTTTCTCCTAAGAGCATTTGACTTTGTGACATGCACAATGGGTCATTTTAACTCTGCCTCTTCTGCTTTCTGTACAGAGGAAGCATGTAGGCTGGCAATGTTAGCTTCATGAGGCAGTTTTCTGGCTTTAAGTTCTTCCACTTCATCCAAGGCTAACTCCCGATTCTTTCCTTTTTGGTTTTTCTCATCCTCTGCTTTCTTCTTACCCAGATAAGCATGGTACTTATGTCTTGCAAAGGAGCCATGTGTCATCATTTCATTGCTAATGATGATTTCCAAAGGTCAACCTGCTTTTCTCATTGTGGCAATGATTAGCCCTTGAGCTGAGGCTTTCTCTGCTGAGGTTCTCAACAGATACCTGTTTGTTGGCAGAAAATCCTCTCTCCACTGTTGCCTGCCCATGTGACAAAAACATTTTCTGGAGACTACACCAACGTTCGACATATTCCTTTCTTTTGGAAAGGACAGAATAAAACACTTCATCAAGGTTGGCGTGTTTTTCTCTACATTTTTAAAAAAAATAAACATTATATATAAATCTAGTAATATTTCAAGCACTCCAAAGTACTAGGCAAAACGGGCTCAATTATAGTCTTACCAACCCGTTTGTTTCTTTGGAAAGTCTGTTAATCATGAAATGTGCAGGAGATGGCAGTATTAGTGCCATTCTGGTCGCATTCAGGTTAGAAATTATAAATCAATGATTCAGTTGCCTTAGCTCTGTGCACTTTTTATCATTTAATTATTTTCGTTATTGAAATCGATAAGGGTACAAACAAACGGGATGTATAGTCGGACTATAGTTACACAAATCAATTTCGGCAATGTGATTTTAATTTATTTTTGTTATTAATACCATTGGGGAAAAAGTTGAGGGTCGGCAATGAGAAACGAGGATATTCCGTCAACTGGAAATACCTTTTCGTTTTATTCATTTATTTATTTACCTAATTAAATGACATGACTTCTTACAGTTAAAGCTTCACAGCACACTTTTTTTTTTATATACTCACAATTCAAAAACAACTCTTGCTTAACTCTACTGTACGCATGCACACTTTGAAACTATATCCGTGAATTGAATTTATTACAATGTATGTTTTTATATTAAACCAAGGAACATTAATATGTAGAACAAAATTTTCGAAAATGATTTTTTCCCCTCAAACGTGTTAAACAAACCGATGGTATAAGTAAATTTAAACGGGCCCTCTTTTGCCATATCTCCCAAATCATCACATTAAACAGTTATCTTATTTTATACCCGAAGAGTAAAGAGTTAACATTATTTTACACAAAATTACCAATAGCTTATACTTCTGCATCTTCATTCCACTAAATGAACAGTATGTAATTTGCATGGACTCCTTCTCCAATTGAAGCCAAGCTGCTCGTCTTTTTACACAATATACAAAACGTCTTTCGTTTACATAATTTATCTTTTTGCGGCCATTCCTTGTATTTCTCTTGTTCAAGCCAGATATCGTTGAAAGACCAAAGACCTGGCATTTTTAAACACTGAACTTGAAGAAGATGTAAATCGAATGAACAAATTTTCAATTATCGAGCGTGTAACTTTCACGAACTTTCTACGTAGAATTAGTGTAATTAACATTTTGATTGGCTAAAACTGATGGACTCGTCCAATCAAATTGAACTATTCGTCAAACGAAAGAAGCCAGGAAAACCATCTATATCACAAGCTAACGACCTTGGGCAATTTTATTGGTGACTTCCTTTGATGAAGTGTGTAGCGGCACCGTCTTGCTTTGATGAAGAGTGCATGTGTGATTGAAGTCGCCGCCGAGGCATACTTTGGATGGCCAAACAAAACAAAGCCTCTTTTGTTAATGCGGCGGCAATAAACTGAACGGGTCATCAAAAGAAAGAAACCAGGATAACTAGATTACATCTGAATCTAACAACCTCGGATAATTTTATCTGTGATTCTGGAAAGAAATTAATTTTGGGGGGGTTTATTTCAATTTTCAAAGACTTTTAAAGACCTCAGGGTAATATGCTCGATTTTCCCAAACTTTCAAGGCCTTGAAAATGCTACCTCATTTTTCCCAAACTCTCAAAGACCTTCAAAGACCGTACGAACCCTGAAGTATGAGACTGCGGCATACAAACTGATTCAAGTGGGATGAAGGTAGGCATGATCTGAGAATATATATCAAACACAAGATAAAAATTTGACTGCTGAATATTGGTGATTAGCTGGGGTACTGGAATATACAAACCTATTACTTACTTCGCTCTCTCTGAATCAGAATACGACTTGATGTGGTTGTACCAGCGCAGAACATGGCAGAGATCAGATGGTGGGGGCCTGACCAGAGCACTGAAGACCACGGCATCAGCCTGATTTGGCTGGTATCTGAAATATACGAGATGTGAGATACAGATAAAACTTTTTTTTTTAAATAAAGTGTTTTGAGAAAGGCGCAAAAATGAGTCCATTTTATGAATGGCTAGTCCTTTGGCAACAGAAGGTTGTTTTGTACTTAAACATGAAATATACCCAGAAACCAAACCTATCAATAGTGGTCATGGAAAGGAACAGGCCTTTGTACACAGGTGACCTCTGGCAGTTCACTTTTCAAGTTTACATTGCACTGAATACTTTTACCATTATTAAGATTATGATTATTATTATCAGTTATCAACAATTTTATTTACTGCATTATTCAAACAAGATCATAACATAAATGTAGGGTTCTCAAAAGATCTTAAAACTGAAGTTTTATAGACTTTCAAGATTAGTTTGTTCCATGCTACGAGCTCATACTCATGGCCTTATTCATGAAGCAAATTGATGCTCAAATATTCCTTTTCAGAATAGTTCCAACTTACTTTTTCTTCACAAAGTTAGACTGACCATTACTGGCTGGTCATTTCTGCGATTGAGACAGTAAATCAAATGTACTTTGCGCCACTGTGATCATGCAATATGAGCCAGTGTACAAGATTTCAATTAAACAAGTGCACATTTCATGGTAAAATACAAAAATTCTTTTAATTAAATCTACATGCATTCTTAGTTTTCTTCACAAGATCACTGATGACATTAATTGTGCTTATCAAGTTTCATAGCTAACTCGTTCGACCCTGATCTCGTCAATCCAGTTTCTGCATTCAATGGCTGATCCGGTTGATGCTTGATTTGAATACGTCTCTGATTAGTTACAAATGGGGCTGAGAACTGAGAGATGTGTCCTTCCTTGTTGTATTTTATACTATATATGACTGACAGTTAAAATTAAACTATGCAACAATACAAGAACCTGTGGTTCAAGACAGGTGCTCAATGCGAGCTTGATGTTGAGGAAAAAAATAATCTGAAGGAAAAAAACTCATGCGGAGTGACAAAATTTACATTAGATTACCTCATGACTGTTCTGACATAGTACCCTCTCTATCAAACTATATAAGAGAGAAGGTACAAAACTTCCAATTTACGGGTTCCGAAACCAGAGATTTTCATGAATTTTGCATCTTGGGGCAAGTGCGAGCTCATGTAATAACCAGAGAAAAAAGCTACATGTACCATGGTTGCTACTCTACGATACATACCTATTTTAATTGCAGAACTATGGTAAATGCAAAAGGTTCGACTTACCTTTAACTATTCAACTTTAGAAATCCTGTTCCATGGAAGAAATAGACACGGTGCATTTCCCTGCACACAGGGCTACACAGCCTTTGGAGCCAACCAAATTTTCGTCGTTGAGATATATGTCGCATCGTTTGCCCGTTTTTCAAATAGACACTCTTTTACCATGTGTGCAATGAAAAGGACAAAGTCTAATTCTCCCATGGAACAGGGTTCCTCTCTTATATAATAAGGTCAGAACGGGTGATTGAGATAATCTAAGGTATTTTTGTCACTCTTAATTTTTTCCTTCAGATTTATTGTTTGTTTTCTCAACATCAAGCACCTGTACTGTAGTTGAATATACTTGCTATAACATCTAATTTCTTTCACACATTGATGGTAACAGCCTTACCCTTCGATATAACTGCGTTCAGCAAGATAGTCATTAAGCGTTTGCTGGCCTGTACGTGATTTTAGGTCACCGAAACCCATGTTATTGTATAATGAGCCGTCAGCTAAATGTCACAACGTGGTCGGTGAGCAGACCGGCCGAGAAAGGAAGTCGCACTATTATACCGACGGGTTCTGCAAATTTTGGTATTTGCTTATTATATTCTTAATATGTCAACAAACCCAACACAATTATTCTCACTTTTATTTGAACATTTTAAGGAAATTTATCATCTGCAATTTGTTATGTATATAATGGATCAAATTGACGAAGTAGCTGATTTATAAATAATTTGTCTTATTTCTTTTCTTCAAAACTCCCATCAATGAAAGTACATCCGGTGCTCTTCAACGCAGTCGAAGGTGAGTGTATCATAAGAGGCCAGGGACCAGTTTTTATGTCCAAATTGAATACCGCAATCAGCAATCCTGGTATTTAAAAACAAAAACATAAAAAAAATCAAAGACATAAGTGAGGTCAAAAAGGTCCACACTTTTGGAAACCTATATTAAAAAAAGCATAAGAATGTTATCCACTTCACCACATTAGTCAATGACAGTTCATAGCAGACGTTTATGTATCCTATCCCAAAATTTATACCTGCAATTTTCATGTCCGAAGTTTGTTTTGAAACTATATGACGGTGCAAACACAAGCCCTTTTCCTAGATGATAATTCTGCAAAACTGAGCGTGTACTAAACAGGCTGTTGCAAATTGAAAGTACATGTAGTTGTAAGTGAAGCCGTTTTGGGGATAATTCATTTCGCTCCTAATCTTACATTGTAAGACAAAACACGTTTTTGTTTTAGTGATACGACCTTGTATAGCGCGTTGTTTTAAAGAATAATATTTCAACTTAGCCCGATTTTGTCATTCCTGGGTTTCATCGCTTTCCAGCTAACTGAAATGTAGACCAATGAAAGTTGAAAACAGGTCCACTTCTTTTGTGAGAATTTGAATTTATTAGAGAAAAGATGTTATGGTGAAAGGGGTCACACTACCAGGCAAAGTGGGCGAGTAAGCCATCTAAAATATATTAAGAAAAGAGCACTTCGAGTTGAATCATCACTGTATATGGTAGTACAAATCTGTTTATCAATATGAATAGCTGTCATTGTAACAACACAGCACATGACATTCAAACTGAATTGCACTGGATCACACCTTTAGGTTCGTTTTGTAAAAAATGTCAACATACTTTAACAATGGTTTTGCCATATGCACTTCTTGGGGCATCTAAATAATGACCTTCCAAATGGAATATGGATGTATATGAATCAAAATGAAGTGGATACTTCCCACTTAAAGATATGTAGCATCAGATTATAAAAAATTACACACATTACTGAAATTGTTGGTGTTTATTGCCTATATAACCTGTGTGACTTCTTCTTTAAAATGTCAACAATAAAAAGAACATTTTAAAAAAATGTTTCTACTGTAATCATCAGCAAGCAAGTGCCAGTCACTGTCACATACATCAAATATATTATGGACATCGTGCACTTGGAAGGAAATTGAGTGATTCTTGCAAGTAGAATTAAATTAAGATGTATGCTTCTGCCCCAGTCGATATGCATCATAAAAATGCATCTGTTGGAATTTTCATGTATCAATAATGGTTCACATTTAAAATTTAAGCATCAAAACCAATTGGGAACCCTGAGGAATATCAGATGGTTTCAACCATAAGCAGTTAAAAAGAAGAAATTGTCATATTTTGAATTCGTAGAAATTCATTTCAACCAGTAGAGCATCAGTCTCGGCCAGGAAAATTTTATTCAGATTTACATTGCTATGAAATCATTAGAGACCTATCTTTCTACACTGCTTTCTCAATAACTCACGCACAACAGGGTCCAAAAACATCGACCGCACTATAAGTAAGGGCGCGAGTTACCGAGGGACCTATAAAAAAAAACTAATAAAGAGATGGAGATCAACAGAGAGAGGCGAAAGGGGGTGTGTGCATTGTTCAATGCTCGTTTTATCATCATGGTGAAAATAGCTTTGAATAAATATTTCTTTATAAAGGTGTTGTTCATTTTTCTTTATAAATTACCTTTAATTTCTTGATAAAATATCTTGAAAAGATCGTAAAAGCAAACATTATTCCATGAGGTATCAGTACTCTTAACATGTGTATCGCTAAACACATTGTGTATTATGTCACTGCTTTTTTTGTTGATTTGGATACATTCTAGTTTTATTGTTCAAAATGAATCAAAATTTCTTTTATAAAAAAAGATAAAATTCATATCGAAAAACGACGTCGAAACTTGTGTTGCTTTAAAAAAAAAATCATAGATAGAGTAAAATGTAAAAAAAATAAATTCACAAAGATAAACCATTACCAACCATGAATTTAATGGATCTAAACATCAAACATGTAAAAAAAAAAAAAATATTTAAATCATCTGATAGCATAGACCAACCTCATCACAGTTATAAACTTTGTCATCTGTATATCCATCACGGGTCAGTATCTCTCGGAGTTGGTTGGGATAACTAGATGCAGCCACCTGATTTGCTGAACATATTTCTCCTGACAATGAATTTTGTTTTATTCCATGTCGGCGCTGGAATTTCCAAAGCCATCCATGGCATGCCATGAAATCTAAATCAGTATCCATAGTTTTGGCCATTTTCTCTGATTGGGCCTTGAGAATTGTTCCCGAAAGCAGAACACCTTGTTCACGTTGGTGTGTGAACCAAGTGTACACTGCATCATCTAATTCTGTGTCATTTGAAGTGCATGCCCATTTCCGTCTAAATCCATCATCAGAATCAACTTCATGCAAATAATCCCGAAATTTCTGCTCATTCTTAAGCCAACATCTGAGTGTTGACTCGGCAAGTTTAAGTTCACTACAAACTTTTGATCTTGATTCACCATTACGAATCCTCTCTATGACAGTAAGCTTTTCATTCACCGAGTACGCCTTTCGCTTGATTCCCTTGCTCTCCATGATCACATTTACAAATGATTAGGATAAATTACTGATTAATATATACTTTAATGACAATAAGTACATACTATTTGAAACCATGTTCGATTGGTCCAATTAATTTTATTGATGTTGAGACACGATATTGACCACAAGAGTTTATGCATGTTTGATTTGCATTCCTTTAAACTTTTGTATTGTACGTCTTTTACCTGATTTGATACAAAAGACCGACTTAATATGATAAAACAAAGCAGGTTTATTTTATTTGATTTTTACAATGCAACAAACACTTCCCCAAGTCGTTGATCAAAACGCAGCCGACACTTAATTAGGTTATCACAGATGTGCTCGCGGGCATCGATGTAACGGTCAATTGACTCTTTTTCATGTTTGAATAGAAGAAAACGTGCTACGATTATACTGCTTACACTGCAACACAATGAAAAGATTAAAACACTAATTTCCCCTGACAAGACATATTTAATTAGTGTTCATTTCATTCATTGTTGCCACCTGTTAGCATTTACTATAATTCATTGATCGCTGTTTTGCCTTATACATATACAGTATTATTATTTACAGTGACCTGAGAAAATAATTTTCCGATAAAATGTAACAAGATATGTGATTCCTTATTCAAACCTGAAACTTTCACTATGTTGATTCTAACTTTTCGGGCACTAACCGCCATTTTCAATGATAACATGGTTGTTATATCAAGGTTTCATTCACCAGTTCTGATCACGATTTTCTTCATATTTTAAAAATATTTTCTTTAATAAAAAAAAAACAGGATCCACGCCGGACACAGCGTTATAAGCGGGTTCGCGATTTATCAGGGTGCGAGTTATCAAGGGAGCGGTGTACTGCTTTGGAAAGGGCCCCAAGTTATGAAAATAATTTGCATTTTGGTTAAATTTATCTAAATTTTGGGACAAAATAGATTTGAAGTGATGCATAAATAATACAGCAAATACATATGTGTACGATATGCTGCTGTCTGTATATGTCAGTGTCGCCAAAAAGGCTTTTCTTGTAGAAAAGACCAAAAAGAGTTTGAGGTATGTGTTGGCAAGACCAGATTTTGTCTCTATGTCAGTCATGTTTTATCATTTCAGAGTGGAGATGCTGCGTCTTTGGCCACTGTCAAGGGTGTTAAAAGCCAGGCATGCCTGGTCGCTTGCAGGTGGGTAATTTATATAAATATGAAAGTAGATTTCAGTTCTGGATTTTATGCAGTTGACATACAGTATACATATATACAGTAGAATACTATATTCTAAGTTAAATACCTTCTTTCCTATTGGAGTTGTTAAAAGGAACATCTGCAGAGCAGGACATTTGTATTGGTTCAGCTGCATTGGACAAATGAAACTTGAATGTAGACAAGGGACATTAGTTGGGAGGAGGAGTTGTATCAAGATACTCATGTTGTCCTGGAATGTTGCCAAATAATTTTCAAACTTTTCCAGAAGATTGTGATGTACATGTAGATAATTTAACAAATTTTCCAAATTTGAAGAACTAAGTAATTTATTATATTTATTTTACATTGTTTTTAAATATCTGAAGGTATTTATATTCAAATTGCAAAACAACATTAGATGTTGCAAAGTTATTTACCCTTGTCATCACTTACATTTAAGGCTGTCTATAAAAGAACATTTTATAAGTAGCTTCTTCAAAAAAGTGATTACTGTTTGAAGGCAAGTAAATTTGCATCCGATGGTTGAGATTAGTAGATAATGCCTGTTGGAACACATATTTTTAAGGGTGCATGCTGAATGTTGCAATAGCATCTGCAGGATATTGTTTATGGTTTGATAAGCATCCTAACATTTAGAGCAGTAGATGGGAGTGGAAGGTTGGGCATGACTTTAATATCTTCTTTAATTGTTATATTTTATCTCATGCATTTCATATAGTATTAGTTGAACTGGTGATAGACCTGAAGACTTTATAAGATGACCTGTTGTCCATCATTTGTATATTATCACAAGCTTGTTTGCACTAGTCCTCCATAACTGCTTTGAGAATTGCCATGAGAACACATACATACACATACGCACACACATACATGCACACGTGTCTAGTTTGTCCACAGTGACCATCTTGCAAATCTTATCACTACTAGTCCTGAATGGATGGTCATATTGACATAGTTTCAGTAAAAGACTTCTTATGATGTCTAGTTGGTCCTGATTGAAAATGATGCCAAATCTAACATACAGTATATATACTATGGCAGCTATCTTGAATATCATGGTATTATTACTCAATCTGTACCGAAAGTCTTACCTACCTGTGGTTTTTACCAGGACTCTTTTTATATATATATATATATATATATATATATATATATATATATATATATATATATATATATATATATATATATATATATATATATATATATATATATATATATATGTCTAGCATTTTCATCTTGAACCATTTAATTTGACCTGCAGTATGGACACCATTGCAGCTATTTTGAAAGTCTTGTTATTGCAGATTCTCCTAGACAGATGGTCATCAAAAGACTTCATAAAATTTTGCCATCATGAAAATCTTGATACTTCTTCTGATTGGTCTTATTAACATTGAGTTTTCACCGGAAGACTTCATATCCTCTCACTGTGGTCTCATATGGAATTGATGACAATCATACATTCATTATAATTCCCATAGTGGTCATCTTGAAAAGTTTTTCTATACTTGTTTAGAATGCACAGTGAATAGACTTATTATAATGTCTGTTTGGTTCTAAATGGTACCAATCTGACATTTATTAGGTCTGCTACATTGGCATTCATGAACATTTTGTTATCAGTACTGCATTGGAATGAATGGTCTTACTAACACATGGGTTTTCACCAAAAGACAATATGCTTTTGAGTTGGTCTTAAATGAAGATGGTGCCAATCTTACATCTAATAAGGTCGCCATGGTGGCCATCTTGAAAATCTTTTTTTTATTTCTGAAGAAGGTATCATATCGACCTGTACTTTGTAGCAAAAGTATTCTTATAATATACTAATCTGAAATCCAGTATGACTGACATAGGGCCATTTTTGAAAATCATGTTTTTGATACTTCTCTTGATTGGATAGTTTTTTTAACATGGGTGTTTATCCAAAGGTTTCTTAAAATATAGTTGATTCTAAATGAAATGGACATCTAATGTGGCCAGTATGGTGACTATCTTGATATTTTTTTCTTCTGGGATTTACAGGAATCTTGTAATTTTGTTAACTTAGACATGTCCAACAAACTACATGTTTGGTATGCAGTAGTCTCTCAAGAGTGCTAGATATGGATTCTTTTTACTTCCTTCAAATGAGTAATTATATATTTTTAGTTTGGTTCATTCATCTTCTTATCAGGAATATATTTGATTTTCAGCCCGTTGTAGTAGCACAGCAGTGCCTGAAAAGATTGAAGTCTTTGTCGATGACAAGCGTGTGCTTGTTGACCCTGGAACTACAGTGTTGCAGGTAAATTTCCCTGTGTATAAACTACAAATAATACAGACCCTAATTTGCAGTGAATCAGGATCTGTTCTGTATACAGGAAACCATAAATGGAATAGAACAGCATAAACCCTTGATCTAGCTGGATCTGTTCACTCGTTTGTGTAATGTGTGATGATTTTGCTTGTAAGAATATTTCATAATGAAATATTTGATGCAAAAGAAGTAGCATTGAGTAGTCCTCCTCTTGAATGGCCTCCCCTGACCAGTGGCCACCCGCTTCTTACGGCCAGAATCCCTTGGCACCAACGAGTTTGTATTCAAAAGTACCCCTCAAGAACAGCCACTCCTAATGTAACTAGCATTTTAGTATAAAAAATGTAAAATGTCCCCTTCATGTGCGGCCACTTTTGTTTCTTCAAATGTATCCAGAACCAATGATTAATTCAAATCTTGACATAAGGTAAGCATTTGATTATCTCAATCATCGATATTGTCTGCCAGTGTCATGTTTCCATTAGAAGTGTCGACTAAAGATTAATAGTACAGTTGAACCCAGCTTTAAAGCAATAATTGGGGTCCAAGAAATTGTATTGTGCTAATAGCAGGGTCGCATTATTGCAAGGGTTTTCAGCAAACACTGCATTGGCATATATATGTGTCGTCGTGTCTAATGTAAAAAAATAGAAGTATTATGGGATGAATATTAAATGGAATGCAGTAATAAGACTTATTCAAAATAATGGACGTTATGTAATGAATAGAGTATAAACAGTGTTTACTATAGTGCTGCCGTGGCATGCAGTTCATCCATCAGATCAAAAAATACAAGAGTGTTTGGTCATAGATGCCACTTGCAGTCTTGATGATGCAGCAACTGTTGGTTTTGGTGTGACTGGAATTAAGTCTGTAACAACCATTGTAGATGGTGCTAGCAAATTAATTTCTATGTGACTGCATTCCTGAATACACATATACTCCAGATTAATTGTGGCCACACAAAGCAGTCTCAATATGATCAGTAAACTGTAACACAGTTGCAATTGAAGATAATCAGTGGGGCTGAGTTTGAGACTGTATTGGCAGAAATGGAAAATCACAAGTATGAGCACAAATAAAATGCAATGCATATTTGCAGACAGAAAAAGTCAAAACAGAAAGCACAAGCATTGATAAAAAACAGTAGCTGCTAATCAATACATTCACTCATGTGCTTGAGTAAGCTCTCAGTGTGAAGATATTGATCGCTACCGTAGGCTTGCCTGAATAAGCATATCTGTCTGTGGGTTTCCTTTCTACAATCACAACACAGACTGGTAGTTTGCATCCACTGGAGCTTTTTATGGCCCTTCGCATCATAACTGAATCACATGATTAAAAGACGGTGATCACATGTGGGCTAAATTGCCATGTGGATAGAGCTGAAACAGGTTAAAGGGCCACAAAGAGGGCTAGTGGGGCAAAAACAGCTTTTTCATGCTACTGTGTGAACAGTTGGATTGATTGCTTTATGCAACCGGAGTAGATGTATTTATTTTGTTGCGCTTCTTTCAAACTATGCACAAATATTAAAAAAAAAATGTTAAATGTTTTAGAATTTAATGCATTTTAATTTTGCAAAAATAATTATATTTTAAGCATTAGGTGCAAATTTTTCAGTATTTTGCTCCTACTGTAAGCATAACCCATTAGTTCAATATTCATATATTCCATGTAGATGATTATACTTAATTACTGTGAGAAAACCCAGTCAAAGAAAGCTATATTATCCAATACAACTTGAACTAATCTTGATAACCAAGTGGATTAATTCATTACAAGGTAATTGTGTAGCAGCAGTTGTATGTTTTGCTGTGTGAACAAATATATACTCTTCTCAAATTTCAAAAATGCAAAACCAGGCAGTAAAATACTGAGTTTATCAAATTCTTATGTAGAACTCTTTTTATTATAATTGTGACTTTCATTTTTATAAGCAGTAAGATGAAAATGCAGTTGTAGAAATAATGTTTATGCTCCATATGACTCAAATAATTTATTCACTGTATTGCATTCCTAACCTTTTCTGTCTTTGACAATTTCTATACAGGCATGTGCAGAAGCTGGTGTTGAAATTCCGAGATTCTGTTATCATGACAGACTCTCAGTAGCAGGGAACTGTCGTATGTGTCTGGTAGAGGTGGAGAGATCCCCTAAGGTGAGTGTCAGCTTTATATAGTGCGACTGCTTTGCAGTTTTTTCCATTCAGAGTTCAAAAGGATTGGAAAAAAATATGTTCATTTTAATGGGAAAATGTTGGGAAAGGAGTCCATCCATTCACAGCAGTAGATTCTTCCAAGTGATTGGAGGGTATTTTGCTCCCATTACAATATGATTCCTTTTGAAACATGATTGAAATGATTTGAAAGGGTGTATCAGTCAGTCCTGCCAAAGTTTAGGCTATGCATTATTATTTCTATATTTTGCACACTGCACAAGTCACTTAAAAAGTCAGTTAAAATCAGATGTTGCATTGTTAACTGTGCATTTAGATTGTTTTCAGATTATATGTAATCTGTAACATAATTTGGTATAACATTACAATGCTGAAGGGTGTCCTTGTAACTTATTCTTTTACCATCATTAGAAAATGGCATAACATAAGTATCTCTTTTCCAGTTTTCAATTTTTTTGAATTTTTCTCCAGTGTTAAATAAAAGCATGACATGCTCTTAAAGACAGTGTTCACTGGAGCCTTGGGTAGCACAGAATGTTCATTGAAACCTTTGGTAGAACAGAAAGAAGAACAGTATAAAGAATGTGTGCTGTATCATTCAGTTTGCTTTAGTTTTATGTCTTGACTGTATAAGAAGAAATATACCTTATATACACTCTCTTCTGAGGTGAGACATTCCCTTTTAACTCTTGTAAAGCAGCTAAACATAATACATAGGAAGCAAAAACTATAATACCATGGCAAACCATGCTTTTTCCAAGATTTTAACCACTCTTATCATTCCTTGGCGAAGCAGGTTTTATACATGGCTTATACAGCACTTATCACATAGTAGGTTTTAGACAGCTCTTGTCATGCCATGGCAAAGTATTTTTTATGCAGAGTCTCAGCTTTCTCGTTGACTGCTGGTTGTTGGCTTAGAACCAACCTACTTTAAACAATGAAACCTTTTGCATTTACTGTACCAAAATGTTTTATTATATTGTTGCATTGGCCTTCAATGTACAATTCAATATTTATTAACACAGCTTCGAAAGATAGTATGGAACTGTCAAAATTTAGTCTGAACTTACAGGCTTTTGTAGGGCCTGCATTGCCATGCTTGGTTGGACTTAATCCGTGTCATACAGTGCTTAAATTATGTTTACATTTAGATTTGACATGTAATATCATGCAAAGTGATTAATAAAATCTAAGTGATTGAATGGTATTAGTTTAATTTGGCAAATTTAAAGGACTTTGGTCAGTCAATTGGCCAATACAGCCAGACTAACCAAGAAGCTTTAACACATTAACCCCTGGAGGATTTTGCTATTTTTGCATGAAATGTGAGTAGGAAACACATTTTGGAGGTTATTTCTGAATACATCCTAATACACCGACTTCCAAACAATTTTCAGTTAGCCTAATACTTATTTTTGTAAAAAACATTGTTTTTCATTGGTTATTTTGCTCGCGCATGAGCAGAAGGTGAGAAGTTGGAGTTCTTTTTTTTTTGGGTGACACATCATTTTTGTATGAAGAAGACTCTATATTCAAAATGTCCACCTTATCCTACTTTTTGCACAGGTTCACGTCTGTGTGCACTTCAGACTGGTCTGCCTTAGAACTGAGGCCAAAAAGTCTAAAATCTGGAAACAAAATAGGATTCCGACCATGGGCAAATTTTGGGTGGGAAAATAATGGGTCCAAAAATTTCTAAACTAAAATGTCCAGATTATGTGATATCATTGTAGAGCTAAATCTGTCTTCTTTCTATATTACCACCCATTTTAGTGTATCCTACATGACTTTGACGCTACAGAGATTGGCAGTAGGCTACTACCTTCTGCTTCATAAATGCGGTGCTAGGGGTTAATGTGTTAACATGTCCAGTAGAAACATATCATTTAATAATTTAAACCTGTTTCTACCAGCCTATTGCCTCATGTGCCATGCCAGTGATGAAGGGAATGAAAGTGAAGACCGACTCACCAATGACTAAAAAAGCTAGGTAAGGCTATCAGTTTAATTAAATTAAACATGCACATTTTATAACTTACAGGTACTGCATATTCAAAGTTGAATAGGTTTACTTCATTTGTTCAAAAAGAAAATAAAACAGCAGTTTTTTTTTCGCCATTTTAAATGGTCTTGACATAAATCTTGCAGCATTTAGATGGCTTTATTTTTTTATCCACATGCTTTTGTTGTTGGTGATAATGTGATACTATACATTCTGCCCTCCATCTGTTGTCTGTCTGAAATTAATGGGTGGAGAGCCATCAGACTTGATAACTATTGTGCTAATATCACTACAATGTGACAAAGAGGTATTATTTTGGTGATCCCACCCTAAGATTCTGAAACTGGTCAGAAGTCAGATTATGAAAAGGGTATTGACATTCTCAGATATTATTGACATAACATTTTTAATGCAGTTACAGCGAAAAGACAATACATGCAACGAAACATAGGTTCTGACCTGATTCATCATTCTGGGGCACAGGGAAGTTGTTATGGTAGAGGAGATAACTTGCTTGTTTAATATTTATGTATTATTATTGCAATACTAGAATGTGAGCTTTTATTTTTAATGCAAATGAAGTATATGATGGGAAAGGCATAATAATTTGCTTTAGCTTTTTTTGAGTCAGAAATTAGAGTAGGGTCAGGACATTCATTAGTGCCTAGATTTAACATAATACATGCGATGTTTATTACAAATGCTAGATTAACTCAGCTGCCATATAAGCAGGATTTCCTGTTTAATTTCACTTATAAATTAGGTCCCAACTTCAAACAGCATAGGTCCTGATCTACCATTACATAGTCTGCTGGAAGATCAGGGTCTATGTGGGACTGATTGCTATAACAAAGTGTGCTGGAATATCAGGGTCTATGTTGGACTGATTACTATAACAAAGTGTGCTGGAATATCAGGGTCTATGTTGGACTGATTACTATAACAAAGTGTGCTGGAATATCAGGGTCTATGTTGGACTGATTACTATAACAAAGTGTGCTGGAATATCAGGGTCTATGTTGGACTAATTACTATAACAAAGTGTGCTGGAATATCAGGGTCTATGTTGGACTGATTACTATAACAAAGTGTGCTGGAATATCAGGGTCTATGTTGGACTGATTACTATAGCAAAGTGTGCTGGAATATCAGGGTCTATGTTAAACTTATTACTATAACAAAGTGTGCTGGAATATCAGGGTCTATGTTGGACTTATTACTATAACAAAGTGTGCTGGAATATCAGGGTCTATGTTGGACTGATTACTATAACAAGTGTGCTGGAAGATCAGGGTCTATGTTCTACTGATTAAAACTAACAAATTGAAAAGACCCAGATCTGCTTTATGCAGTGGAAAATCTGGCTCAGTGCACTTTGCATTTTGCAAGACCATATAGTCATTTTTATCAAATTAAAGGGATAATTCCAAAAATAAAATTTGATGGCCCCCATACCAGGAAATGGGAAATTTTATTGCAAAATGAGTGTTTGTGAAAATGTTTCACACATAGTCTTCTGGTTTCCAATCTCCTACCCTTCATCATTTATGTAATGCTTTTATAGCAGTCTGTATCAGTTTTTTCTTTATAGCAGTTTAAAAATTAATGTTATAATGGCTTGTATATATTGTAAATAAAAAAAATAGTTGTTCCTTTTTATTCTTGCTTTGTCGAGATTTTAAAAAATATTTTCTTGAACTGGTAGTCGAATAGTTGCTGTGTTCATTTTTATAAAAACAACTGTCTCAGTACAAGTACCTGATTTGTTTGTACTGTTTATTCATCTTCCATAAGATTGAATCTTTACAGTCATTCTTTTTGTTACTAACTGGTGTTGTTAGGAATAAATGTGTTCTATGACTATATAACACCTTTTGTCTTGTCATATTTAAATTCTGCTCAATTTTAAAAGCCAGGATTCCTTGCATCATGTTTACCACACAGACACAATTCAACAAACTGGAATATTGAACACTTACAAACTATATTCCCTTTTTAATAAAAGCACATGAAATTGTCTTGTCATATTTAAATTCTGCTCAATTTTAAAAGCCAGGATTCCTTGCATCATGTTTACCACACAGACACAATTCAACAAACTGGAATATTGAAAACTTACAAACTATATTCCCTTTTTAATAAAAGCACATGAAATGAATGTTTTTTATAAACACAACATTCAGTTCATTGAAAGTAAGTTCAGTCTTGTCTGGGATTTCTTGCTAGACCACATGACTACAAGCATAACTTTGCAGATGAATCTCTGTCCCTCTGTTCATTTTGGCAATTCAGAGCACAAAATGTGTCAATTATTCAGAATTAAGAATATGTTATGTTACCTATCCAAAACAAGTTATTCAAAAACCTTGATCTAATTCAGAAAGGAGTATATATGTGTTTAAAAAAGGAGGAGCTGTCTGCTTGCTTGTTTTTTTGACACTATACACATTTTGGAGAAATTGAATATTTACATGCTTAAATGCCCTTAAAGAAGTATTTACAGGGGTTTTTTGTGTGTGTGTGTGTGTGTGTGTGATTTGGATTTTTCAACATAGCTTTAAGAATTTTTTTTGGTCATGTCGCTACGATGTCTGCAGCATAGCATTTTATAGTGATGTCTAGCACTGGGGCATCATGCCACAGACATATAGCATGATGTCCCACCCAATCCATTTATCCTGACACCAGGCTGACCAGTACTAACACAAACCTCTTAATGCTAAGCGCCAAGCAAGGCAGCTGTTATTACTAATTGTATAGGGGCCCTGAGTGGCAGAGTGGTCTTAAGCGCTGTTCGTTCCATGTCACTGCCATCTCACCTCTGTCTGCGTGGGTTCGAGTCTAAGATTCGGCTAATGTAGTTATGTGAGAAAGCTTGCCAGTAGCTTCTCATGGGTCGGTGGTTCTTTCCTGGGGTTTTCCGGGTTCTTCTTCCACCATTAATACTGACCATCATGTATAGCCTATATTGTGCTTAAAAATGGTGTTAAACCATAAAAAAAACAAAACAAAACAAACAAAACTAATTGTATAAGCCTTTGGTATGACTGCTGAGGATCAGACCCATGACCTCCCACATCTGAGGCAGGCACTCTAACCACTCAGCCATAGGAGTGGTTTTAACAGGCTTTTATGTGATCAATATGACTTACAGTAAAGAAGAAAGGTAAAATTACTATTTTAATGCAGCAACAAGTTGCAGGGATGAATGAAATGAGGGAAAAAGTCCTGAATGGATCATTGGAAATTGGTGCCTTTATTATTACAGCAAATCATCATTTAATTAGTTTTGATCAATTAATATTAAATTAATAGTTAAAAAATGTAAAATTGTATGATTTAATAATCTATATTACAAATTTTATATCCACTTGGCAGAAACTGAGAAAAGATTGAGTACTGATTGCATCTACTGTAGTGGTCACAGTATACTTACAGAATATAATTGTTTTTTTTGTATTTACATGGATTTATCTTAATATCTCATTTTTACAGGGAAGGTGTGATGGAATTCCTTCTAATGAATCACCCCTTGGACTGTCCAATCTGTGACCAGGGAGGAGAATGTGATTTACAGGTAATGCACTCAGCTTACATTCTTGCCAGAAAAATATCTTGAGAGTTTTCACTTTTCTGGTTGTGGTGTTACAATTTTGTTTTAAAGGTTTTCGTTAAGGTTTTTGAACGCAAGTTTCTTTAAAAAGTGTGTTTGGGTGGGGTTGAATTGGTTATATGAGAGTCTTCATTCTGTTGTTCTGACCTGGTCTACCATTGGCAATCACTTTTATAATTGTACAATTTATACATGTTCAGCCCTTGCAGTTTTATGATATCTCTAGTCAACATACCACTTGCATATTCAACATGTTTTCATTATCATTTGAGGTATGTTTAATTTTTAAGCCTAAAATGAGCTTGATTGGGTTTTCTTGTTGGTTTTTGTGGCACTTTTGACAATTTTTTGAGTATGTTGTTCTAAAATAATGGCAGCTAAAGTGCCTTTCTCTAGGAGACAGCTTACACTGCGTACTGAACTACTGAGAATGATTACTTCGCTTAAGCATGTTGTGTTTTAAATTGCTTCATTCTCCATCAGAAACTGTTTCGTCATTGTTTATCTTATCTTGAGTGTGACATTTAAATGAGAGCTTTCCTATGTGCCCTTATATCCCTCCCCCCCACTTTTGCTTCAGTTTTTACACACCACATTCAAAATTTTATTTATATATATATATATATATATATATATATATATATATATATATATATATATATATATATATATATATATATATATATATAATTTGACTTAAATTTTGACAATGGCAGTAGATCCTTTGGTGTCATACAAATTATACCATTAATCCAAAATTGTTCCTTTTTTGAAATAAGATGCTTCCTCATCGACTCCTTGGTTTAAAAACCCTAGCTGCAGGACTGTCATTGCTATTGACTATAGTGTTAGACTCATTAACTACAATTATGGTTTAATCCATTCTTTGATGTGTTTGTAGGATCAGTCTATGGCCTTTGGGAGTGATAGAAGCAGATTCACAGATATGACATTTACTGGAAAGAGGTAATAATCAGGGGCTGTTAATTTTTATTGCACATATATGTATTTTTGTCAGAATTGTCTTGGCATTTTCAGTTTATGTGCATTTTGTATCCAGTAGGGTCAACAGCTTTCACTTCTCTGCATTCATCGCTTTTGGTTACATTCCAACTTGAACTGTCAGACTTGTGTAAAAGCAAATTTGATTGAATCTAGCAAAAATAATATAATTAGCTTTTAGACTCCATAGTGGTTGGCTTTAAATATTTGACCTGATCACAACTACATCAGTAGAACATCCACTACCTTGCAGGGGGAAAAAAAAGATATTCACCACTTTTTGGCTTGTTGTAGCAATAAAGTATTATCTGCTTACCAAAACATATCTGAGACAAGAATTGATTGATAGTGTTGGTACTAAATCCTTTCATTCATCAGTTACTTCTTTACTTGTGTATAGTCAGCACTAGTGTTGTTCCGATTATCGATTATAATCGATCATCAGTTGGTCAAACAAACCAATAAGATAATCGATTGTGAAACTCCATAATCGATTGTGTGTAAAGGGAGACTACTTTTTAGGTGTATGCAAAGCACAAAGGTTAGTAAAACTCTCAGCCACTAAAGTTGACCTGAAATTTATTAATCTCTTCACAACTACAAATAAAAAACCCTACGATTCATAATTAGGAACATATAGTCATTATTACATCGTCAAGGTGTTAAATTGTTGAGTTAATAAATTTAAACACATTTTGTTGATTTGTTGCAGTTAAATTGCAACATCTTTTGTAGTATTTATAAACAATGACAAACAAGAAAATCATGTCCTTCAGTACTTTAAATTATAAACACATCACATATAAACAAAAGAATTTCAGGAGATTGTATCAGTATTTCAGTTACATATAACTGATCAGCCATAAAAAGATGCATTCATTTAACAAAGTTGTAGAACAAAAGTAATACACGACGTAATATTATTGTCATTTTAAAGTATACATGTCATTAAAAAGAGATTACTCCTGTACATTAATAAACATTTATAAACATATTGAACTCTTGATCAAAGATACAACTGTGTAACAAAAATTAAAATTTGCTCTTAGTAACCGATTATAATCGATGATCAGTTGGTTCAGGGGAATTTCTGACCGATACCCATCACTAGTCAGCACTTTCTTTAAAGAGGTTTATTAAATGCATTTCATTATGTGGCTTTTTTAAACGTTCAAATTATCCTTGGAGTATTCTCCTTACAGCTAAGTATGCTCCATCGAATTCCTGCTTGAATTATACACTGTAAGATGAATATTTTCGGTCTTAATTCTTTGTCATAAAGTAAGCTATCTTGCATATTTTAATTCTCTTCTATAATGGTAAGTATTAGTTAACAATATATTTTCAGTGCATAGCCCTGATTATATTTTATTTCCAAGTAAATTATTGTTAAGACTTGGAAATTAAATAATTTCTGGCATTTATATTAATTTATAGTATCCACTTCGCCATAAAGTTTTAAGCTGTCAGTTTTTGTGGGTTTAACACCCTTTCTCAGCATATGATAAACTGTAAATGACAGCAAGTCTAGTGGAGGAAAAACACAGGAAAATCCCTGTGAAAAACCATTGAATTATGGGAAGCTGCTGGCAAGCTTTCTCACATGTTCATATTGGATAAATCCAAGACTTGAACTAATGCAGAGTTGAGTAGTAATTAACTTATAAAGGCAGGCACTTTAGACTACTCAACTACCCAGCTGTCAGAAGACACACAACCCAACTGCATTTACCGGTATGGGGTGTCATTCAGATCATAAATGCCAATTTTGTGTTCCATGGATGGAGGACAGATAGGCTAATGTTTCTGCCAAATATCAGTCCAAGGTCAGGGTGTGCAAGTGGACAAATCTAGAAAAACATTAAAAATCTGCACACATTTATTTAACTGTTTAGATAAAATGAGTAAATAAGAATTTTAAGAATCAAAAGTTGAGATAATGAAGGGGTTGGGGGCTGCACAAAAAATGTTATTCATTCATAGATAAGGAAAGATTCAGCACAGAAACATATTATTGCCTCCACAACTAGAGGGGAGTTCTTAGGAGTATTTTAAATTCATAGAGATAAACAGAAAGGAGCAGGACGAAAGAAAAATATTTAAGTGTTGTGTAAATAACAAACTGTCATTTTGCCCCTCCCTCTTGCTGTCCTGGGTTGGCAATAGATCCAGAAAGTGGCCTTCATGGTGTCAACTCAGAACCACCTCAACTACCTTGACTAATTACCAAGATGACATTGAAATCTCTTGTTTTGCACTTGCATTCCTGATCTAATCTCATTCTGTCCATCATTTAATTCATCTGAGTATGGAGTTTATTAGAACGTCTCAGTCTTGGCATAATTGGTTCACACAGAATGGTCCATTCACTCCATGGTTGTCAGTCAGATCAGTACCCCTTATGGATCACTATACAGTGCCAATCATTTAACCTTTTCACACCAGTCCCAGATCTAATTGCACAAGTAAATGTCCCTTCACTGAAGTGTAATGGTCTTGATGAATATGCCTTTTCCCAACTCCTCAGGTTTTGTGGGTCATTTAGAAAGTCAGGGATTCCAAGTTCAGACTTACACGCATTGCTTCCTTCAAGTGGGAGAAATGTATCGATAATCGCTTAAATCTACCAGCTTGAAGATTCTACTTTATCTTCTGCTGAAATGGTTGCATGTAGATTTCCATCCCAGCCTATAAATGCTGAACATTCACTCTTGTCAAATGGAAACATTTCTGCAGGCAAGTGGTTCACAGGCTTGCTCAGGCATGAATCATGAATGCTCACCACTTTAAAAACGTGGGGAAATAGACTTCTTCCTGAGATGGAAGCAGATAAATATCTCTCCTTTTTAAACCACACTACTGCAAATAGCTAAATTTTCTTTGGGCTTTTTAAAGAGAAGTTACCTTGATCACAATCATGTCCGCAGTGGAAATTCTTGTGGAACCTTCAAACCAGTCTAATGCCTTGCCAATTCATCTTTCATATAAGACCTGCATACTCTTCACTGTAAACCATAGTAGGCAGAATCTGTAAAAATCATTGCTTATTACTCAACCTCAACTATCAGAAGTTTTGCCATAGTTTGGTTTCTGTTATGACAGCACCTATTTTCCTTGTTAAGAAGAGGTTGTTCATGGAATTTGTTTGGGACTTTGCTTCTGAAGAATGTTATGCAAAGCCAACAAATGAGGGAGAAGGAGATACATGTAATAACAACCAAAGAAGAAAGGGACAGTATTTATGTTTAATTTTGTTGTTGCTGTCCTGGATCAATTTGGATATTTGCGCATCCTACATGGAATTTACCGAAAGCTGAATAAATTTATCCTTTGAATACATTCCCCAATCACTAGCAATGTTAGGAATATTAGCCTGCTACCTCGTGAATCCAGCCCTGCATAAAGACGAAAATTTGTCTTTCCCTGTATATCATTAGACAAAGAGCAATAACTCTTGCATGTTACTTCCCCTTAATGCCACCAGGTGTCACCAGTTTTTAGCTTTGCTGCAGTACAGACTACACCATATAATTTATCCAGCCATTCTTGTGTTCCTGTGGGGCCCATTCAATGTTCATTTTGGATTTATTGTGTGAATTTATCAATTTTCTGCATGCTGTAAGCATTATTTTATAGTTTCAGCCAATTGTTTAGTGATTTGTCATTTGTCAGGACTGCATCTTCCAAGACCACTGTCCAACTACACTATCAATTGACCTTATAACATGGTCATTTTGACTTTGCGCTTATGGACCTTTTATCAGCAAAATTCAGAAGTGCTGCTTGATAATTATGCTTAGTCCATTCATATTTCATGCTGTTCTGATATAATTATGGTTTAATTATTAAGTTTATTACAGAGCCACAGATTGCTCATACGACACTTTCACTGCTTTGCTAGTAATGTCAGTATTAGCAACGTAGTAATTTCAGCACATTGCTAGTTTCTTCTTAGTTTGTATTTTTTTGTGTTGTTTCAGCAGAATGTCAACTTAAAAGATTTATATGTAACTTCAGAGCATGGAAGTCAACCATGACTCTTGGTTTTATTATATACTATGAATACATTTTTCCTGATATGCAGTGTCTATAATATATAGTTAGTGGAAGTCTGAGTTTCCATTTTAGGTAATTAATCATGCTTCATGTATGTTATGTTATGACCAGGCTGACTCAAGGGTACGAGGATGTAAATCCATATTGTTCTTTTAACATTATATGATCATTTAAGTATTTTAGGAAGAAATCAATTTTTGGAATACAAAGTTTATTTGATAATACCTGCGCATTCATGTATGGGTGATCTTTGCAGTTTCATCCTTGGAATAAGTATGAACTTATGCCTCTGTTATAACTGATAAATGATGTAACTTTATAGCAATCACTATGACCATGGAAGACCACACTCTTCTAATCTCTATCTGATAGCAAGCCAAGAGACAGTTGATGTTTTCTTAATGTATTATGACTGGATACTATTGTTAAAAATATGCATCAAAATAAATACCTAGAGGCATCCACATTTTCTTACCTTACTGAAAAAAGAGAACTAAATTTGCAATTAAATCGCCTTGGCAGATTGGATATCTGCTCCATGTTATGAATAATATTGTAAAGCAAGGTTTACTGGCCAATGTAACCAGGATTAGTGAATATAGAGCAGTTATTTTCATTTGTGAGCTGTAGGACTCTGAGGATGAAATTTTGTAATAAGCAGTTTCATGCATTATACTGATATGTATTGATGAAGTAATCAAGCTTAAAATGTTTGAAATAAAGTCATTATGCTGTTACAGAAGGAGGTTTTTTTTTGTATAATTTTTCATTTAAATTTTTGTACATAGTGTGATTTGATGTCCCAAAGAAATGGATTTGCAGTTTTTGTTCACCAACAATTTTTTTTTTCTTATAGATTTCACAGTTATTATTGTCCCATTGTCCATCATGAGGTTTGTAGGATATACTTAGTGTGTCCTACTGCTCAATGTATGAGGTAGCTAATGAACTTTTTTTGCCCTGGGATACATTCTGAGATGATATTCTATGATGATTTTCTTTTTAAAGAGTGTACTGGATTCTGTTGTAAGAATGCTACATTGCCCACCCCCCCCCATGTTTTTTTGTATTGCAGGAGGGGAATATCTGAATTGAATACTGAATAGTCAAGGTTGTGCTCATGTGCTATTATGCAGATTTTCTTTAACAAAATTATTTCTTTCAGGGCTGTTGAAGATAAGAATGTAGGTCCTTTAATAAAGACCATCATGACAAGATGTATTCACTGTACTCGCTGTATCCGGTAAGTATACAAGGTCTAGTTATCAAGTCCACCTTTATGTGGGAAGAAATCATGATGTTATGGTTCATTCATCAATGCAGATAGTTTTGTTTGTGTAGCTTGATTTGAAAATTCCATGTGTGTGTCGTCTCTGAAATATAATCCCTGATCATATAGATGTTATGAAATTAACTATCTCCAGCAACCGTGGAAAAACAAACATTCTCCATCTCATCTTTTGACATACAGATGGAAATAAACCTTACTAATTATTTTCCACCATGTATAGCCTATCGTGTGCTGAAAAATGATGTTAAACCCTACAACAACAACAACAACAACAACAAACTAAATACTTCCTCTTGCTGCCACTAGGTAGCTATCAAATGGCTGGATTTTTTCTGGTTTTAACTTTTTGCTCAGCATAATCCATATTTTGCTTAGCCTACTGTTATCAAGGAATGCCATTGTGACTTTCAGCTGTCCAAGTTGGTGTAATATTCACTGTATAAAACAGTATTTTGCTATATATTACGATAATTATTTTCTGAATTGTAACTATAGCTACCGTATTTTCCGGGGTATAAGTCGCTACTTTTTTTTCGGTTTTTTTCTTTCAAATGACGTGTGCGACTTATACGCAGGAGCGACTTATACGATAAATAAATTTTTTTAATGACCGATATGACTGATGCGCAGTGATGCTGTGTTATAGCGAATGCATCTACGGTATACCGGCAAGCCAATTGCTCGAAACTTACATACACGTAAGTATTAGACTACAAGAATATCAAATTAAATAATCAAATATTATTTAGTTATAAAATATATGTGTTAAAATTTGTTGTTATTAATTAAAAAAAATATTGAAATTACGATTGCCATTGTTTTCCTTTTATTATTCACCACGTGCTTCAAGCAAGGTGTTGGTCAGATGTCGCTACAATATATGTATTTAAATGTACCGGTAGCGCTTCATAATTTACTTCAATAGTTTATAAAAAAAACTCTGGATTAACCCGAGACTGGCTTCATTGAGAGAACTCCAAAGTAATTAATAAAAATAACTGGAAGGCTGGCGAACAATTTCAGTTGTCGTATAAAATGCCTTTGAAGTTCGCTCTGGGTGTGGAATTGACCGGAATACCGAGACTGGCTTCATTGAGAGAACTTCAAAGTAATTAATAAAAAAAAAACTGAAAGACTGGCGGACAACTTCAATTGTTTTATAAAGTGCCTTTGAAGTTCGCTCGGGTTGTGGAAATTGACCGGAATACCGAGACTGGCTTCATTGAGAGAACTTCAAAGTAATTAATAAAAAAAAACTGGAAGGCTGGCGGACAACTTCAATTGTTTTATAAAGTGCCTTTGAAGTTTGCTCGGGTTGTGGAAATTGACCAGAATACCGAGACTGGCTTCATTGAGAGAACTTCAAAGTAATTAATAAAAAAAAACTGGAAGGCTGGCGAACAACTTCATTTGTTTTATAAAGTGCCTTTGAAGTTCGCTCGGGTTGTGGAATTGACCGGTATATAAATACGGACCGTTCATGCCATGGAGCATTAAAAAAAGATAGTTTCACAATAACGTTGTATGATTTAAAATTGTTATGTTAGCGTAAGTCAATACAGTTTAATCATGGCACCAACAACTACCACGCGAAAAAGTTATGATGCAGAATTTAAGTTAAACGTCGTAGCATTTGCGAAAGAAAACGGAAATCGTGCAGTGGCGCTATTATTTACTTAATAAACATTATTTATAAATCTTATTTGCTTATATTTCTATTTTTGAAATTTCAAACAAGAATATACTTACACGTTGTTGGAATTACTAAGTCGTATGCAATGGCCGGCAGTATCAAAACCGTGATTACGGTAAGTGCGCAGGAGCGACTTATACGCAGGAGCGATTTATCTGTTGAATTTTCCAAAGTTATCTGGATTTCCCCCTCCTGCGACTTATACCCTGGAGCGACTTATAGGGCGGAAAATACGGTATATGAATGTTTTTTTTACAGTTATGGATTTTAGTATTTTGACTTTTGCTCCAACGTGGAATTGTTCATTCATGCAGGGTCCACATAGTCATTAAAGGTCATCAGAATTGATTTGAAGAAATTTAGAAACATTACACATTGTTTAAAGTATTGTAAAAAGCATTCACAATTTTGACATGTTTGCAGTGTCCCTTTTGTTGAAGATAAGACTGCTGATCTCCAAATTCCGGAAATTCTGATGTGTTATTGTTAGATCTAAACTTTTAATCAGCTCAGATGTAATATCAGAACACGTGATACTGTGAGCAGTCTTTGAAAATTGAAAACTGATCATTGAAAAGTCATTGAAGTTAAGTTTACCTTATCTGTATGTCTTAGAAGTCAATTGTAGCCTTGATGTATCAGATAGTTCAGGTAGTGATGACACAGTTGTTGCCCTTGTGGCTTTCTTTTAAGTCATTGCACAGATCCATTGTTGGCTTGGAGATATAAAAATGGGAGTGTCCAACCTTCCTTTTGAAGACTTAGTGGGTTTAAGTTTCCATGCATGTCTAAGCATGATTTGAAAGCATACAAGATAAGTTTGCAGGGGATACATGTGAAGTTTGTGATGATTTATATAGCCATCTGTAGACACTAAATGCTGTCACCGAAACTATTGACCAGCTATTCAACCAGCCATACTGGTTGATAACTGGCCAAATATCCATCACTTTGGCAAGCTATGCCCATATCAGCCAGTAGTTCTATGGTATGCAGATTTATAAAGAGGTTCCATGTAGCCATTCTGTTTTACCACATATTCCACCCAGGTGGTACCCGAGCTGACAATCTTCAGGTAGGTCACTGTGCTAGCTGTCCAAACAACAGCCAAGCTGACCAACAAGCCAATTATGCATTATACTTTTCGGTCTGTCCATTTTAGCAAAACAATTAATGTGCACTAGCCAGTCTGTTAGTTCAACAGGTGGGTTCCTTTTTTTAGAAAGTCACAACTGGTTGTTATTGTTTGCATGGACTCATCTTAATACAGTTATTGAACCCTCCTGTTTGTCCATTTTCCAGGGTTAGAAGTGGACCTCTAAAACCTAAAATGATCAACAAAATGTTTATTTTGACCTTAGAAACCTAACAAATACTATTGAAATCTGAGAAAACCTAAGTATCATTTTATACTAAGATTGATTTGATAGACCTGTATTGGTATATTGTTGTATTATCAACAGCATTAGAATTGTTCACTTCAATCTTTGTGCAGTCAGATGTCTGTGTGCTTCAAACTCATAACATATTTTATCAAAATTTTAATAAATTTCACCATACCATAAAACACCAAAGCCAGTGATTAATTAATTATCTTTAGGTATTATTTGTTACATGTAGTTATCCAGATTATTTTGACTGTCTTGACCCATACACACTGAGCTAAGGTGGCAGCTGCATAAGGTTCAAGAAGGTCATAACATTCTTTACTAAAAAAATGCTAGAAAAGTCATTCAGATATCAGATTAATTATTACTGAGTGGCAAAAAAAGTTCAATCTGAACATAAAAAGAGTAATCTATATATTACATGCCTTAACTACTGAATATCATATGAAAGCATGCTTTATTTGCTACCTATCTAGTTAGCTAAAATTTTTTTTGTAAATTGTTTAACTCCATGTGGATTAGTACAATGATGCAAACACAAAAAATAACTAATTTATTTATACACAACATTCTCTTTAAATACTCTACATCCCATGTTTCACTTGAGCTGAAAGGTTGTAAAGTCAAGTCCACAAATTCTGAATGCTGTATTACATCACTGTAAAACTCCTTGTAAAAGCGCTATTGATTTGTCCTTTTCCTGATACAACATGTTCAATTAACAAAATCCCTTTCTTCTAACAATTTTTAAAATTCACAAGTCACATTGATAAAGCCTGTTTCACATAATATTTGGAACCATTTTTTAAATTATATATAATATAGACTGGTCTGCTAGTTAGTGTGTATCAAAATGTAATGAATCGGTGGCACATGGTTTCAAAGTCAAGAAACCTGTCTGTTTTCTTGGAAACATAACCCCTCATGTGGCGTTGGAGCATCTGCCTCAGATGGTTTAGGTCATGGGTTCGATACATGGCTGAGTCATACCAAAGACTTACAAAAATGTTATTAACAGCTGCCTCAATTGACCCTCAGCATTAAGATTTGTCTAGTTGTGTGTGTGTGTGTGTGTGTGTTTGTGTTTGTGTGTGTGTGGGTTTTTTTACATACTAACCTAATCAACAGGTCCTTTTTGGACAGAATAGTATAAAAATGTTTCTTCAGTGGTAAACTTTAAATATTAATTACCAGTTGAATAGAGGTAGTGGGTTTGATTCCAAGCTGAGTCATACCAAAGACTTACAAAAATGGTACTAACAGCTGCCTCACTTGGCCCTCAGCATTAAGAGGTTTGTGTAAGGACTGGTCGATCTGGTGACTGGGTGAAACATCATGCTACATGTCTGTGGCATGATGTCCCAGTGTTAGACATCACCATAAACTGCCACACTGCAGGCATCATAGTGATATGACTGAAAAATTGTTAAAGCTATGTAAAAAATTCAAATCACACACACACACACACACACATTCTTGCAAACATGTCATGAATAGTTACTATAAATAGTAAAGAAGGAAACTGGTAGACATATAGCCAAATGGTCGCACACATCAAAATCATAAGATCAGTAACAGATATCTACAATCAGTGTTACTTGAAATGAGCCATGAACTCTACTCCTCATTCTTTGTCTTGCTCACTCGTGACACTCCATATTGTTAAGTTTGCACACATGTGTAGCATCGATTTCCCTATTACTCTACACATGTGCAATCATGAAACTTTGCGGGTAGAATCCCTACCCACAGTAGCTTACTGTTTTACTCACAAGTAATTATAGTATAACTTCATATTGAGGTGTATATCTCAAGCACATTTTATGTAGCCATGCAATTTCAAGGATTCTATTGGAGATCTTTGAAAAAAACATTTCTGAAAGTATTTTGCAACTGTAAGTGACATTTTCACATTCCTATGACTTTATTAATTTTCTTTGCTTGGACAGACATTGCATAGCTTTCACTGAATCATTGTTTTCTATAAATCCTAACCGTTCAATGCATAATTTCCCATTTATTTTTATTTTGTTATGTATTATTTTATTTTTTCCAGATTTGCAAGTGAAGTTGCTGGCGTAGATGACTTGGGAACTACTGGTCGAGGGGGCGACATGCAGGTGGGAACATACGTGGAGAAAATGTTCAAATCAGAACTGTCAGGCAACATCATAGATCTGTGCCCAGTGGGTGCTCTTACTTCCAAACCATATTCATTTACTGCTAGACCCTGGGAAACAAGGTAAATCTTGCATCAGAGAAACTAAAATTTTAAGTGCATGGAGAAAACATTCGAGTTTCATATTGAAAAAAAGCAATGTTGACTTTTTAATACATCTGCATATGTAATATGCTTTCTAATTGGTTAAAATCAATATTGGTGTGGAGATAGGGGAATTCATAGGGCTGTTCATTTAAACATGAATGGTACCCAGGGAAGGCAGTTTAAAAAAAAATATATGCCAGGGTAGTTAAACTTCACAGAGTTCATATTAAAATGATAGGACAATTATAACTTGCATCTATGGGCTAGTACCCAACTGTAAAAGTGTCTTCCCTGGGTGCCATTGTACATTTTACTGGAACAGCTTTTATCACATTATAATGTGTTTCGATTTTTATGATTTGCTACATTGCAAGTTTCAGAAACTTTTTCTGCTTATGCTTTGATTTCTCTTCCTTTCAGAGTCCATATAATTACTTAGGATGTCTAGATGAATAAATGAGTAGGAAATTTAATTATGTTGAAAAGGTATTTTTTATGTTGTCATGGAGAAAATCAATGCTAATTAAAATATTATTTTATTAAAGAAACATAATTATGGTATTATCTAATGGTGTTATTATCTAAACAGGACGTTTCCCCATTTACTTGAATATGATTTGAGGATTTCATTACAAAGTAAAGGTTTATGTTGACATTCTATTATTTTTACCCCTATTTTGTCTGTAGATTTGTCTGTCTGCCCATCCTCAGATTAGTACACTTCTGGCACCAAGCTGACAATTTGTTGCATACAAAGATGAAGTTTTTTTTTAGAGCTGCTATTTATGTACCAGAAGGACTTATGTGATAGGCTGTTATCTGTTGTCTATTATCCGTTATCATCAGTTATTACACAATGTTGCTACTCCTATGGATAGTCATGAATCATTATATACACATTTATCTAGTGGATCTAAATGAAAATGGTGATGCTCTGATATTCACTATGGCCACCACAATGGCCATCTTGAAAATCTTGTTATTGCTTATCCTCCTGAATGAAAGGTTTTATCAAAATGGGGTTTCTCCTTTGAATGCATTACCCAATCACATTATATTAAGACCACTCCGGTGGCCTAGTCGCTAGAGTGCCTGCTTCAGATGTGGTAGGTCATGGGTTCGATCCTGTGAAGCTGAGTCATATCAAAGACCTTTAAAAATGGTACCAACAGATGGCTCACTTGGCCCTCAGCATTAAGAGGGTAGTGTTAGGACTGGTAGGCCTGATGGGCCTGATGTCAGGATAATGTAACTGGGTGGGACATCATGCTACATGTCTGCGGCATTATGCCCAAGTGCTAGACATCACTATAAACTGCTACACTGCAAACATCATAGTGATATGACTGAACAATTGTTAAAGCTACATTAAAAGTCCATATCACACACACATCACAAAAACACATACACACACATTATATTAGGAATATTAGCCTGCTACCTCTCAAATCCAGCCATACTCAAAGACAAAAATTTCTTTCCCTGTTTATATCAATAGACAAAGAGCAATAACTATAGCCCATTATCTACCCTTCATACCAACAGGTGTCGCCAGTTTTTAGCTTTTCTTCTGTACAGAACTTCACATTGTACAGTTGATCTTCCAAAGTCCCAGTATCAGGAGGGGCCCCGTGTGGCCAAGTGGTCTAAAGCGCTTTATGTTACGGATCACAGCCATCTCACCTCTGTCTGCGTGGGTTCGAGTCTCAGATTTGGTCAATGTGGGTATGTGAGAAAGCTTGCCAGTAGCTTCTCGTGGGTCGTTGGTTCTTTCCGGGGGTTTTCCTGGGTTCTTCCTCCACCAATAATACTGGCTGCCATGTATAGCCTATCGTGTGCTGAAAAATGGTGTTAAACCCTACAGCAACCACAACAACCAGTATCAGGACCTTTTCATTGAAATGGACCAGCCGATTAGTTCATATGGGGATTTTAGAGAAAGATCCATCTGTCTAGCCATGCTATCAGCATTTTATCATTTTTGTGATTTCAGTGAGAAATCTGTCCATTCAGTCAGACTGGTATTGGTGATTGCCGGAGCATTCATACTGGATCCGTCTGCATGGGTTCGAGTCTAAGATTCGGCTAATGTAGTTATGTGAGAAAGCTTGCCAGTAGCTTTGCGTGGGTCGGTGGTTCTTTCCGGGGTTTTTCAGGTTTCTTCCTCGGCCATTAATACTGGCCGCCATGTATAGCCTATATTGTGCTTAATAATGGCGTTAAACCATAAAAAAACAATAAAAAAACATTCTGGATCTATTGGATCTAATGCAGAATGAAACCACACTGCTGCTTTTCCAGCATGGGGACCTTTCCATTGAATTGGTCCATTCTACTATAATTTATGGGGATCTTAATGATAGATCCATCTGTCCAACCATACCAGTAGCAACATGCCTATTTTATGACGGAGATTTTATTGATAAAGCTGTTAGTTTAGCCAGGCATTTGGAACAGCTGGTACCGATGATAGCCGGACATCTTCTATTCTGCCAGTTTCCATGCTGACCATTCACTGGGCAAAATAGTCATCATTGTCAGCAGTGCTGAAATTCATATATTCACTGCATGTCCGCAAGGGAGAGCTAGTGACATTTTACTGGGGATGAAATTTAGTCTTCATACCACCTTCAATGTCTTCTCTTATAATACACATATACTCAGTTGGGCCTCAACCTCTTCAAATCCACCATTCTTCACATATTACTAAGATCTGATGATGAAACAGATAGTTTTTAAGCCACCATTGAAGTCAACTTGTGGGTTTTTGCAGGTGTTGGTTACTTAAGAATGCCCCCACCTGCGATTGGGTGGGACATCCAGACATGATTTTTCTCCATTTTAAAATGGAATTCCACTTTTCTCCCGACTTGAATACGATTTTTCTTGATATAGTCTGTTTTTTTAAAATAATGTCCAGTGTGTTTTTGTTGTTTTTAACCGTTCTTTTTCAGTCCCATTCTGCAACAACCCTTGTAATGTATTCGCTCCATATATTAGTTAGTTGATGACTCTCATAAAGAGTATTCTGATTGGTCAAAAATTTAAATTCATCCAGTAAATCTTCGTGTAAAGGAAACTGATGGCAATGGAAAGAAGAAGCGTGCTTGTAAAAAAAAAATGGCATCCCTATTTGTTGAGAGAGACGATGACACGAAAAGTTTAGATAAAGGTTTTTAAAATAAAGGAAGGGAATGGCTGGAACGAATTATCGACAGAAATTTAGTTGGTCAGTTTATAAGAAAACTGAACACTCGAGAATTGACATGTTGTGCCCTCTGCAATATATACATTACAGAAGTCATGGTTGAAAGAGTCTGGAACTGCACCTACAAATGAAGCTGCATACGGAAAAAATGAAGCCCTCTGTCAGAACATGTGCACTGCATGTCGCCAATACAAGCTGAAGCTTGAAAGTAAAAAGGCTTTTGTTGAGAAGGAAAAGAAACGATTGCACATTGAGCCAGCAAAATCATTGGTGTTAAAATTTGGAGACTGAAGAAATCTGCCGCAAAAAGAGCTCAACTGCCATATCAACAGGTTGTGTTCAGTGGACAAAAAGACAAGTGAATATATGGGATTATTTTTATTTAGATGATGTATTTGGGTGTTTATTTTATATATTTGTTATGAAAAGAGAAAAAAGTGTAATATGTTTGCAGTTATAAATGCTAATTATGGACTTAATTACGATGTGAACACTGACATGCACATGAAATAACTTGAGTACCAATAGTATTGGAGAACAAATTCATGTGACAATAAATGTTGTAAAATTATTCACATTTTTGCCCCTCTAGACCACGTTGGGGGAGTACCCTCAAACCCCCTTTTACATTTTCAGTTTTTTTTGGGAAGCTCAAAATCAGGTCTGGACATCATGCTACATGTCTGCGGCATGATGCTGCAGTGCTAGACATCACTATAAACTGCCTCGCTGCAGATATTGTAGCAATATGACTGAAAAATTGTTAAAGCTACGTTAAAAATCCTAATCAAACAAACAAACACAAAAATACCCCCCCCCTTTAGGCAGCCCATTTGGTGTAAGGTCCCCACCCATATCTGATCATTGATTTAAAGCCTATAAGACTGGGCACATAGAACATTTTTCATGCCATACATTGCTGTTCTGCCTCGACCAGCCATTTCAGTTACACACCTAGACATACCTATTGTCCATTGACCAGAGACATGTTGCTACAGTGAAATTGCACCTGATTCCAGCCATGAAATCTGAGTGATTGATCTGTCCATTTTACTGCACTTTGGGTTTGGGCCATTACAAACCTGACTGCACAGCCAACAGCTGTACATACAGTCGAGCTAGCAACTGGGCTGATCATCTAGCTGGCCATCCAGCATGGTCTCTGACGCTCTGTACCAAAAAGATAAACCTAGGGACTTTACCTCTGTACACATTTGACCAGCAAATCATTTTTGCCAGTTTATCCATTTTTAGAGGTCCCATGCAACACTTAGAGTCAGCAGCAATTTTGAATCAACTGTCCAGATGACACCTTTGTTGTACCATCTTACTGGCCATCCAGTACACTTTTCATCTATCCAGACAACTTGCCTTGCCACTTGCACTGGCATTCAGCTAAATTAGTCACAGCTTCATTGGAGAGTTGATAGTCTGAAAGCAACATGAGACCAAACACTGCCCATCAACAACAGTTTTGACCTCATTTGAATTTTAGGTGACACCAGGCTCATCAGTTCAGGGGGCAATTCAATTAAGAGAATAAGAAGCTAGATCTCTCCTAGTCTCCCAGTAACTACCGTTGACTTGTCACCCCAACTACCAGCAGGCAGCCTTCATGTTGGCACCAGACTTGTTATTTTTCAACATTATCAGATTTAAAGGAGCAATGGATTTCTTTTGCCCAGCCCCATCCTCTTTTGTATTTCTTCTTCAGGATCAGAGTTGTGATTATATTTGGAGAAGGCAGATATTTTGCAGATGGAGATTTGGTCATTACTTGACCAGTAGGTAGTTTCAGTCAAGACTTTCTTTTGCCCAAAGCCAGTGCAAAACTTTGGCCAGTCATTTGTCTTAGATGAGTCGAAAACTACATTGTTGCACTGAAGTTGTGAATGGAAATATGCCATTTCAAGTTTTCCAAATTTAGACATGAATTTGTGGTAGAATGCACTTATCCTAAGCTTATTCTCAAATCTCTTTGTACCCAGTTTCATGCAAGATCCTGCAGTTTGCATGCCAAGGAAAAATCAGAATCTGTGTGCTCTCATTCTGTCTCGACATTTGGTTTTGGACATTCACAGATATTGCCAACTACATTGTCACTTTGATCTGGTGAACTTTGTCAAGATTGACTGTGGCATATCTGGATGACATATCCAAAGAAACATGATAGATTCAATTTTGGTGAAGGGTAGATATGATCTTCTGTTCGTTTTAGGTCATCTAGGCATTAGTGAAAAAGCCTTATCTCAAACCATTCCATCAATTTGTCCAACTGTGTAGAGGGTTTGGATATTTGGGGAGACTGCCTGCTGCTTTGCGTCATCATAATAAGTGGCAAGTGGGTCTGAATGACCAGAGCAGAAAGTCCCACACCAGAACACATATTACTATCAAATGTTATTTCTCCATCATCTTGAAAATATTCTGGCATCATTGAGAAGGTTATAGGACATGCTAAGGGCCAAATAAACTTGAAAGCAAATTTTCATCTGAATAGGCCCAGATCACTCACCTTCTTTCCTTTGTGGAATCTTTTGTGGGTTTTTTTAAATTTGCATTAGCTCAGATACGCCTGAACCTTGCTAAGCTACTTTCTGTTAAAATATGCTGTTTTTTTTTTTTTTAAATCTAGATGTATCTGAACTCTCTCCAGTTCAGATAGAATGGTTATGTGGCCTGTTGTTCTCTTAGAAACTGTCATTTGTTTGTTCATTATGTATTTTGATATCATGAGTTCATGACAATCATTTGTGCTGCCTTTATTTTTAGGAGAGTAACTTAGTCTTCATATATGGACTCTAGTCATTTTTCCTTAGAAGGGTACCCTTGGTAGAAGTTGAATGCTCATGCAGTCCTCCACATTTTACCTGTTTCCAAATGTTGATCTAATTTGGTTCTGTATTCAACAAAGAAAATAATTTTTTTAGAATGTTGTTTCACAGAGAATATATCCTTTTTAAAATCTCTCACACCTCCATGCAAATATCATCATCTTCATTGATAAATTGTTAAACTGGTAAACATCCATTTGATGGGTAGCCGCCTAGCATTGGTAATATGAGTTAAAGGGTAAGAGTTATTTCACTTTGCGATATAGATTTTTTTTTTCATCTTTCTGGGATGTGAGAGGTTTTAAAATTTATTTTCCTAACATGGAAGTGATTGAGTAAGTATTCTTATATTGTTTTTTTATTGTTCTTAAATAAAGGCAAAAAAATGCATGGTGCCCGGAGAAAACAGTTAAAATATATGCCAGAATCAGTTCACATCAAATTATTTACAAAATTCTAAACTGCACCTATTAGAGACTGGTCCACTGTGTGAATGCCTTCCATGTGACCCAAGTTTGTTTCACTGGAATGGTCCTAATTTTTATGATGAGTTTGAGCTTAAAAGTTTTTTGCTTACCCCAAATTACTTTGAAATTTATTTGAAATGTATGCAGTGGTGATTACAATTTATCTGTCTACAGAGAAAGTGCAGATATTGTAATGACATAAAATTTGCAATGCATTGCACAAGTATATTCAAGACCAAAACTGTGCCAGTTTATCTGATAACTTTACAGTATGTTCAGGACCAAAACTTTATTTAGCTGTTGACCTTACAGTGTGTTCTATTCATGCATGCCATAGAATTTAAAGAATCCTTTTTTCTGTTTTTTAGGAAAACGGAAAGTGTGGATGTAATGGATGCTGTTGGAAGCAACATTATAGTCAGCACAAGAACAAATGAAGTCCTGAGAATCCTACCCAGGTTAAATGAGGTCAGTGCTTGTCAATTTTATCTCAGATTTTAGAGTATGACAATTTAGATATTACATTTCCTGTGATAATGACAGTGGCATAAAAATTAAGATTCTTCGTTACAGATTTGAAAGTCGTTGGCTAGCAGGATTTATTGTTACGTAGAACCTTTGCAAATTACTTAGATGTCCCTTGGCAAGAGAGACCCTTTTGGTAAGAACAGTTCTGAAAGCTTGTGATCAAGCCACTTCTTTGCGTGTCTGCAATCTGATGTTCAGTTGTTGCTGGTATTTTTAAAGTCCAGTCTGTTGCCAATCCATAATCAAAATCTTTCTGAACACACAGGTGTCCTTCAACTTCAAAAGCCCATCTAAATGCTTTCACTATGAGAGTATATCATGAAAGTTGTAGTGTTTAACGCCATTTTTCAGCACAAGATAGGCTATACATGGTGGCCAGTATTAATGGTAGAATAAGAACCCGACAAAACCACCGGAAAGAACCACTGACCAACGAGAAGCCACTGCTGGCAAGCTTTATCACATACCCACATTGGCCGAGTCAGAGGCTCAAACCCAAACAGAGGAGAGATGGCAGTGATCTGTAATGGAGAGTGCTTTAGGCCACTTAGGGGCCCCCATGAAAGTTTGTAGAAAGGCATAATGAAGTAATTTTCATGAAGTTGAAATAAACTTAAGCAAAATGTGTTGTTACAGCATTATATTACACTGCTGTATAAGATCATTAATTCTGGCTCCACTTGACCAAAAATGTGCTAGACTCGCAATTTCCATCTGTCTTAGTATCAGCAAATTTGTTTCTGCAAGATAACTTTACTAGAAATTATTGGATTTTAATCAAATTTCCAGCCTTCTGTGTTATCATTCTGATTGCCACTCCTCTTCACTATTTTTTCAATTTTACCAGGGATTGTTGGATTTTATGCAAAATGTCACATGCAGATCTGTTTTGACAAGACCTAAAATGTGTATCATTCCAGATGTTCTACAACCTCGTTTACATTAATTTTGCCCCATAATTGCATCTCCCGCTGACCTTTGTATCTGCAGTTTTATATTACCAAGGTTTCAGACAAATTTAGCACTCAGTTTTATATTTGCAGAGATGCTGAATTCTTATGAATTTAATGAAAATTCCACATTCAGAGTTATATTGACAAAATTCCAGAAATCTGATGGAAGTAATTTTGAGCAGCTGTTTTCTATGTGGACAGTATCAATGTCTTAGACTGATACATAGAACATAGTTTCTCAATGTTTAAAAAAACAATGTAAAAAAAACAGAAACCAGTTGAATAAATTTAAATAAGTGGACAATTTTCAGCAGAGATGAAGAGAAAATAGGAAGAATAGATATACCATATGTTCACTAGACCATAACTGTTATTGACACTCATAGGAAGTTGCATTATGGTTTTGTCAAAGTTTATTACTTCTGAGAAAGATTCCAAAATATTGATGGTAGAATTATTGGTTACTGCATTTGTATGGGAAAATATGAATGAGTTTTTCAGATCAAAATACTGCACGACCTTGGGACTGCAGTATATCCATCCGACAAAATGAGTTGATATTTTCCCATACAAATGCAGTAGACTTTTTATTATGCATTTATTTTCTTATTCTACCTCAGGCTTAAATTATACAGATTTAAGACGATGATATCCATCTCAGTTTTTTTTATATTTGTCATTCTACTGGTCATAACCAGAAAAGCTTTTGCAATGGCCATTGACCATCACCGACCATCCAGTTGTCCATTAAAACAAGTTTGTTATTGTAACTCCTCCTAAAGCACTTGGAGGATTATCATGAAACTTTATGCACACATTTATCCCAAGGTTTTGTTGGTCCCAAAATAAAGATAATGGCTTCGATAGCCAGTCTGACCACTATAGCAACCATCTTGAAAATTATGTTTTTGCCACTTCCCCCTAACTGATGGTTATATCAACATGGGTTTTCACTAATAGACTTCTTATGATGTCAAGTTGATCATAAATTAAATTAGTGCCAATCTGACATCCAGTATAGCCACAATTGCAGCAATTTGGAAAATCTTATTAATGCTATTTTTCCATATTTTTACCAAAACTCTTCTAATGGCGTCTGGTTTCTCCTCAATGAAACTTATGCTGATCTTATGTCTAGTATGGCTGCCACAGTGTCTGGTTTGAAAATCTTATTTGGAATGTTTGGAACAATAGAGTATCAGTCCCTTCAAAGGACTAGTAATATTCTATTATTATAATTAATGTGTAATGAATTAAAATTATGTGGAAATGATGAATGAAAATAACTATACTCACTAAATAGCTTGTAATGAAATGATTTCTCAGTGGGGTTTTTAAAAAATAGGAGATAAATGAGGAGTGGATATCAGACAAGACTCGTTTTGCATATGATGGTCTGAAGAGACAGCGGCTGACTAATCCCTTCGTGAAGGATGATAAAGGCAACCTGGTTCAGGCCAAATGGGAGGAGGCTCTTACATTAGCTGCAAAAAAGGTGAGTATGTATATCAGGGAAGATGATGACAATGGATACATTGGTGTTTCCTCCCATCTGCTGGGGTGATTTAGTCACACACATATACCCTTTGGTCCCTGATCAGTTTTGTTACTATTGCAACTCATTCAAGGGAATTTTTCTGGTTGATTCGTTTGGATCAGTTGAACAAATGAATCAACCAGAACAATTACCTCTGATTAATTACAATACGGATGAAAACAGTCAGGGAATGGGGGTGGCTAAACCATCCCAGCAGATCTGAGGGAATGCTTCTGCATGCATTCATTCATCATCTTCACTAAGTTTATATTATTTTGGGAGTGAAGATGATCCTCTGTGGGTAACAAATTAAACAGAGCCCCAAAACACTTGGAGCCTTATGAGTCTATACAAGAGTGCATCAGTACTTCTCCATCTCTTATACACATACAGTTGTTAGAAGAAATGAGATTACAAACAATCAGAGGAAACTGGAAAAACCAGTTACAAAATGCCCAGAAGCAAAGTGTCTCCCCATTCAATCTTGCTTTTTAAAGAGGGAAAAAAAACTTCTTTCCAAATTTGTGAAAGTAAAATACGGTTGCTAACTACCTTTAAGGGTGTGGCTTTCAAAGGGGAATTGCTCAAGGACTGGAAATCAACTATGTCAGTGGGTGGAATAACATTCTTTTATAAGCCTCAAAGTAAACTAACAAGCTTGATATTCACCCACTCATTCAGTAATGTAATGTAGCCTCTGGGTTGCTAGGAAAACTCTATTAGAGACTTGCCTAGACCTTCTCAAGAGTACAGAAGCTACTTTTAAATGTATATATGTGAACATTTATCTCACTTGTATCATGCAAAACAAATAGTACTGTGAAAGAAGAGGCAATCTGACTATAATTCTAACATAACATTTTCGCAAAGCACACTTGATGGATCGTTCAGAACTACTGAAGCCAATTCAAAACATTTCAAAAAATGTGTAATGCCAGCTATCTTTACATTGCAGTGCAGTACCAGCTATCTTCACATATGATAAAAGTTATTATTTTCTTAAACATGCAATTAAAACTCGCTCGCCAGTTGTCAAATTAATTCTTCCAAAGATTTTCCAAGATCAACCAACATTTGCACAGAGGATTGGTTATAAATTTAGTAACCAACTGATAAGAGTTAAGTTTTCTAGCTAACATTCAGACCTGACTCTTAAAACATTCACAAAAAAAGTTTTTGTTTGCAAGACAATTAATTGCAGTTTCTGACGGAAACTGATAAATCTGAAATCGTTAGAAGCAATTTTACAATCATTGAATATAAATCAAAACTAAGAGGACAATGTATTAAATGTGTCAAAAAATATGTTAGTGAGACTAAACATGAATTCCAAGTGAGAATAAAAGAGCACTTGAGGGATATCCATAATCATAAAGATTCCTCAGTGCCTAAGCATTTTAATTAATCTTTCCGCAACATAGATTGTAATATATAGAAATTATTAAATCTGATCTAGAGCTCTTCAGTAGTATAATCATCAGATACATTATTACTCACATGCAGTTTTTCTGTTCCAGATACAATTGTTGATGGATACCAGATTTGGAGAGTATGATATTTTACATGAAGTCTTAGTGTTTGGATATTTGTTTCATCAATTACAAAGAAGTTAGCTGCAGTAATGTAATGTTTAGCCCACCTGGCTGTAAGGATTAATGAGTTCATGGCATGACCATGTGTCCAGTGTCTATCTGTCAATGTTTACTTTTCACCACTTTGGAGATGTATAGGATCTGATTTTGATTAATGAGCTTTTGTTTATGTCATCTTGATCTCAGTAGAGTTTGACAAAGTGTTATATCCACATGTATAAATGAGGTTATTTTCCATTGGTTTGGTCAAAGCTTGTTTTGCTCCTGGAGGCCATATTTAATAGCCAGTTTGGATCAAATTTGCAAGATAGGCTATTTGATCACGAGTTCAGTAATGAGCAAGATCCACACATATTATTGAGGTGATCTTCTGGATGCCATGTTTCTGATCATATTTTGATAAGATTTGAGCGATAGGCTTGTATGATCATGAACTCATGAGTTTGATCATGAGTGAGATCCATTCATATGGATGACATGATCTTGCAAATGATTAGCAGAATTTGTTAACTCTAGAGATACTGTAGTTTTTTTTAAAATATATTTTTAAGAAACTTTATTAATTGACTTTAATTGTTAAGATGTCCAGTAAGTTTTATTACAATTAAGAGCTGTGCATGTTAATAAATTTCAGAGCAGTTAGAAATATTACCGGTAGAAATAGTTCTCAAATTCTATGCAATTTGACCAATGTTGTTACTTTTAAAATGCCTGTTCTCATTCTCATTCTGAATTAAAGCAAGGAAGTAATTTATGATATGGACTATAGAGAATCACAGGTTTGGAATTAGTTCTCAGACACTTAACAAAAATTCTGGAAAATAAATCTGACATAAAAAAAAACAATAATTTAAAAAGCATTTATACATTACCCACAAGCTGCATTGCTTTCCATTTTCCATCATTGCCCCTCATCCAAGCAACATTATGCATGATTCCTTCCTCCAATTTGTTTTGGAAGGTCCTGGGACTGGAAAGAATATGTTCTGCATCTCCTGTATCACAGCCCACATTGTGAATACTATCTTCTTTTCCTTGGAAAATGTACATGTTAAACATGTGCAATATTGCTTAACAAAAATTGCCTTCATTCTTAGTTTTATTTTTGTCATTCCACCTATCTTTTTGTTTCAAGGAAGTTTTAGCCTTGTCAGTGCTTGCTTTAACTAACTACAAATTTTAGGGGCTTTTCGTGCCTCATTTGGTAGTCAGTGTTTTCATTAATTGTATCCCCTTTCATTGTTCCAGTGCTAAGGTAAAATATCAACCTGTTATGGTTCCAGATTTTTTTGTTATTTGTATATATTTTTCCTCTGTGAGAATATAATGTTGCAAGATCTGAGAAAGTATAGAAGTTAAGCAGACCAAGTTGGACATTCAACTATATGTTATTTTCATTCATTCATTATAACCATATATTTCTCAGCATTTCCAGCTTGAGATTGATCCATCAAACTTCACAATAGCTTCAGATCTCAGAGACAGAATAGGGTATATGAGATCACCAGCTTCACTGAGACAGGACAGTATCTGAGATCACAAGTCTACATTGCTAATCACAAGGCCATGCTGCCACATTCATGTTTTTGGTGGTAGAAAGCTTTTGTGATCAGGGAAGTGTCGGCTCATATCAGAATGAGTTCACTGGGTCATTCCTTGAAATTTTTCCTACACCCCTAAGAATGTTGGCCTTTGTTAATAAAATAGAAACTGTTGAGATCTTAACCCAATAACCAGCATATGGTTACAGGGCATGAAAAGTATGCATGCAGATGACACTGATTCTTTACCCATAGACCTAACACTTGCATGATTTCTTGGAAACTGTTGATTGTTTTGGTGTTGTAGGTTATTTAGTTGTTGTTCTTGTTGTAGGGTTTAATGCAATTTTTCAGCACAAGATAGGCTATACATGGTGGCCAATATAAATGGTAGAGGAATAACCTGGGAAAATCCCCCAATAGAGCCACCGACCTATGAGAGGCTGTTAGCAAGCTTCTCACATATCCACATTAGCCAAACCCGAGACTTGAGCCCACGCAGAGGTAATATGGCAGTGAGGTTATTTTTTGCCAAGGCAGTTGGATACACCATCATAGATGACCTAGTTCAGTGTGATGGTAGGATTTGAATCTGCACCCTTTTAGTCATGAGTCTAGCATGCTAACCATCAACCCACTGCAGGGGAACTATTGAGATAACTACCCAGTGACCATAAATACATGTACTGAGTATGAAAAGACAAATTTGTTCATGCAATTGACATTAACCCCTGAGTGAATCTTCATCCCAAAAGTGTCTTAGTATCTAGGTCTTCGGTTTGGAAACCCTTGTGATTTACTTACTGGGCATGAAAAGACTAATTTCCATTTGACATTTGCCACTACGGCAGTGTTTACCCACTGTGTCCTTCTTAAGAGACTCGTATGTTAGGTAGAGGTCAAAACAGGGAAGTGTTTAGAAAGCAATATAATTGTAGTTTTAAATCTGATTTTGTTACCCAGTATTCATTGTTGTACAACCCAATATAGGTTATATCTGATGGGGGTGCCTTTTACTCTGTTCCTTATTCACTGCATCTGATGAGTATGCCTGTTTACTGTATTCCTTATTCACTGCATCTGATTAGTATATCTATTTACTGTGTTCCTTTTTCACTGCAGCTAGTAAGCGTTCCTGGTGAGCAAATAGCTGCAGTGGCTGGTGGACTGGTGGATGCGGAGGCCCTGGTCTGTCTGAAGGACCTTCTGAACTCCTTCAACAGCGATGGACTTTGCACAGAAGAAATCTTCCCCATGGATGGTGCTGGGTTAGTTGATAATGGGGTCCACATGAGATGTTACATTTTTGTTGATATTATTATCTGACCTGTAATGTGAGATAAAGATTGTGGAATTACTTCTGGTATCAATGATGGTGTTGGCAGCAGCAGCATCAATGTAGACTTTGACAGAGTTAGAGACGTATAGTATTATCTTTGTCCATCTGTTAGTCCATCAAATCTTTATTAAGTTTTGCATTTAGGTTATTTAAGGCACTGTGTTGGAGCATCTTTCTTAAATGAACACAATTTCTAGTTTTATGAAGTTTTGCAAAGTTCTACACAGGAAGTGTACATCAGAGCAGTTTTACACAGAAACACAGAAAGTGTACAGTTACCTGTCAAGATAGTTTTCTGTGGAACAGATGTCTTTATAACAAGGGGAAGGATTGTTTAAATTCTGATTTGTTTCTATCATTATTTTCAGCTCATTTGTCGTATTATTCAAGAATTCTTAATAACAGATTTCATTTCAATAATGTACCCCAGTTATTTACTTTTTCTGCAATTATTTAAAAGAAAACTTTAACAATTCTGCGGTGTAGGTTCATTTTTATATCTCTGCAACTTGTGTACTTTAAGATATACTTTATTCAAAAAGCAGATGAAGAGCATACCATTTAACAGTATCATAGAAACATTTACCTCTTTCATTCTTGTGATGGTTGGCAGAACAGCCAGCCTTATATTAAGAATGAAAAAACTTTTTCTGTTGTAAATGGGCAGGTTTATTGATTTATGGTCTCACAGAGTGGAAAATCTGCAGCCCAGAATCGTGGTAAAGACTTAGTTGACTTATAGCCACCTTGCGGAAAGAAAAGAATATAATGGGTACGAACGTTTTTCCCATTGACTATATGTAAAGTAAATTGAGGACCTTGTAAAGTCTTGATAAATAAATTGTTCCCTCCAGGCCTTGAAAACACCATGAAATTTCAAAATATTGTCTGGGTACCTTGAAAAGCCTTCATTATCATTAAACCAAAAGGAATTAATAAATTATACAGAATTTAATATTTAAAAAAATGGGAAAAACAACAAGTCAAGCTAAGATTGGAAATTTTTCCACAACTGGTCACTGTGCATTTGTACATTTTGAACGTCCAGTTCTATGAAGTACAGATGCAACTGGTTTAAATTTTAATCATTTGCTTCGAGATGGCTGACAGCAGATTCCAACTTTGATTACTAGGTGAAGAAAAACATAAAGTTTTGATTGACTTTCTGAGAGAGTTTGCAAAATGCAAAATATGCCAGAAGGATATTGATTTGCATGCAATGGGAGAGAGTGCTCCACGGTCACATGCAGCTAAAAACAACCCAAGTTCTGAAAATGACACTTAATACAGGCAAAACAAGAAGCTTTCATCATGATCATCATGAAATCATTTTTGATGAAAGAGGTATGTCTGTGAGCACAGAGATTCAAGTTTCAAAACAGAAACTGTATATAGTCTTAATTATGAAATTAGTTCAAACTGGTTCTATTTTGGGATTGAGTGGAAATAGCATAGATAATAATTGCAATGAACATGATAAATCGAAAAGCATAAAATACAGCTACACTGAGAGAACTATTAATATATCTAATATGAAATAGTTTGAAATATTTATACCCTGTTTTACATAAACGATAATTTAAAAAACAAATATCTTTACTTTTTTCATTTATTGGGATGAGTAAAGAAGAAAGGAAGGTATTGAAAAAGACATTGAGACAATGACGGCTGCTGTCTATGCATTAAAAGCAAAGATCCATAACAAAATTTCCTTTATCATGACATCAAAATAATTTGAGGAAAAGTGAAAAGGACAAAATCACTGAACTTGGACCTTTTGAAAAACCGCTTGATGACAAAGCTACAAGAACTAAAAAAATTCACTCAAAAATATCTTGGATTTTGTAAATTGTATAGTGTAGACAGAGTAAAATGGACTTTATTATTCTAATGCCCAGATATAGGATGTTTAATATTAATGGGAAATATATCAATGATCATACCAGTGACTTCATGTTTTATTTTTGTTTGTTTTAACAATAAATGTGCAAGAAATGTTCCTAGTATGGAGTAATAGTAAGTATTAACTTTTGTTTACATAGTTTCGATTATGTTTCCTTTAAGATTATTCCATAATGCACCTTGAAAAACATTATTTTGAAACCTTGGAAAAACCTTGAAAATTTTGAAAGAAATATGCTACTAACCATGTTAATGGTATTTAGATGGAAAGACAAATCCATCTTTCTGCCATTGCTGTATTGGAGAGTTTAGTGGAGCTTATTTGCTAATTTTTGTGATCAGTTTAGTAGTCTTGGAGAAACATAATTTAGTAGAATATTGACCTGATCACATAAATGTTAAACCCTCACTCTCCTCAATTCAAAGATCCTCGCGGATGTATTTTTCAGCTAAAACTGGTTAACATCTAATAGTAATGGATAAGAGTTTCTTCCCTTTAGCGTACAGACGAAAAAGAGAAATTTTTGTCTTTCTTGGATTGCTTGATTGAAGAGGTAGTGGAGCTTATTTGCTAACATTAATGATTGTGTAATTAGCCTTTGAGAAATATAATTAAAACGTTAACTTTTTCTGAGCATACTTGCCCAAACACATTCCTAATAAATTCTCACACATCTGTTGCTAAAAAAAAGGCAAAACACGTACAGTCCTACCCGTTTATATCGACATCGCTTATATTGACAAGCCGCCTATGTCGACAAAAAAGCAAAGTCCCAGTCCCTTGGTCTACTATTACTATCAAATTGTTATGCATATGTTGACGTTGAGATATATGATCAATGTACATGTAGACAGAAGCCCTTGATCCCAGCTTAACAAATCTTTGTTTTCTAATCATTTATGTCGACAAACTGCCAGTTCCGACCCATACATTGTTCAACAATTAGTTGGTTGATCTTGCCGCCAGGCTTTTGATGTCGTGGTCAGAAAAAAAAAACAACATAGCAGCACATTTTCTCTGCATCTAGTTAAGTCTTTGATATTGCCACCTAGCTTGTGGGTCATGTGGGTCTTACAATGATATGTACATCTGTAAGTCTTTCAGTCGCAGAATTTTCTGATTGTAAATATCAACACAGTTAAAAGGATCAATTGATGAACACAATTTCCCAATCAATAGGTGGTCGAAGCAGGACTAGGATGCACTTAAATTTGCCTTCCAGGAAATTGATGTGTACTGAGGACTACTGTATACATGATTTTCTGAATCCCATATATAAAAATTGCGTGAAAATATGGATTACGTGTTTTCGAGACCTTTGAAAGTGATTGGTGATTAAAACAAGTTTGTTTTTTTTGCTGTGAAAGTTTCGTTTTTAACTTTATTTACATTTACGATGGCTACTAACAGCAGGATAAATGCAAATTAAATTTACGGTCTCTGGAAACTAAATATCTGGCTGTTAAGGAAGTTAAGGGATGAACATCTCGCAAAGAGGTCTGTGAAATTTTTTCACTTAAAAATAACACCTGTTAAGGAAGGATGAAAGCTGCTGAGGCTATAAATAAAGACTACGTTGAAGGCAACTGCGCTCCCCAAAGGAAGAAGCAAGACTGCTGAGTAAGCCACAAAATGGTTCAATGAAGCATTTGCGAAAAAACTTAGTGTGGAGAACTTCGCTGCAACAAGTGTTTGGTTCTGTCGCTTTAATGTTCGTCATAATATCGGATACAAAAGTATTTGTGGAGAATACATGTACTGTTGACAGTTTTCACTTCCCTATGAATAGACCTATCTCCCTTGGTAGCCTCAATAAGATGGGAACAGACTGACCAAAATCGAGGCCAATTTAAGTACATGTACATGAAGCATGTAAGTGACAACTATCCAACCATGTGCTAATGCCGACGTTGAATATCGTAATGTTTTTCGTATCAGGATGTGATTAATGCAATATTTTAATTTGGATTTTACTACACAAGGTAACCAAAATGTAATTTGTCAATATGCAAATGTATTTCACACTGATTTTGTCTTCATGTACTCAAACTTTCTATTGTTTTCTCAGAGTGTAAATGCTATTCACTGACGACGGGTCACCCTTTGCTGACAAATTTTAACTTTTTATCTTTTTTCAAACCCCCCCCCCCACTTATCTTGACATCCACCTATCTCGACAATATTTCCTTGGGCCCGAGGATGTCGCAATAAATGGGTAGGACTGTACAATGTAAAAAAAAAAGAGGGATATGAAAATATTTGGATTAGGTAAGAAATGCAGACAGTTATTTTCAGGTACTTTTAGAATTACAAAAAAGCAAATGGGAGAGTTTACATTTATATATAATTCACTTCATTAGCATGTTAATCCAACTGCTGAGCTTTAATCTGACCTATATTTTTTGTTTTAATTTTGTAGAACTGATCTTCGTTCCAACTACCTTCTGAACACCAAGATTATGGGAGTAGAGGAAGCTGATCTTGTTCTTTTGGTTGGTACTAATCCCAGATATGAGGCCCCTCTCTTCAATGCAAGAATTAGGAAATGGTAAAAATATTTATCAGGCCGGATTGTCTTTTTTACTTTCCCTTCCCGCTTTTGAATATAGCGCCATGGAGGTGTAGAATTATGACTCCAAAACAATGGTGTATACAAGCAACACTTAAATCTAGGATATGTCTTTGTATCTGAAATGACTACATGTGAAGATTTATTTGCAGCCTTGAACACACACAAAATATCACAGACTTGCCTGAAGATTGTGTGCAAATAAATAACTTTCAAGTACACACATCATGTGTATCATATGAGAACCAGATGCTAAACACAAATATGAAACAAGTATTTAAATTGATGTTATAAATCAACACAGTATTGGAATCTGTCTGCCTTTATAATTTTTTAGCTAATTTTGCAGATACCAGTCATTTATGCAATTGATTTTGTCTTATTTCATTCCACTTCTCATCTGATTTGCCTTATTTCCATTAATTGTCACCAATTTATGATACAGAATCAGTATGCACTCAAAAATCAATGCATAGGAACATCATATTGTCTGTTGACAACATAATATATATATAGTCTTTCATTTGTTAGTTATGACAAAGCCATGTACATAATTTATTACTTAATTGATTCAGTCTTTATTATCATTAATGTTATTATTAATATTATTGTTGTTGTTCTTATTATCATCATCATTATTATTATTATCATCATTATTATCATCATTATTATATTATCATTATTATTATTATTATTATTATTATTATTATTATTATTATTATCATCATCATTAATATTATTATTATCATTATCACTATTATTATTATTATTATTATTATTATTATTATTATTATTATTATTAACACTTATTAAACTGTTCTATTGTTGTAAAATAACTTGTAACATACACATACATGTTGGAAGCTGACAGAAGATGTTCATGTTTCAGCTGGATTCACAATGACCTAGAGGTGGCATTAGTTGGCCCAAAAATGGACCTCACTTATGAGTATCAGGTGAGCTTTTTTTTAAATAATACACACATATCTGCAAACAAAGAAGTCCCAAATAATCTGATATCATATAACACACTTGTATAATACTTGTAAATACAGCAGAGTATATATCTGCAAATAAAGAAGTCCCAGATAATCTGATATCATATAACGCACTTGTACAATACATGTAAATACAGCATAGTAGACCCAGATCTGTTGATGCATTATGAAATGACAGATCTATGACATCAGTTCACAGTTGAATTCACATTTAAATATTTAACATAGTATAGTCCCAAGCCATTATTTTCATTGAGCCTGTATGTGAGTCACCATATTGATTTTGGACATGAAATCATTTTTGTCAAATTTTACTGTCATTTAATTTTCTAGTGGTGTTTTATAAGTTTGTCTGTTGAACTTGTGCTTGCGACTCAATCTAAGGAAATTGTATTTCTCATTTTCAAGTAAGTTTGCTATTAATCAAAAGGAAATAACATCTAAGTTAGATAAATATTTACTGATTGCTAGTTTCAATCAAACATGAACAGGAACTCAATTACTATTTAAGAAATACTTGTACTGACTTGGCTAGAAATATTTAACTTGATCTTAAGTCAGAAAAAAATCCAGGAATTTTATGCCAACACTTTTTGCCCAAAACAATTATGTAGTTGAGTCATAACTAAACTGTTCACGAGTTAAATTTATCGAGTTCTAACCAGAATATTCGGAGGGTGCAGTATGGATCATTAGGGTGCTTGCAGTAAACATATATGCTGAGTCAATCCAAATGCTCAGTGGATTAGTTTTATCTAGTAGACTTTCATTTTCAAAGTCAGTTTGATATTCGTATCTTTCCTCACATAGAAGGTATGAAAAACAGTCTAGCATCACATGAGTCTAACATGATTATGGCAAAGCAAACTTTAAATGTTGTTAGATTGAGTGATAAATGCATGAAATCAATATGAAAATTACTTATTTTCTCAGTAATTGTAAGTATTGAAATCATTATGTCTTTAAGCTGCCGAAAGACATGATAAAACTACAGCATTGATGAAATGTGACCTGGTAATTACGATTTGAGTTGAAAGAGTACACAAATCTAACAACCCACATTTTTAAATGTTGTAGAGAAAAATAGAAATAATTTATTAAATGAATATCATATACTGGTTGTAAAAAAAAAAAAAAAAAAAAGAACACAAAACTTTTTATATTTATATACTCAGAGAACATCTTTTGGAGTTTTGTGTTATCACATGACTACCAAATTGACATGTGCTCTGTGCTCAGTGCTTGATAAATCAGATTGGCTAGATTGCTGATTATTACAAAAAGTATATGACTTTCATCATTTAATTCAATTGAATTCCTGTATGACAACAATAAAAAGGAGTTTATCAGAGTGCGAGTTATCAAGGGAGAGGTGTATTTTATATTTGAGAGGTCAAGTACTTTATGCCTGATTTCAGATATAACTCTTTCATGGTCTTTGAATTTTAAAATGTATTATACTTGAGTCTAATTTTCTTTTACTATTTTACTTTTTATTTCCAGCATCTTGGTGATTTAGCAGAAGTCTTACAACAAATTGCAAATGGAAAGCATCCATTTAATGAGGTAATCCTCAGTTTTGTCAAGTAGATACCATTCTTGAGCAATACTAAACAATTCCTTTGTCTTTTTTTATTTTTTAAATTTTATTGTTTTGTTGTTGCTTTTTTAAGTCACTTCAATGAAGTAGAGAGCTATTGTGCATACATATGTAATCACATTGAATCATTCTGCCTTCCAAGGTCCAAGGTAACAGTTTGAAGCTGATTTCATATCATCTATGATTTGTGGACACCTTAGATACTGTTATATCTGGACTAGTTGGTGAAGAAATACATCTTCACTAGTACTACACTTTCATAAGACCTAATATTACATCTTCACTAGTACTACACTCTCATAAGAAATATAATTTTACATCTTCACTAGTATTACACTCTCATTTAAATATAATATTACATCTTCACTAGTACTACACTCTCATTTAAATATAATATTACATCTTCACTAGTACTACACTCTCATTTAAATATAATATTACATCTTCACTAGTACTACACTCTCATTTAAATATAATATTACATCTTCACTAGTACTACACTCTCATTTAAATATAATATTACATCTTCACTAGTACTACACTCTCATAAAAAATATAATATTACATCTTCACTAGTACTACACTCTCATAAGAAATATAATATTACATCTTCACTAGTACTATACTCTCATTTAAATATAATATTACATCTTCACTAGTATTACACTCTCATTTAAATATAATATCTTCACTAGTACTACACTCTCATTTAAATATAATATTACATCTTCACTAGTATTACACTCTCATTTAAATATAATATTACATCTTCACTAGTACTACACTCTCATAAAAAATATAATAGTACATCTTCACTAGTACTACACTCTCATTTAAATATAATATTACATCTTCACTAGTACTACACTCTCATAAAAAATATAATATTACATCTTCACTAGTCCTACACTCTCATTTAAATATAATATTACATCTTCACTAGTACTACACTCTCATAAAAAATATAATATTACATCTTTACTAGTACTACACATAAAAAATATAATGTTACATTTTCACTAGTACTACACTCATAAAAAATATAATAGTACATCTTCACTAGTACTACACATAAAAAATATAATATTACATTTTCACTAGTAATACACCCTCATAAAAATATAATATTGCATCTTCACTAGTACTACACTCATAAAAAAATATAATAGTACATCATTTCTAGTACTACACTCATAAAATATATAATATTACATCTTCACTAGTACTACACTCATTTAAATATAATATCTTCACTAATTCTACACTCTCATTTAAATATAATATTACATCTTCACTAGTATTACACTCTCATAAAAAATATAATATTCCATCTTCACTAGTACTTAACTCTCATAAAAAATATATTACATTTTCACTAGTACTCATAAAAAATATAATATTACATCTTCACTAGTACTACACTCTCATAAAAATATAATATTACATCTTCACTAGTACTACACTCATAAAAAATATAATATTACATGTTCACTAATACTATATTCTCATAAAAAATATATCTTCACTAGTACTACGCTCATTTAAATAAAATATTACAACTTCACTAGTACTGCACTCTCATAACAAATTTAATATTACATCTTCACTAGTATTACACTCATAAAAATATATTAGTACATCTTCACTAGTACTACACATAAAAAACATAATATTACAACTTCACTAGTACTACACTCTCATAAAAAATATATCTACACTAATACTACACATTTAAATATAATATTACATCTTCACTAGTACTACACTCATTTAAATATAATATTACATCTTCACTAGTACTACATTCATAAAAAGTATAATATTACATCTTCACTAGTACTACATTCATAAAAAGTATAATATTACATCTTCACTAGTACTACATTCTTAAAAAGTATAATATTACATCTTCACTAGTACTACACTCATAAAAAGTATAATATTACATCTTCACTAATACTGATGTTCAAAGCATCAATCTTATTTACCCTTGATTTGCCTCTGGCTTATTTTCTTAATAAGAGTGCACTTTCATTACAAATTTACTGCAGGAGACACTAATTGACATCTATTCAACAGCAGTTTACACCTTGATGGCCAATCATATCACACCAATAAAATGTATATCTGAATCTGAGCTCACAGTTTCAGATATCATGCTTAGATTTAACTGAATTAAGTTTGATTATTTTGAGATTACATTTGAAGTTTATGGTAGAGAAATAGTAAACAATTATGACAAAAATGTACTGCTATTTGATGGAATATCAGTATTGATATGTTTGCACATAAATTATAATCAATTGGTTAGAACTGGAGCATATGGCAGCACATAGAACTTGTTGTCAAGGTAAGTGGACCAACTTGCATTGTTTTATTTGCAAATAATTTGCTTCATTTGGCAGAATGTTTAAAATTTCTGAATCATTTATGAATTTACGGGATTCTTTTCTGATCAAATATCAGCATTTGTTTGATTGCATCTTAAATTATAATATATTAGACAAAACAGGAAAATATGGCTTCCAGTTTACAGGATGGATTGTATTTAGTTGGCAACATGTTGATAAAACTTCTAGCATTTTTATTAATGTATCAATTCAAAAGAAATGGCATATGACATATATTGAGCAGTTGAAAATAAAATATTTTGAGAAGTTGAAAATATAAAATAGTGTAAATTAATCCTGTTTCATATACAAAATATACACACAGTTTCACATTTTTAGCAAGAGAAATGCTTTTACAAGATTTTATGTTTCTTACAAAATACTTTAAAAGTGTTTCTCAGTATTCAGCATGAGACAAGAAATCTTAAACATCATTTGTTCCCACCAAAAACAAGGAATCACAGCTATGGGCTCATGACTGTCCAAAAGAATAAACTCTCAAGATTTTAGTTTGGGGGTCAAGGGTCAACTTAAATTTCAGTTTTGAAATCTATGGATAACCCTGATTTTTTAATCATTGATATAAACAGGACATATCCGATGCTCATTAATAGGTATATCAGATTCATTTTGTTTTAGAACTGAATTATTATTGCCATTCATTGCTTACCATTCTCTCCCCCCCCCCCATCTCCATAAAAAGTGATTTCTGGCTTTGTGACCTATACAGTATCAAAACTTTGAAATCAGTTTGGGGTCAATAACGCTGTTTCAACTCCAGTCAGAATTTTGCTATTACCAAGGAATTCAGTATTTGCTGTGATACATGGAAAGGATTGCATTGAAGTTCCATTTAGTCATAAGCATAATTGAAAATTACTAGTGACTTTTGTTTTACAAGATTGATTGAAAAGAACATTCTTTTTCCTGCAAACTTGCAGAAGCTAGGCAAAGCCAAGCATCCAATGGTGGTTGTTGGTAGTGCAGCGCTACAGAGGCCAGACCGAGGGGCAATCCACAAGGCTGTCACCACTATCGCTCAGAATGCTAGAGTCAAGTCAGGATGTGGAGAAGACTGGAGAGTTCTTAATGTCTTACACAGGGTTTGTTTGCTATCACTTTAGTAGTCTTTTTAATGCTGTGAAATTTATGCAGCCACATAAATGCTTATACATTATGATACAGGAAGAAGTTTGTGTTCACATTTTAATGATTGAGCTTAAGTTTTTTTTATCTGCACTCTCTCCGTGCAAGGTAAATATTTGCCTTTGTAAAGATTTTGTTCAAAGATTATAATTAGCTTGGTTACAAGAAATGCCCACACTACGAAGAACTCTAATTTGCTCAAGATGTCTTTTCTTATACTAAAATTTGCTGTAGTATGTATATGCATATCAGAATGTCCTATATTAATGTCTTACAGGGAGCTAACCTTGTATAGTCACATGGTTGCAAATGACCAAACAATTTGTGTAGACACTAACCATACCACCATAACATATTAAAAGAAAGTTTCTGGTCAGTTTGTTGTTCAAATACATTACCGGATCAAACTGTTTTAGGAAAACTTGCATTACATTGCAAATCCAGCCCTCCCAAGTTAAAATGAGCTGTTAATATCTTTTGGCTTGTTTTAGTAATAACAGTGCTATAAAAATGTCTGCTTGCTGAGATGAACTTGAGAAAAATGATATCCACCTTGGATAGAGCAATTGGAATACAATCGGTTACTCTTTCAGCATACATCTGGTTAGCACACTCTTGCACGAGGCCTGTCAAACAGCGATGAGAGACTTTGACAAAATCTGGTTGTCGATGAACATGCAGATTCGAAAACTAAATTATCTATTCTTTGGCATAGAATAAGAATAAATGAATAAAAATGTATTAACATGTTTATGTTTATTTAAGTGAACCATCTAAATGCTCTAAGTATAGATCTGTGACATCCAAGATATATTAAATGATATTTCAGCTTTTGTTATTTTTGCTGTTTAAGGTAAACTTTGACAATACAACAAACTTTACACAAACCTTTAAGCAAAAATAAGCAATTTTGTAGTTTGATTGTGGTGAGTCGTTGTTGACAGTGAAAACAAACAAAAAATTAACCACATTTGAATATATGTTTAGTCCGTACTTGTTTCGGAATAGAAAACCAATCAAAAGCTATGAATGCTTCACTTTTGTTCTGTCCACAGTTTTGTGGAAGACACACAGGAGAAAGGTCAGTTGACTTAGGCTGGGACTGACTTGTATCAGGCTGTGGTTTATTTTGAGAACTCAGCTGCTTGGCTTTATGGGTGTGAAAGGTTTTAATCTGGTTCATTTAACTCATTTGGCCCTGATCCATCTGTACCTGTGATCTGGTTTCTTCATTGAATGTCTGGGGATCAGGGATACCTGTATTTAGTGCATTCAATAGCCAATCCAGTCTCCAGCCATGGTGAATGTGTGTTATAGACGCTTCTCTACAATACTTCCGCTCCTCTTCTGACAATCGTATACTCATTATTCCCACTATGAAAACAAAGTCATTATTATTATTATTATTATTATTATTATTATTATTATTATTATTATTAAATCATTAACACAGAACAGTCCATTTACCCCATAAACTTCAATAAAATCTGCACCCACTGTGATTGACCTTTTCAGAACCTGTTTTTAACATGTTGGAATTTCACATTTTCAACTTTCATCTTGCTTGTAAAATACCTTAAGTTTGGGCAGACAGTGCAAATGTATTTTCTCCCAACTGTTCTGATTCACAAAGTCATTCAGAAATCAAAGGAATTTTAGTGTCAACTAATCTTGAAGAATCCTCAAATGGGAATAATCATTGATCAACAGCCTCCTCAGTCTGGTCGCTAAGATATGCAGTAAAATCCTGCTTTGTTCTTGCCTGCTGAAACAACTGTACATGCAGGTTTTCCCTCCCAGCTGGAAAATTCATACCTGGCTCTTGTAAAACAAACTGTGAGAAAGAAGCATTTCCACAAAATAGTAGAAAGAATAGTTTTGTACAATGGCCCACCACTTTAAAAGTTTTTGTTGGAAAATGGAGAGTTTGCTTTTAGCAATGCAAAATAGAAAATTGATTCATTTAAATTTTTCAGATCACAAAAATCTTACTCCTCCATTTGCTTTTCAAGAGAAAGGGTTGGTTCCAGTCACAATCATGGTCCACCATTCGATGTTTCAGACAAATCAGTTTGTGACATGATTGAACAATGCACTTTTTGAACTTTAGTTTCTATCATTAAAGAGTTGTCTTTTATATGAGACCTGTTTCCTAGTCACTCTTCCTTCTCTGGCAGAATTAATGAAATTCATGCCCTACAGGGTCTCAAGTTCCACCATGACTTTTTCTTTCATTACAGCTCCAGAATCAATTGCTAAATACATTGACCAGTGCTAACCCTAGTCCATACCTTGTGTAAGATTGCTTTATGACCAATATCATTCAAGCCATGGGAAAACATTCTCCAGTTTGAAATTGGATGTTTTTAATTTCAAAAAGCTCATTGTTGCATGGTGGGACCAATATCAGCAGCACAATAGGATATATACCCAGGTCACCCAGCTTTGTAACAATGTCAAATAATCTACTTTTGCCTTTTTTTGAATATCTTGTCTGTTCATTGACCAGTGCTAACCCATGTCCATATTTTGCACAAGACTCAATGCTGCTCACCTTAGTTAGGGGCCAAGAGCAAAGGTCAGCTCAGGAGTGAGGGTATATAAGTCTCTCCACCTTACTCCTGTTCTCCAAACATTTCATAACGTAACATATTTGAAGATAGAGCAATTAGTTGGAGTGAAAATATGCTTCAATAATATGTACCAGATAAGTAATATGGTTACTCATTCTTAAGCCCTCCACAACACTTAATCCCTTAAAGGAAAACACATTTCTGCTCCAGTTGTAACTTATGGCAGAAATGATTTGGTTCCAGTCCCACAATCCAAGGGGAGATCACCCACATCTAGATTCCATCTCAGCAAGCAGGCGACAAGCACTTGTATTTCAAGAAAAGAGTCAAACAATATGGCTAGCATACTTTTTAATAGCTTTTTAGGACTTTATTTGTGAGACACCCACATCAAGCTTCCATCTCAGCAAGTAGGTGCCTAGCACTTGTATTGCAAAAAAAGAGCTAAACAACATGGTTAGCATAATTTTTTAATAGCTTTTTAGGGCTTCATTTGTGAAATAATGGATGTTGTAGCATATTATGTAAATATTGTGAATCACTATTTTTCTTCAGGTAAAATTTTTAGGACACTTTATAGTTACTACAGACCATGAATCAAAATACCCCATGTACAGTAATTATACTGTCCAAGCAGTAGGACTGCTTCCTGAATTCTCTAATTTAAGAGCTGATGCTAGTTTCAGTTTCATAAAACCATAAATGTTTGTGCATTTGGGAGGGGAAAAAATAACAGGACTTATCTCATCTTCCACTGATAAACATAGTGATGATAAATTCCACAAGGGTAACATTTTGAATAATGTCCAGAATTATCTTTTCAAAATAATGCCATCTGTTTCTGCAGTTTTTTAAGGCCTACAGAAAAGCTATGTAAATTGCATGAAAGTTATAATTATATATTGCTTTAGGACAGATTAATTTTTTTCCCTCTGATCAAGTTACACTGTTTGACAGACTAACATATTGGCAAGTGGCCTTTTTTTTTACAGCTTTACTATTGCTCATTTGATCTTTCAATTCTTGATCTATAGCAACTGCAAAATCCACAGAGATTTATATCTAACGAAAATAGCCATCAGTTTAATGTAATTCATTGATCAGCAGATTATAGAAAGATATCTTATTGTCAGAAATAAGTGAGTTATATTAGGACCAAGATGGCAATTTCTCAGAAAGGTGGTAAGACCATATTCAAAAGGAACTTGGTTCTCCATATCTTATTTGAGTGTGTGTCTCATTATTGGTATTGTAGGTTGCTAGTCAGGTGGCAGCTCTTGATCTTGGCTACAAAGCAGGAGTGGAATACATCCGACAGAACCCACCCAAAGTGCTATACCTCTTGGGCGCTGATGAAGGGGCCATCACCAGAGAGGATCTTCCAAAGGATTGTTTTGTAATATACCAAGGTATAGAAGAATCCAATTATAATGAACCTCGTGGACATTCAAGTCTAGCAACAGTGTGTGTGTGTGTGTGTGTGTGTGATTAACATGAACAAATGCAAGCAACCATCTTTGCCCTAAGTTTTCAAACATAATAATTTTTCAGTGAACAATATTTTAATGCACTCTAAGTTTCAGTCTTGGTTAGTAAGATGCGCCCCCACCCCCACCAAAGAAGAATGTGTTTCCTATTGCGCTGATTTTAAAATTATGGTCAGTAGGGTATTTGTTTGATTTTTTTTTTCTTAAAACTCTGGTGAAATCCAAATAAGATTTTGATAAACTGCCTTTGTCCAAGAATTTTGTATGAACGCATCAAATGTTTTCAGAGATATAAATTAATCCTTTAAAATCCAAATGAACTGAAGAATTGTTAACATGGATTCAAAAACTTAGCTACAACAAAAGAAAATGACTCAACGTCATTTGTAAAAGCCCAGAACTCAATGTATTTCTGTAACAGAATTGTTACCGAGAGGAGGGTGGATTAAATGAACAATACAAACACAATTTGTGAAAGAAAATATAAATTTATGTAATAAATTATAAATGAAAAAAATACAGATGTAACAACACAATAATTCACGCGCTCAACCCACAATTACACTCACTACCATTCACAATACATGAATAAATTAAATAACAATACAAAAGGAATCTCAGATGTAAAGGAATCTCTTGGATTATACACAGATCCAAGAATCCTTTACGAAAGTTAAATAAATGCAAGTATGATTTACGAAAAAAATAAACACAAACGACAAACTATCTATCGCACGATGGATTGCGATAACTAGCACGATCATATACTTGTATTCAATCAAGTTGCTAGCTTTTATTGATATCTATGTGATCACTTGAAATATTATTGCGATCTGACATAAGCATGCAAATACAACAATGTATTAAATTATATTACAATTTCAATACACCTATGTGTCTCCCCTGTATAACCGCACGATTCAGCAACAGTTGAATCGTCTCCCAGTTTCCCCGAGAACCGAGGGTTGACCAATACTATTATCGGACGTTTCCCTACACGGATCCACCACAGTTATACGTTCAGACAGCATACAACATCTACCCGAACCAACGGTTCCTCACTCCCCTAGATGTCGACCCGGACGTTTTACAACTCTAAGACAGCTCCGACACTCGGACTTCTAGCTTTCCGGATATTTACATGTTACACAGATGTTGACGAACAGACAGTTCGACACACAGACAGATACTTCAATTCCGTTTGCACAAATTAACGGCACAAGCACATTCAGATATTTATACAGAGATGTTCCAGAACAAACAATAGATGTCCCACAACAAATCAGACGATATCAAAGACGTTTATCAAAAGATGGTATCAGATGTGTTAACAGCTACGGTATCAACGATGTTATTAGCAGCTACGGTATCAACGATGTTATTAGCAGCTACGGTATCAGATACATTGTAACAACTACGTTAGCAGCTACGGTATCAGAGACGGTATCAACGATGTTATTAGATGCGCTATCAGTGATGTACTTCTACGGTATCAACGACGGAATCAACGACGGAATCAACGACGGAATCAGCTATAATAAACAAAACCAGACTAATAATAGTTGTCTCAAAAATAATCTAAGCCGTAGATTACGATATTGTATTTAAAGTCTAAAAGTGACTAGTAATTCCAAATATTCCACGTTTAATTGCAATAAAAGCATCATTATACGAAATGATAATCTGAATAAAATTCACAATAAAACGAAATGTAAATTTAACACTCACCCCTTTGGCTGGAGATTTGCAAGACGAGGTTATCTATCCTTTGATTAGATATTTTGGTTCCCGTAAATAATAATGATAAATACTTCGCCTTATATACTCTCAATAGGTGAACATAAATCACATCGAGCTTGCCGTGCACCACGTAAAACGAGTATTTCGGATTTCATGTAAATTACAAATTGGCACATGCAAATCGTTACACGCCACTTAATCACCCCAGGTAATGCGTGTACGACGTAATCAAGAAAATGGTGAGTTTCGTTTGCAATTTAAGTACAACAAAAATCAGTTCAAATTTTCGCCTAATTCTGTGACAATATCACTAAAACAAAGATTATATTTTATTCTTCTAATACGCAGTTATTGAAAAATCCCCAAATTGCGAAATCACAAAATGGGGGGGGGAGAGGAGTCACGTGATCATTTATTATCACACACTCCTAACATGACCCTGATGAGAACCAATCATTTCTACTTTAAGAATAAAAAGTTGTTTACTTTTTCACTAGTCCCATCTTGACCTTGACAACAACCAGTCATTTTTATTTTTAAATGAACCTTTTTACTTTTTGTCACTAACCTTGAATTAAGGTCAGGTTCTAGGTCAACATTAGTTGTTTACCAAAGAATAATCCAGTCAACAAAATTTCTGAAAAAATATCATCTCTAGTGAATATATTTACATTACAATAGCATGTAATGAAAAATAACAAATAATTTAAAACTGACAAACAGGATTAAATTAAAAGATATATATCAAATCAGATATACCAAACAATTGTTATATGCCTTCCTTATGATGTCTGTATGTTCATCCAATGTCTATATGTTACCAATTTCATTTCTTCACAATAACTTTATTTGTAAACCATTTACAGTAACCTAACCTTCAAATTTGTTCAGTGGATACTTGTCCATCTTCCATTATAGTTGCCATTACTAAAATTTACTCAAAAAAAAGAAACAAAATCTTAAAAACTGCTCAGCTTCCGATAAATGTAGTAGAATGCATTCTGGCATCTTTTCGTATTTTTATGAATGATTCTGATCCACCTTCAAATATAGGCACTGTTTCAAAAATATATGAAAATCTTTTAACTACTTTTCAGAAACAGTTGCTCAAGGCTTCACAAGTTTTGACCTAAAGAATGCTGAAATGAACATCTTTCAGATTCTTTTGCTGTCAGATATGGCTAAAAATAGAAAGACTTTAATTATCTCTCAAGAACCAATGAGAAATATTTATAAAATAAAGGCTTTTCTGTTTTTGTACAAATCTGTGATCAAATATGGCTGCCATTACTAAATATAGAAAGATTTTTAAATGACTTAATACCCAACACATTGATTTAAAGCACTAAGTGGAAATAACAGCCACTGGATATCTTATTGCTATGTGTGCATTAGCAAAATAAAATAATATTTTTAAAGGTATAAAATAAAGCTGACGTGTGCAAGCTGATATAAAATTTCCAGATTACAGTATTGACATTGATTTATCAAATATTAGTAGCTTTCTTAATATCTGGGAATCAAGCTCAGAAAATAGAGGGAGTGGCATCACGACAAGCAGCAAATATTTTGTTGGGTCTTTTTATTTGTGGTTCAAAGCAACAAAGAAAACCATCAAAATTCCCCCCCCCCCCCAAAAAAAAAAAAAAATTCTTATACTACCATATTGCTTTTGACTACTTGGCAGGTATCAGTCAGGTGATAGTTTAAAACTGATAGTTTTAAATTATGGGATCCATGACTGACCCTGAATTATATACAGTTTTGTGTGTTATCAGGGCTGAATCATGTAGGGAGTGGTGTACATGGATTTTAGGGGTTCATTAAATATCTGGAGTCCAAGCTAAATATCCATTACATTTAGTATTTGTAGACTCAGGATTGAAAGGAACACGATCCTCATCTTATCCTTTAGTCAAATCCAGCATAAGGCAAATCTTCTCCTTTAACTATTGTCCAGGTACATGTTGAACAGGATGCTTATCACATTTCACATTTGTTACAGTTTTAACCCCATTTGTTTCTAAACATATACTTGTAGTTTATTTCTCTCCCCATCTTTTGCATTAATTTGTGTTTTGTGCTCATTTTTGCTAAACTTTAAAGGGTTTTGCACCTTGCTCTGAAAAGCAGTGCTTCTGTCAATTGTTCCCCCTTCTTAGTACCATTCCTGGTTTTATTATTTTCATTAATTTATCTTTTTAAAAAACTGTTGCATATAGGTTTTAACAAACTTGGCATGTGCGTATATCGTGACATTGAGACAAGTTTTATTGATCTTCTGTATCAGATTCAAGGTCTAAGGGCACGACAATGAAATTTGTATGGTACTTATAGGTATCTTTTGAACATATCATCTCAAACACAAGAAAATAATATTGTTTCCAAATTCAGATATATTTTAAGCTGTACCAGAATTAGAAAGAAAATTTCAATACAGTTAATTTTAGACTGTTTGAATTGAGTACATATGTTGCTGGCTTACTGAATGGAATGTTTTCATTGTGAAAGAAGCACGAGATCAATTTTATATTCTGAAACAAGTATATTATAATTTTTAAAGCTCAGGCACCAATTCAGAACATTTTTTATGAACATGGATAGAAAACATAAGGAAGAGAAGATAATATGGAATATAAAGCAAAGATTGCTGCATTTATTTCCAGAGTAGTTTACAGGGAGGAAAAATGTAGTCCAAAATAAATTCTAGAGAGATATTTTGCTCAAGCATGAGATATTTACATTTCTGTATGGAACACTTACAAAGATTGAGGCTGAAAATGATGTGTTTAAATTTTCTTGAATGAGACAAGAAACATGTAAAGTTATTTGGGATCTTTTTCTTCTTTTTCAATGCTTTTTTACCTGGTTAGGGCCCCTGGACATTTATTTACAATTTTGGAATTTTCAAGAACATCAGAGATGATTTCAGTACTTCATATTTGAAATGAAGAAATGGATTTGCCTTGGATTTCTGTAAATTCTTTTGGCCATTATAGCATCAATCCCTTCAAGTAACTTTTGTTCTTGATCCATTTACAACTGCTTTTCTATCCACAACATATGATTTACATGTTTGATATTTTCCAGTTGAAAAACATTTGTAGCAAGATATGGTTATAACTTTTGTTGCTACAATGGTGGTGTTATCCACAACTTTTAGGTGGTATAAGATACATGTATGAAAATTCTAACAGTTTTCCAGTAATTCCTTGCATAACAACAACAGTTGAGATAAAATAACTTTATAATTTATAGGTCACCATGGAGACAGAGGTGCCCAGATGGCTGATGTGATTTTCCCTGGAGCAGCCTATACTGAGAAAGATGCCACATATGTCAACACAGAAGGACGTGCACAACTCACACATGTAGCTGTTACAGCACCAGTTCTAGCCAGGGAAGACTGGAAGATTATTCGAGCACTCTCAGAGGTTTGTTTGTTTGTTTGTTTGATTAGGATTTTTAATGTAGCTTGTAAAAAAAATAAGTCATGTCGCTACAATGTCTGCAGTGAGGCAGTTTATAGTGATGTCTAGCACTGGGACATCATGCCGCAGACATGTAGCATGATGTCCCACCCAGTCACATTATCCTGACACCAGGCCGACCAGTCCTAACACTAACCTCTCAATGCTGAGCATCAAACAAGGCAGCTGTTAGTACCATTTTTGTAAGTCTTCGGTATGACTCGGCCATGGGATCGAACCCACGACCTCCTGCTTCCATGGCAGATGCTCTAACCACTAGGACACTGGAGCGGTTCCTCAGAGGTTTGTACCAATGTGACAGTGTTATCCCAGATTTGTACTTATGTGACCATTGCGGGGTTTGTCCACATATACTTATCCATTTGTGAAAGTCTGAAATGTGATAGCAGTAATATTTTACCTGCTGCTGCTAAATAACTGCTTGTCACCTGTCCAAGATGAATGCTTTCCAATTAATAATTGGAGGCAAAATTATACCAGGCTGATTCCATAGCTTTTACCACCAATCTAATTAAAATTAGAAAAACATTTCTGAGATTTCAAATTAAAGAAAAGCAAAAGGAATAATATATGAAAAGGACTAAAGAATTGTAGGTTTTGGTTTGTGTTAAATTCTTCCCCAGAAAGTTCTTAATAGATGTTACATTGATGTTGAATCACACACTCACGAGTTACTCATTGTCAGTGATATAAGCAATCCTACAAATTGAGGTAATATTTTTAAAAAGTACTCACATTTAGTTATATGAGGCACATAACCAACTTATTTTACATGTTCAGAAAGAGTGGTAATAATAAAGGCTAAAATTCTTTTATAGATCAACTAAGATTAACATAAACCAATTTTATTTTTGTGTTTTGGGTAAAACAAATATCGTAACTTTCCACACAGTGTAAAGCTTGATGTTGCGTCATCGCAAATGTTGATAGTAAGCGAATTTGTCTTTTATTTTGTACAGGACAGTTAATCATTAAAACCCTGAAACTTGTGTTGAGGGGGAATTTTGACCGGCAACTATTCCGGTACATTGATGTGTAATGGCCTTTTTATTTTTAATATTAGCATGATTACCGTGGTTTTATAAAGCGAGGGTGTAAGGCATACCTATGAACATGTCAAAAGCCAAGTAGGGAGACTGAATAAAAGAAAAAGAGATTTTGGGACCTAAAATCGGGAAGTTTTACGTGGCATTTTTAAAGCCTTGTTTTCACTAAATGATGATCAATCTTCCAGGTCCAATATGTGTGAAATTTGCAAAAAGACACTGTTTTTCCCTGTGATGTGCCCTATTTTCCACCAGGACGTGCTCTGTTTTCATCCTCTGGTCAGTGTTTCCCAAATTGTACAATAGCTAAAGATTAGTCTTAAATAGACAAGCAAGAAAGCCAGTACGACTAATTAATTAATCCTTATTGATGCATGTATTTTGAGAAAACGACTGGCCCTCCGTCGTAATTCAAAGAAACCACAATCTATAATATTGTGTGTTATGCAAGCACCAGCAATTGATGGCAAAGAAAGGATTCCCAATTTTGGTGAACTAATAGGTACCTAAATAGGCAGCCTCATGGTAACGTACATGTGGCGGCTATTTTTCCCCTCAGATATTTGTCCTTATTTCCATATTGTGAACTCGTAAAGCATTTAGTATTGTTTACTATAAAACATGGAAAATTGGTGGGATTGGGTATTTAGGTTAGTTACAGTACATCTGAAAATTCAAGCTAAAACCCAGAGAATACTCTATTTGTTTACATTCGGTAATACTTGATAGATACATTGCAGATTCATTTAGGCCTCTTGTTTATTTACTCCGTACATGGGTATACTGGATTTGAAATATGTACAGATTATGCTGATTTGCTGCATAATTCTTATAGTACAGGATGCTCATGTTACTGTCTTTTGTGAATGTTTATGAATTTTGTTAACATATCATTTTTCGTACTTCTCATTTACAGGTTTCAGGAGCAGCACTTCCATATGAAAAGCTACAAGAGGTTCGAGATCGCTTAGCTGAAGTTTCTCCTAATCTCACCCGCTATGGAGATGCTGAAAATGCTAATTATTTCAAACAGGCTCAGGAATTGACCAGTGTAAGGAATGATCTTTTTCTTACTAAATTAAATGACTAATATAACGAAATGGGAAGGTACGATACCCAGAGTGGCCAAGTGGTCTAAAGCACTCAACGTTACAGATCACTGCCATCTCACCTCTGTCTGCGTGGATTTGAGTCTCAGGCTCAGCCAATGTGGGTATGTGAGAAAGCTTGCCAAAATCTTCTTGTGGGTTGGTTGTTCTTCCCGAGGGTTGTTCAGGTTCTTCCTCCAACATTAATACTGGCCGCCATGTTAAGCCTATCTTGTGCTGAAAAATGGCATTAAACCCTATCACAAAAATAACAACAAAATGGGAAGATTATTGCTACAGAATAATTTGACTTAAACGTTTGACTGAAGTTACCAGAAATGATAGCATTTTCTGTTGCCTGCTTGAATTATCCACAGATTTTACACATCTTTATCAGTCTATTAAACAAAGAACATGTTAGTAATGGATCACAGTTTGAGAGCTTAAATGAGGAATAGGTTCATTTCAAGTAACACAGCTGAGGTCTTGGTTTTTATCTCAGAGCAGAGATCATAGTCTTGATCTGACACTGTAGAGATCCAAGTCACATCTCAAACAGCAGAGATTCTAGGCTTATCTCAAGTAGTGAAGATAAGTGTTTATCTCAAGCAGCAGATTCTGGTCTTTATCTTGAGCAATATCTTAGTCTTTATCTCACACAATAGAAATCCTAGTCTTTATCTCAAACATCACAGATCATAATAATATCTATCTCAACTGTGAATTGTGATATATAGTTGTAATTTTTCAGTAGCATCATCAACAATGATAAATGTCCAATGTTATTTGTGGAGTCCAATTTCTCCCTGTGCCATTTGTTGGCTAGAAACCATTTTCTGCTGAACACTTGCTATTATGCCCTCTGTCATAAAACTTCACTTAACTTAACTCTGACACTAAAATATTCTAACGAATCAGATTTGTCAATTTCAGTCAAGGTTTCAAATTTGGAGCAATATTTATCATGAGTGAAGTTTTTTGATGAAGTAGCTTGTACTTCCCCTGTTAAGGAGCATTGAGTTGATTCTTTAAAGTGTTCTGCTGACTGCGCTTTACTAAGTTTAGCATTGTTTATGAAGCCATCTGAAATATAGTTGTTCATCTATTTGGAGCGAATGTAGGGAAGTAGGGGAAATCTAGGTGAAAATTGTCTGGTAACCAGGATAAGTTTTCAGTTTTAATATTCGTGACAAAATTATACTCCAGAAATGGCTTCAGTCATAATTTATCTATTCAGAAATATATTACATTACTTCATCAAACAACTCTTGAAATAAGACCAAACCCAAGTACAAACGTGTCTTGAAATGGCCATTTTTTTTCCGCAACAACAGATTTAGGGGTGGAATTATTAACACCTTTTTGTTCAGGCTCACATTTCTTCATGTTTAGAAGTTAACCTGAATGGAGGATTTGTCTATGTGCTTTGTTTAATTTTGCATATTTAAAATCATGCAAAAATCAGTCCTCAATTTTGTCATTAATAATAATAATAATAATAATGAGGACTTTGCATAGCACTTAATCTCTAAGCGCTTTACAACATATATAATGATATGACTACAAAAAGAAACAGAAAAACAAATACCATGAAATTAGAAAATTTAAAAACATGCTGAAATGTTTAAGGTAGGAAACATTATTAGATCTTTAAGTTTGTTTTTGCAGTCAAAATAGGTGAGTTTTAAGAGCACTCTTGAAAAGGGATCACTGTGTCTTTGTGTCATACTTTAATGGGCAATTCATTCCACATTGCTGGTCCCTGGTATGCAAAAAAAAACGTCTATATGACTTCGTTTCTTTGTGGGAATAATGAGTATATGATTGTCAAAAGAGGAGCGCAAGTATCTTACTGGTGTGTACACATGGGTGAAGTTATAGAAGTATGTTGGAATGGAGTCCATCAGTGAAACATAGCACGGAGAACAAATTTTGTGTTGATTCTGGATCGAATGGATAGTCAGTGTTGTCTAGAGAGCAGTGGTGAGGTGTGCTCTGATTTTGGTACTCTAAAGATGATCCGAGCAGCTGTGTTTTGAACTTTTTGAAGTTTCTGGAGTAGATATTGAGATGAACTAGACAGAATTGAGTTACAATAGTCCAGTCTTGAAAGTGCTAATGAACACACAAGTGTTTTAGTGGCATCAGCTGAAAGATATTTGATCATTAATTCTTAGATATGCAATGCACATGTATAGATTTATCATATTTTCCCAAAGCCATGTCAAAGCTGTCACTACAGTCGATATTACAGTAGGGCACTAATGTTGACACCTAGTACCTTATTAACATTTTAAGAACTGCCACAAGTACATTTGTAATGCTAGATAAAATAATTATTGTAACTGAAAGAAGTGATAAAGAGCAGATCACTTGCAAAAGAGTGGTTTAAACATCAATAAAACAAATGTATATATGATCTTAAAATGTAAATATTGCTTTCATTTTTAATGATAGAAGTATATCTGTATTGCTATATAATTTTGTTTTCAGATGAATGTATTCGGTAATTTAGCAAGAACTAATAGTAAACAAAATAGAATATATGTACATGTATATGTATGATTGTGGTTATGTTTCTTTAAATTGTTCTGAAACTGGATCTTGGAAACTGGTCTTTTTGTATAAACCTGTTAGGAGAGACCACCTGTCTGGAGAGACCGTTTTTTTGTTGGCATAAGGGGCAGTCTCTCATAACAGGATAACAGGTTTTACTGATTACATATTTTTCTAATATTCATATGATCAAGGAATATATTTTTAGGAGAAGGCAATTTTTATTAACTTGTGTTTCTCGGAGAATACATATACTTAAACCAACCATATTACTGTAAAACTCTCCCAACCTCCCAGTGAATGTAAGCTATCTAGTTGATGCATCATTCAGCTAAAAACTGGAGCCTCCAAGCAGTGGTAAATGGGACATAATGGGTAAGACAGTCTTTGCTCGGTCTGTATGGCATAGAAATAAAAAAGGCAAATGTTCAACCTTTCAGGAGAGCTGGCTTTGGGAAATAGCAGTTTTTATTTTCTTAACGTTAATGTGATTAGGCAAGTATTTTCATGGTAATGTAATTTACTATAAAATAAATTCTTTTCAGCTTGTAAAGGGCAATATGACCTCCACCCCTTTCAGACCTCCACAGCTCAACCTAAAGGATTTCTTTATGACCAACTCAATCAGTAGAGCCTCACAGACAATGGCCAAGTGTGTACATGCAGTGTTGGAATCGGAGAAAAAGGGAAAACTGTCTTAATACTGTGATCTATCTTATGCTTACAACAAACTGTTATATATGATTTGTGTGGAACTTTTTATCCTTGTTTAAATTTTTAAAAACTGAAGATTTTGCCAAGACGGCAATGAGTTAACTATTGATAGAAGTTCTTAAATTTAAAGAACTTGATAAATTAAAAATCTTCAATGGATTTTCTTAAAAGGGTGATATATTCATCATCTAAATATTAAAGGAAGTTCTATCTCTTAGGCTGTTTGTAAGGTAGAAAAAGAAAAAATAAATTTTAAAAAGGACTTGTGCAGTATTTTATGATACTGAACACCTTCATATTGCATGCATGTGCATGACTTTTTTGTTTGATTAGGATTTTTAACGTAGCTTTAACAATTTTTCAGTCGTATCGCTACGATTATGTGCATGACACATGTGCTTAAAATAGTATAGTGTATTAGGAACTACCTTGCAAATAAACCATGTACACTTGAGTAGTAGACCCTTTAGGTTTTGGTTGATGAAATTTGTGAATGACTAAAGCAGCTGTTTCGTTCATTTGAAAGTACAGATGATAAAGTTAACGATGTGGACTAGTTCACTGAGTCAGAAGTGAAAGTTTCAAAGAAGCTAAAGAATGAACCTGGTATTCACAATGGCACCAACAAATGTGAGATGCATTGAAAACACTGTTCTGATCATTGAAACAAATATTTAGGATAATGTTCATATCTTTTCACAAATAGAATGGTTAAGACCATGACGAGTGCTCTCTATGGTCTAAAAAATTATACCATAGAAAAGTATACTGAAACCAAGGGCTATTTCATATCTGTCAGAGACGTACCATTTTACAAGTCTGTCAAAATAGATTAGAGAAAAAAATGCAGCTGAAGATTTTGGTTGGAAACTAAGAGCCTCAGAGCCAATATTCAAGACAATGAAAAAGTATTTTCACTGGGTAAATAGAGTGTCACACAATAGCTGCTTTTCAAATTTTCAGTGTAACTATTTTGATACAATGTTAAGCTAGAGTTTCATTGTGTGAGATTAAAATATGCATATGCAAAATAGGTGGATATTAAATGTTCTTTCTCAGTACAAATAGCAAATAAAAAATGTTTTCTCGTACATTGACTTATCTTGGCACAGGTGGCATCCTTAATGGTCTTAAACTAGATTATTTGGGGAGTCTCGTCTGTGAATTAAATGCTTTTCAAATTTTGAAGACAAGGAGGTGTAGGAAAACCCAGATGCATTGCCGTTAATTCTGCAGCTGGCTGATTTTTTCTGTGGTAGTTAGTGGAGAAAAGAAAATGTTTGCCAGAATTACTATCAAAGGCTACTGCTCCATGATATCTCACACTTTTAGTCACAGAACTTGACCAACAGATAGATTATTGGTCATAATAAAGATATATTAGATCTGCTAGCCAATTTTTACTCATGCCAAAATTAATATGTTTCTAAATTGGACATGCAAGGTTTTGCAATATGTTTCATAACATTTGCTCATATTTTCACATACAAAGCAGACTGTCACACGATGAACATATTATTAAGTAGTAATATAATAATAATGACAATTTCCTTTGTACATGTATTGTTAACCACCAAGATGGACATTGTCAACTTTCAATTTTAGCCATAGGTTCATTGTGTTCCTAATTAATGTACAAATATTGTTTACATGTAAGAGCAGCTGTTTAAACTTGATTATAAATCAGATCCACCTGGAAACAACACAAATCCAGATCTGTTATCACATAATGCATGAGCAGATCCAAGTCTATGCAGTTTATTAGGACTGACTAAGGAGTTGAACAAACAACATAGACCATGATATTCCAGTGTATTATGTGATGGCAAATTATGGACATATCTCGATTGTAAACAATTAGAGATGATATTTGTTTTATTGCAAGCTTTAAAATAGCAATAATGGTAAAACACAATAATGATTGAAATTGCATCCAGTAAATTGTCATCAAATTTTAAGCTATGAGTTAGATGGAGTGTTTGGGTTTTTAGCCATATATGGAAAGATTGAGAATATTTTTTGTTTACATGTCTACCATAAGGTAGAGCATATCATGTTATGATGCCTTTCCATCATTTTCTTTTTTTTCTCCATTTCTACATGATAACTTGAAGTTCTCTACTTTCTGTCAAATGTCCTGATCACCATAACACTGAAGGACAAAAATTGCTATGTATAGTTTTGTTTATCAAAATATACTTTATTGTTAATGTTTGTGTAAGAAAATGTTTTGATAGTCACTAATGTTAGGGATTTGTTTTCTACTTGTGACTAACATGGTGTTTGATGATAAGTTTTGTTTTTGAATTTAAGAGTAGGTTGATACAGGAGTTTGTGGATTGTGGAGCAGGTCCTGTTGTTTCTATAGAAGTTTTGTTTTTGAATTTAAGAGTAGGTTGATAAAGGAGTCTGTGGATTATGGAGTAGGTCCTGTTGTTTCAATAGAAGTGTCATTGTTCTTGGGATCTTAAAATTTGTGGTTTGTAGCAACCATAAAATCATTTAAAATTGGTACTCTGCAAGCAAAATAGTAAATTTACAGTATTAAAGGAAATGCCAATATTGCATTTTATTTACTACACTTAGTATGCAAGAAACTAGAATAAAAAATATGTTGTATTTCTATGAAATAGCTTCAGAGTACAATAGTATTATTGGACTGCTCCAGTGGTATAGTGGTTAGAGCATCTGTCTTGGATGTGAGAGGTTGCGGGTTCAAAACCCCTCCGAATCATACCAGCTCCAGTGGTATAGTGGTCAGAGCTTCTGCCTTGGATGTGAGAGATTGCGGGTTCAAAACCCTTCCGAATCATACCAACTCCAGTGGTATAGTGGTTAGAGCGTCTGCTTGGATGTGAGAGGTTGCGGGTTCAAAACCCCTCCGAATCATACCAGATACTTCTGTTACAAGTATATGCTTTTAAAGTAAGTATTAAAATAAAAGAGTGCAGACAACAAGCTTTGTAAAATTTAACAAATAATTAAAGTAAAACAATGGCACAAAAAATCTTATGGTACGAACTAAATCCATAAATAATCCAATAATTAAAGACACAAGTCCTAGTAATAAAAAGACCTGAATGAAACTTTTAAGTCCTGAAGAGATCCAGAATTGATGGTGAAGACGTGTCTGATATAGCCTATAGAGTACTGATGTGTCAGTAGTCTCTTGTTGAATCACACAAATATTATTCCAGATTTGAATTCAGTATAAATTCCAATTGAATGTCTTTATCCAAGATTTGTATCAGAACAATTCTGTATTTCCAGAAGAAAATAATCACTTGAATTTAATAATTTGAAGAAAATAAAATTCAGCAATAATTGGTCACAACATATTACAACATAAAGTGCTTGATGTTAAAGCACTACTGGTAAAATCCTCAGTCACAATTTAATTTAGTTCTCTGCCTGACCCCAGGTCATAAATTAGCATTTTCTAAAAGCAACCATTACTTAATGGAAAATAACTTTCTTGAATAATTTATTGAGCCTTGTTTACATACAACACAATAGCCTACAAAATTCATGTCCAAAACCCTGACCCAAATCAACATGTTTACCTGAAAGTTAATAAGCTCATACACAAAGAATAATGAAGCTATTATTAATTGTTTACATAAATGGAATAAAATATAAAATAAAAATCATCAGGTCAAACAGAAATAGACTCAATTTTGGACAAAGTGAAGTCCAGCATACAATGTTACATTAAATAACAGGGATTTGAATAAAAAAAAAATTAAAACTAACAAAAAATTAAAGTTACAGAACAGTTTTGAAATAAGTTTTCATTTTTTAGTCCATATATCAAAACAAAAATTCACAGGTAAACAGTTAATCAGCTTCTGTAATGAGAAATTAGTAGTTTCAAATTTGATAGACTTTTGTACATCAAAAATATTTTATTTTCAAATGTTTTTTTGATCTGATATCTCTTTCATTTATTATATTGTTATGATCTCGCTTAATATTCTTTACTGTAATGGCTAAATGTCCTAAATTTTGAATGCTGTTTCTGTTTATATACAAGCCTGGTACATGTACCTATTCTTTTAAACAAAGTATGGATTGGTGGATATTACAACCAATTGACCAATCCAAAATGGGTGTTTCTATATTGTCTCAAGTGGGAACTTCTTGATTGAAATATACACACAAATTCATGCTTCCAAGCACCTATATTCATATGATAATAGGATACATGATCAGTAATGATAAACATAGCCTAATATTTGGATGGAATCTTTGTGCAGGCAATTTATTCACACAATATTACATTGTTGTAAAAAAAATGCATGAAAGGATACCAAGCATTTTGATGTATGACCATGCTCGATAAAATCTTTCTTGAAAACATAGCCTTATATTATAAATCCTTTAGTCATAAACAAGGGTATAAATGTGTGCATTAATCTTCGTAAACAAAATCTACAAAACATGCAAAAATTGACTTGTTAGTACAATAGTGATCTCGTATATACGATAAATGATTTAAGCTTAGATACCTCTACAGCTGGAGATGTGCGAGTCCAAATAGTAGACCACTGACTGACAAGGTGTTCTGTAATGTAAAGAGCTTTACATGCGGTAAGATATTTATACACATATATTGTTTGTGCATTGAAGGCATTTGGTTCATCTCATTAAAAGCACTTTGCACGTGTGACATAGAATGGACCGAATTCACTATTTTGAAATACTACATAACATACATTATTCACGCTTTGGTATCGTTGTACATCAAAAACTAAACTCTAGTTCACAAATTTAATAACTAAAAGGATTTTTACACTTCCGTGTCAAAAAAGACAGGTTGATTTTAAAGAAATTTCAGTCCATGTAACAAAACTATAATTTTGAAGGTCAAAACTGAAATCAATCCTTTTGTGAATATTTTCTTTAATGAATAATCTTTAATCAAATTGTTTTAAAAAGTTTTTGCTTGTTTGAAAATATTGTTTGGAATTTTATTGGCACAGACAAATGCATGGTTAAACATTTTTGTTACAAGATTATAATACTTGGCATTTTTTTCTTTTCTTCATGCTGTGAGAAGAAAGTTTAAATCGTATATATATATATATATATATATATATATATATCATCTAGCTACGTAATAGTTTAGAATTAAAGGTTTGAAAGGAAACAAAATTTATTTATGTCTGTTATGTTGTTTCCGCATAGCAACATAAAGCATTATTGCAAAGTAAAGTTAGAAATTAGTCAGACTTGTTTTGTGTGATATATTATTTTGGTTTTGTACATAATCATCAGTTTTGACTTTGATATTTTGGCGAGTCTTGAAAGAGACACATCTTTAGATTTAGAAAATGCATATTTTATGATCTCAAATGCATTTTAATTACATTCAATATTGTTCATTTGTGAACCTTGAAAAAAATTAATTTCATCCTGAAAGAACCATGGAAATGTATCTTTAGAAAGCATGAGAGCCATGCATATTAATGTTGTATGATTTCCAGGGGGTAACATGACACCTCCACCCACCCCACCCAACCTATGCTGTGGGTCTTCATGGCACATTCTTTTAGTTAATATCACTTTGTTGTAGCCCAAACAAAGCAAAACATGTTGTTTTTTTTTTATAAAACGCTACCAAATGCATCCCAAATCCATTGGTGAAATTTTGGATATTTACAACATATCTTTTCCCTATAGGTTGAAGTGATAACTCGTCTTTAGAACATACTCCTTGAACTCCACTGACATCTTTCGGTTTATTTATGATCTCAAAAGTTTTTCAATTGTAGGATCTCAGAACAATCTACCTCCTGGTACTGGGTAGCATTAGTCCTCTCCCACATCCTATTCCCAGCTGATTGTGAAGTTAGACTTCCCGCGATTCCTGCTAGCAACGCCCTATTCCCAGCAGATTGATATGTAGACTGCTGCTATTCCTGCTAGCAACAAGACTATGAATTCACCTTTGACTGCTTTCTGGTTCATTTTATTAATTGTTTTACGTTTCTTTGTTTTTACCTTCTAAATACTTTGTGTGTTTGACATTTTTTATTTATAGTCGTTAGTCAAAGGTGATATGCTTTTGCATTTTACACTGTTTCATACCATCACCCGACACAGCCTTCTTTGACTGGATATGACACCCAAGGCAGCAGCTATCCCCAATGCACCTAGTACTGGCAGTAATTTGTGTTGTACCGTTTTTGCAATAGTTATCAATGGAGGTCCCAGAAAACCACCATGGATCGCTTGCAATCTGGACATTGCAATAACTTGCTCGGCTAATAAATTTAAATAAAAGGTTTTTTCAGTCATATTTTATTGATTTGCAAGTGGGTTAGCATTAGTTACGCTGACGATGGATCGCTCCGAGATCTTGCTCCCAGGATTTTTATCCTGGAATCTATCTTCAGCAAAACAGACTGTCATTTGACAAAATGCAGCAATTTCACTGCGTGTTAGGGGGATCAATACATTATGCAAGCTTGTTTGATAAAATTGTAAATTTCAGATCACTTCGTAGTCATTCTTGATCAGAAAATCAATACATTCCTCCTCTTGTTTGATAGCGCCTACATTTAGACTTGGACGGTCATACTGACTTTGGTAGAATCTATCGTTAAGAATGTGTCGGGTACAATTAACGCATAAACATAATATACATTATCTGAAATAGCTTTGAGGAAATTCAGTATTTCTATGCCGCATATTGGTGGGTCATTCATTTTCTGTGTTGGTAGCGTAAACTGCCAGATAGGAGTTTTAAAGCGGTTTATATAACGCGTAAATTCTTTCGGCGGTGCTAATCCATATGAATCAAAATAAACAATCACACGCGGATCAATCGTGTATGCAACCCAGTGAGTTCCAGGCCGGTGCTGTTATCGAGATTAATAATACCGGTTTCAACGCTGTTTGGTTGTTGTGGTAATTGATCTTTCATAAAGACAGCTCTAAAGTTTTTTATCGCTAATTTTTTAGTAGCATGGAGTAAATCAAAATTTGATATGGGGACTATTGTTGTTAGTAAACTGTTCCTAGTCTCAGGCCGTTTCCGCTGTACCATGAATACAGAGTTCCTGGTAATCTTAGACCCTTTCCTGATCGTTTCATTTTTTTGTACCCTTTTCCAGTTGCTTTCTTCAGTGCCATCCCTGCCGCTGTACCAGCAGCTCCTAGTGCGACGGCTTTAGCTACCGCTGGGATCGCTGCTGAAATTAATGCTGGTTAACGCAGATAACAACGGGAATATACCACCTGATTTTATCATGTCTTTGATCACGGCCGCAGAGAGAGAGAGACCTGAACACCTTTTTTTATCATTGATGGCATCATCGAAGTGTTTTATCTGACGAGTTGTCAATGATAGTTTATTCTGACCGCCAGACATCAGATTGTGCTTCAGCGATATTGTGGTTCCACATTTTTTAGCTGATTCTGATTGCAATTTTTTAATTTGACCAGGAGTTAAGGTAACACTAACATAACTATATGGCATTTTATTAATAACAGATTGATCTAATTGCTACATTACTTGTTTTCCACTGGTGCATCAACTACCTTCATTCGTCCACCAACACCTTGAAGTAGCATTGATTTGTCGCTGAGAATTACAGCAACTGCTCTGTAATTCGGGATAGTGACAACACCACCTAGAACCGGACAGGTTACACGAGCTCTGAAGTATATGTCAACTACGGATTGTCTTGTTAAATCAAGGTGTTCCAGCGAGAAGTAATAGATGGGATATCGTTTTCTAAAATCCAACTGTGATATTTGCAGACCAGTATCCACATTATTATCTCATCCTATAAATGACAACAAACAATGATACACGCTTGCTATTTGGTTGGTTCCGTAATCAAGTTGTATGTCTTCGGATGGTTCTTGTTGACCGTTTATCTTCAACGAAACTTCATTACACCCAATTTGATCAAATATCATATGGCTGCATGTTTGTGAACCCAATCGCTCCATATCCTGTAACGCAATAAATATGACACGAAGATGAAACACCTTGTTTTGATGCCAGGTGCCATGTAAGTGTACCATCAATATTAGAATCCATGGTATATGTGGTCACTGTTAGCCAACTTAGCAATGATTTGTCGCCTGTACTCATAAATGATAGTAATTTTTCTTCCACGGTGATTGATGGAGCCATTACTGGTATCCACAATGACAGTTTTGATATAATGACTTTACCCTCAGCAGCATCATCACTACGCCAGATTGCATCATTATCACTACCCTTTCTCACGAGTGCTACTGTATGCTTCACTCAATAGATAACTTTTCTAACATTTCTGCAAAATCCGAAAATATGATGTAATGGAATCGCGCATGAAAATTGTCTACGCTGTCCGTGCAACACTGATACGCGTGTTACAAATCCCAAGTTGTAATTGGTATTAACGCTTTTTATAATATCAAAGGCAGCAGCTGGTCTTGCTTCGTGTTCATCATCATCTGGTTGTGGATCAACTGCAGTAGCTTGTAGTATCCGTAATTTAGTATACTGAATGTGTTCAGGGTGATCAATGATATCTTTAGAGAACATCATAGACGGACCTGCTGATCTTGTATAATCATCAGAGTATCCTGCTAACCCCACTATTGTTGTGGCAACATCAACTTCACGCTCTATAGACTCGATTTCTCTTCCATCAATCATGTATCTAGCAAATCGATAGTTTATATATTTGTCCCTTATCTTTTTTGGAAATGAATCAATAGCAAATTTAGCTAATTCAGCATCCTTGTAATCTTTAAATTTATTTATCACTTCTTTTGGAAATATCTCTTGAGGTGTGTATTCCACCCTTCTCTCTCTCGGAATTTTTCCTTTTTCTTTCTTCAACAGTATCACCCTCTTCTTCTTCTTTTTCCTTCATTGGGGACATCTTCCCATATTGCTCTTTCAGTGGTCGATACGACGTTTTTAGTTGCTGTAGTAATGGGTTTGAATAACTGTTGAGTGTCTGTCATAAAGTCAGTTTGAAGGTCCAGTCTCGTTTGGAGCATATTTCCAACGGAATCACGAACTGGAATAAATTTCTTAATTGAAGATAATCATTGTCGTGCTAATTTAGTTGTCAGTGCTCCACCCACCATTATAATATATAATATACGATCTAATTGTAGTGACGAAGTCACCAGTGAAAAATCCGTAGATTGCTTGACCCACCCCAATTCACTACATTACTTCCGCATAGTGACAAACCATTGACAAAGTCAACATTGATTAAATTACGGTGCAAAACAAAATCGTCTATACAAATTCATTCTATGTGAGTAAGCGCATAACTGTCCATTGTATACTTACAAACAGGTATGGGTATTATACACGTCAATCCATGGAGGCGATCAAAGGAGAATTCTCATTTTGTCGGATAATCAATTTTAATGTTTTGATCTTCGAATTATTTTGTGCGTTTGATTTCATATTGCTGCCCCAATTCTTTTCGACAACAGTGAATAACGAGACGAAGTTGTTTATGTCATTTTCATATGCAAATGAGTCATAAATCATGTGTTGAATTCGCTTGATAAAAGAGTACGATTTTGGCAGCACGTATTTATTACTTCAAGCATTATCTACAATATCTTGAAAATCAGAAAAAAATATGATCACAATTTAATTTATTTGACAATTGAATTTCTTGATTTTTCAAATTTTCAAATTTTGGTTATAATCTCATTGATATTTTCAGAATTCATTTATATAATATATTATATTTCTATTATATTTTATTTTCAAAAATAAAAAAAATTGGGGGTCAATTTTGACCCGTTTTTTTGTATGAACTCCGTTCGCAAAAAGGTGTATTCACATCTTATTGTGCCTAGAGATATTATGAAGGTTATATATGATGATGAACTCCGTTCGCAATAAGGTGTTATTCACATCTTATTGCGCCTCGAGATATATATGAAAAACCCCATTTGGAACCCCTCAGGTGTTATTCACATCGGAGAGACCCAGAGGTTACATATATAAGACAACACATCCCCATTTGGAACCCCTCAGGTGTTATTCACATCTGACCAGGCCCAGAGGAACCACACAACATAGTTCCCAAGAGAAGATTTAACTCGCCAAATTGCGGATTAGAACTCCAAGAAGGTATATTTCGTGAATGGACGTCACATTTACATATATACATATATAGATATTTGATGTATAGGACAGACCAGCCTTTCTTCAACTCCCAATTCGAGTGTTATGGCGAGTTTGTAAGGCACACATATATACATATTTGATCACAGCCTTTTTCAACTCCAAATTCGAGTGTTATGGCGAGTTTGTAGGCACACACATATACAATGACATGGTTATGGTATTTACAATGAATGATACATGAAATATAACAATGGATTATAGGATGACAATGGTATGACACGGGCGATTCTACATTCAAACTGAAACCAATCATAAACCCCACAAATCATCCCGGTTTGAATGCAAACGACATTTACACCGCGTGTGACGGTGTGTGATATATGGTTGTTTCAGTTTGAGTTTCGAATGGCTTAAAGCCCTCAATCATATAGAAAAACCTCAAAATCGGTACCGTCGACAATAATGCCTGCCACGAGATTTGAACGATGGGCCCCAGGACGAGATCACAACGCGTATAGAATACGCTAAATGTTCCAATCTACAGGTATGTGCTTTTGAATACGATATATGTGTATCATGTGAAGGGTTTTATCACAGTTATTCTGTATGCCGTGGCATATTTTCCAATTTTTGTATCCACTTTGTTATTTTCGACAAATCCGTTGTTGTTGTGGTTTTTCTTTCCATGTTAGGGAGGAATTTGGGTAGTGTCACTTTGTTAGATCTTATCAGTTGGGGGGTGGGGTCAAAGATGCCATCTGGTTGCGGTCAAATTGATATAATAATGACAAGAGATTGCTTTATGAGGAACTTTTCTACCTGGTGAAACATTAAACCAACACAAAAAAAGCCATTATCCCATTGAGATACGTGACTACAAAAAAAAAAGTTATCGCTGTTTCAAACTACACACACACAAGCCCACACGAGTCATTCCCCTTGGTGTTATAAAACAGAATTCAGACGTATGTAAATTGAATTCTATTTTTAAATTTTTTAGAGAAAGAGGATCGAGTTACATTCTCTGCTACTCTTCGTACTGAGGGTTCGCAAATATCAAAATATTTTTCGGCTTCAGTCATTGATTGAAATACTCTTTCCTCATTATTTTCTGTTTTAAATGATTGTATTAGTTTAGCATTTTTCGAGTTTTTCCCAGTCCCTCCCCATTTGGTATTCTGACTTTGTGTGATAGCTCGTAAATTATCTAAAGAATTATCAGTTTTTATACCATTTATGTGATCAATAACAAAACCATCCTTGATCAATCCATTAAATACCTCGAAGACCAATCGATGACAATAATAATTTTTCCTTCCAGCGGTAAACATCAAATATCCATGATTATTCACAAAACCGACTGGGTTCTTCAGTCTCCGGTGTCTGACAATACCGTCACGAGATGCTTCATAATTGGTAATCACGGGATGTCGTTGAAATTCTTGGTTCATTTATATACTTGATATTGATGCCGAGTTTATAATCACACTAAAACAACAACAGAATAATCACTGCGCGAGTTGCAATTGTATAATGCGTCGGTGTTGGTCGGATAAAGAACCCTGCAAATTTACCGTAGATAGAAAAAATAAGTGTTGGTCATACAAGAGATAATGTGATGCTGACTTGTCTCGAGTGCAACAGACGCAGAGGTGCTAGTTAAGACCACGCGGTGGTAATTAAGTATCCTCGGGTATCACTTGTAGTTGTTCACGAGTAAATCCTCGCTGAGGAGCAGTTGAATCCAACCTATAGACTGGCGGTCTACCCGTGGATCGTGTTATACTAGATATTTTATGTGCAGTAACACCCAAAAAGGATCAGTAGCTCTTTTTTTGCCACCTTCGAGATCTCTTGGTTCATATAAATATCTTACAGTGACATTGCCGAGTATAGGCTGTTTTGAAAAATCACTCTGCGGTTTTACGGGTATATATTTTTTTTTAATTGCGTTGTTAGGTTTCATGTTGATTGTTCGAGTAATCTCATTATTTAGCGCGGTAATTACGCCTGGTAATCTCTTGACCCATTCACGAGATCGTTTATCCTGAATAAATTCCTTCGCGTATTGATATCCAAATAACCGCTCAGCAAGTGTGCGATTAAATCGTTCAACAATTGCCTGATCACGATGTAATGCAGTATGTCCTCGTCTGATGGTGACATTATGATGCTTCATTGTTGATAACACTGCACCCTGAAATTCCTTGCCAGGATCAACTTGTAATAGATTTGGCCAATGCAGAGGAAATCATTGATAAATCCTTTCAAACACAGAAGCCACTTCAGTTGATGATTTTGTCTTTAGCGGTTCTGTTTGTTTGTACAGACTCGCAACATCAACTACGGTTAACGCGTACTTGTAAAAACCATCATGCGGCAGAAATAATATATCAGCCTGATGAACCTCATTAGGTGCGCTGACATCAAAATGCGAGTAGTTAATTTGTTTAGGCGGTGGTAGATAAATTTGCCATATCGCCTATTTGGATAACCAATCCGCTGCGGTGTTATTTTTCACCTTTGCGGCGCTAGCGAGTTTACTGATTGCTGCTTTACTCCTCCAGTATCCTCTTGGGGAATACTAAATAGATTCCATGATGTTATTAATTACCAGCACCCAGCATTAATATACTTTTCGACGCAGATTTTATCAACCATGAAGCCAATTTTTCTTTGAAGGATTTATCACCGATAGAATATAACGCATGAATTAATTTTACATCTGCGATACGTCTCTTTTGCAGATTGCTACTTTTATAAGCAACATCATGAGCATGACACACCTGATCAATAGCGTTTATTGGATACTCACCGGGTCGGGGTTGGTTTTGATCATCGCGTCTGATATCGAGTCTGGTCCCGAGTCCACAATAACTATATCCTGGAAGGTGTTTTTCTCCTGGATATTTTGCCCATGGTGTTCCTGGGAGTTTTACTAATTTGGCTGCAATATCACCTCCTCGTTTTTTTTAAAAATAATCGGCAGATTTCATAGAAACAAATCTAAATTTTTGTGTACCCCATTGTACACACTTACCAGCAAGTGCTGATCTGTTATTTTTAGTTGTAATCGTCGTCAATTCATTTGTGCTAGTACGTTTTTTTACATTTCACAATATAGATCCATAATTTATTTATAATAACATGAATGTAATTGATTTTTCGGCGACACAAACACGAGAACCAGTTAAGCATCATGCAGCGCTACAAATTCTATTCGTATGATTATAATCGGACCATCTGGAAGTGGCAAGACGCAACTGCTACTTAATTTGATAATGAGATGGATGAAATGGGATAAACTATATTTTATTGCTCCTAGTGTAGACGACCAGCGATGTTATGAGGTGTTAAAGGATTTTAACGAGAAAGCAAAATCCGAAATTGATGAGGATATTATTGAGTTTATAACAGATATCGAGGAAGCACAGAGCATTGATGTTATTGATGAAAGTATTAACAATTTAGTCGTATATGATGATGTCATGTTAGACAATCAAAATAATCCTGCTAGGATCTTTTCCAGAGGTAGGCATAAAAATACCGATGTGATATATATCAGTCAACGATACACTCAAATACCAAAAGTGATCCGAGATAACTGCAATATTCTTGCTGTATTCAACGGAGTTTACACACATACGCTACAAAATATTTGGCAAACTTGGTGCGGCGGTGATATGGTTTATAATCTCTTTAGAAATTATAATGATAAATGTGCATGATTCTAGATCAAGATATCGTATCGGACTTGATCAAATATTCGGTTGAAATCGTAAAGAGTTTTACCATAACAATTCGTCTCCACAGTGACATCGGTGCCGGGTCTGTATAGCGTAACAAACCGAAACCATTTCTCTTTTTTTTTTGTCTGCCTGAATTGGTTTCGGTTTAAAATCCTAAAGGAATTTGTTTGAAATAGTTTCGGTTTGCTTGAAATAGTTTCGGTCTGTCCACCCTCTTTGGTGCTCGATCCTTTCTCTTCTCCGTTCGTCTTGATTACATCGTTATCATGGTGTCTTTGAGTTAGTACCATTGTAAGCCTTTGATATGGCTCGGCAGGGGATCGACTCCACGACCTCCCGCTTCTGCGGTGGATGCTCCAACTACTTAACCACCGGAGCGGTTATGTAAAGCAAGTAAGCACGTCATAGAATTAACAGTCTTGGCCAAATGACGATTCATCCCAAGTATGAAGAAAATATATAAGCAAATTAAAAGATATCGCTATTGAATCGTTTTAACTTAATAGTAATTCATACAGGTACAGTGCACCTTTAACAAGGAGTTTTGGAAAATTATCCAAATTAAAATCTTAACTAAAACCTAACTGTATATGCCATTACTGTCATAAAATGTACCACTGTCTCGATTCCCATACAAACAAGTCCCAAAAAGACATCCGTTCTATCAAAATTCTTTTCTTCATCCAAGAATGTCACAAGTCAAATATTCTGAGAAAGCGAGTTTGATACAGAAACGAATCTTCAAAGTTTGAAGCACCATCTATGCGATTAAATTATAAAAAGGGTAGTGACTCTCCAACATCCAATCATTTCACTACAGCTTGTTAACCAGGCATGCCCCTTGATACTCAATGTTTTTAGCAAATCAAACAAGTGTTAACTGTTTGCTGCTGAAACCAATGTTAGGAGGATTTATATTCAGGAGTAATAACTCTAATAATGCTAGGAATTAAATGATGCAGCATTTTATTGTAATCCAAACATGCTTGAGAAAGTAATGTTGTAGAAACCAGTGTCAGAAGGTGCAAGCTGAATGGGAGGGGTGGGGGAGAGAGAGAGGATAACTCGTACAAATGATTTGGAATATCCAAAATCTAATGAAAGCTAATTACCATATCTGTCTGAAATCCAAAAATCTGTGATAAAAATGAGATGTAGTAACGACAGTTAGAAGGAAGGGCCATACATGCTTTAAATGAGGTTGCATAAGACTGGGACATTTAAAAGCTTGTCAATATAACGTTGCATACCATCTTTAATCAAAATAAACAAATTTCGAGTAAAGTTATCTTCTGAGAAACCGAACTGCTGAAAGCCAGTCATCATTATTATTATAGGACTCCGCCGACATCATTGAACCGAGCCACACACACACAAAAAAAATAATAATAACCAGAATGCTTCAATATTTATCTAGGACAGTGGTTCCCAAACCTTTTTACTACACACCTAAACTGCCCACCACCAAGACCTCAATCTTATGGTGTGATTTCCAGCAAGGAACCTTTGGAACACATCTGAGGAAACTTAGTGACCCTGATTTCGGACAAGAACTTAAGTCGTGAAGCTATACATGCTATAAGGATTCACACAACCAGGGAACTAGAATCTTGTGAGAATCTAAATCTCATCAATTGATTTTGACAAAGTAGCTTACAAAAACAAAGTTTAAAAATATCTTCTTTATTTTAATCCATGTCACATGTAATGTACATGGTAGATGACCATATGGTCCTTCCAGACCTTGATGGTCAGTTCATACATTTACAGTCATAAGCACTATAACAACCAACCAACCTTGTAAGAAGGTTATCTCTCAATCCCAAGTCATCAACACTTGGACACACACATGAAGAGTCAATAAAATAATACTTTCTTGCGCATCAATGCAGGTCCCTTTACACACATGTAATTGTTGATATACAAAGATACTCTCATGAAGATGACATGCAACTACTATTCACTGCAACTGAAAATGATATTTATATAAATTGTATAAAGAGATTCTTGTGACCAAATTGTGATAATTAACAATGTTTAAAACCTTAAGAAATTAGCCTAATTATTTTTAATGAAAAGCCATTCTACCACCAAGGAATGCATTTCATGTAATACTCCCGTTTTCAACCATTACACTGATCACTTTGTTTCTTGATAACATGTATATACATGCATATTAGAATGATGTCAATGATCAATATGTATTTCATCAAAATCTGAGGGCAGAAGTGTACCATGGCAATTAGAGACACACAACAGGGGCTGACCAGATCTCATAGAAATTAAAAAAATAAACCAAAAATAAAAACCCCACCCCTCTAGTTGTAAGTTTTGCACTGCAACTACAGAGTTACCATGGCTACAAAGTTGCCTTATTAAGCCAAACTCTACACGAGATGCAAAATATTTCAATAAAGAGTTTTGATTAATGACATTCTATTTAGATATCTATGGAATGTGGTCTATCATCTGTGCTAACTTATCACAAAACTATTAAACTACTGATGGATTGCTGAAGTGACACATTCATTTATATCAGGGCAGATGGAAGAATTTGACTCCTTCAAGTGACTATCAATATTCCTTTTCATTGTCATCAACATTCTGCTCTAAATGATGTTACAGTAAAACCTGTCTTGAAAGACCATATCTATGAAAGACCACCTGTCTTGAGGGACCCTGTCCTCAAATCACAGACTGATTTTATATAGTAACAGGACATGTAATGAGAGACCACCTGTCTTGACAATTTTTAGCAGATGACATGGTCTTTTAAGACAGGTTCCACTGTAATATTTTCTTTTTTATTTTATTTTCATGTCACTCAAGTAGAAACATTTTATATATATTGATTTCATATTACAGCATTTTCTGCTTTTTTTTCAATTACTGCCATCAGTGGAACAATATCCTGAAAGAAAAGTACCAGATTCTACCATTTACCTACACCCGAAAACACAAAGTATATGGCAAGGTAGATCTCTATTTTGTTAAAACCTACAAATATAACCTTACCTAATTCTAATGCCTCTGCTCTTGTCATCATTTTGAACAAGGCATACAACTTGCCCAAACATGAGCCCGTGTTCAGTAACAAGATCTTTGTAAATAATAGTGACATAGATCTGTAGCTAGTTAAACAAGTAGAAGAACAGTCAGCACTACACCTGAATACTCTCCACACTCCAGTTATTACATGTGTAAGACCTGCATCAAAGTGACAAAACACCAACTTGAAATCATGGTGTAAATATGGATTTCTCAAACAAGATTGTCTCAAAATTCATGATTGTTCATCAACAAAGCAGATTATGCTGATTAATGGACAAGGATTCATTTAAACAGGTATATTCCATGGTAAACTATTTTGGCTGATCACTCTAGCCACCTGAAACAATCACCATCAGATTTTAATCATAAAAGCAGTTTCCGTTTGTTAATTTATGAGCAAAACACCAAAAATCAACCAGTCATAGATTGTATTTTTGCTTAGGTGTTTAATTTTGCAACCTCAGCAGACTTTAAAAAAATTATTTCAGATTTGTAAGCTCTTTCAATTGTTGTACTACGAGCCAACAGGTTTAAATTACATGGTTGAGTGGGAAGATAGTTATAGGGAACAAGGGAGACTGCATGTATTGGGCACATCTGGGTCTTTATTCTGTTGTAGGGTTAGGTGTGATGGGAAAAGTTTAAGGGTCATCTATTATAAAATTGTTTGATTTGGCAGTTTTGGCATATTGCTGTTTTATTGTGGATTACTTCACTCTATACAGTCACAAAATGATTAATGATGGCTCTCCCTCAGTAACAAAGGCGCTTACCACCTATGCATTAAAGGACCCATCAGATGTGTGTGGTTGCCAGTTAAAACCCTGACCGAGTCGCACCAAAGACTTACAAAAACGGTACTAACAGCTACCTCACTTGGTGCTCAGCATTAAGAAATTAGTGTTAGGACTGGTCAGCCTGGTATCAGGTTAATGTAACTGTGTGGGACATAATGCTACATGTATTAAAAGATTCAAACATAGTTAGATAGAGCTTGTAGTGAATTATGCATCACAGTTGATCCTGTTCTCTATAACTTGCTTGGCAAAGTGTTAAAAAAAACCTTCAAAATATTTTGTTTGTAAAACCCATGTATGGAGAAGATGAACATTCAAGAGCCATATCTCTTCTAAATAAAGACTAAAATGTAATAATACTTACCCGGGTAGTTAAATTAAGCTTTGGAAATCAGGAAGTTAATTCAGTAGGATGATCAATCTGGAGCCACATTTATTGCAAATCATATTGTGCAACACCTGAAATTCATTTCAATCAAGGTCTTGTGGCTACATACCAAATTCATTTGAAATTCACCAAATTTAAAATGTACTGTCGAAATGCAAGTCAAGAGGATGGGCAAAATGGGTCATTAACTCCTGCAAATGGTGTTGTGGAATACTGGAAATTAAATTAATTTAAGGTCTCTTCAATATAATGTTGTGCATGAAAGTTTTGCTGTGGAAACTTATGTCAACAGTGTAGGCAAAAGAGAACCATTAATGCTGTGGAAGTCAAAAGTGGGGGCAACTAGTGGCCATTATGGCTGCAAATGATCTGGAAAGCCAAGTCAGCAGTGGCCATAATTATTGTAAATGCTTTTGCAAAATGCTGCAAATCAAACTTTAAAGTCTACATCATCTTGAAGCCACATACCAAAAGAAAACAAATTTCTCAAAGACATCAAAATCTGGAGCAAAATTTAAAAGTCCAATCATAACTTTCTGAACGAGACCAAATATTTAAATGGTATGGGTCTGAAAGACAATATTCATACCTAATAGATTCAGAATATTGTCAACTGAGCTATGGCAGTTAGAAGCAACATCCAAAGTAAAGATATTAAGTTAATTGTCACAGCTACAGCTCTATTCAAAATGTAGACAATGAGACAAAACCCATAAAAGGTACTTCCAATGCTACAGGACAAACTGCATAATAAGTTGAATTGTTCCTGACGTGAACTGATTATTGAATCAACAGTAGTGAAGATTTAATACTGCTGGAAACAAGTCAATAAATCTGTGAAAACTGAACCTGAAAATAAAAAACCTCTAAAAGGCATAGAGATATCCTCTACCACATGTAAACTAATTATGTACTTCTTGTAGAGCTATGCTAGTTACAGTAAGTCTGAATAGAGATTGAAAAGGTGACAACTAATAGTCTTGATTCAGGGCTCTATTTAAATCAGTAATGATATTACCCTGACAAAAAGGCTCTGAAAGATGTCCTGTTACATCCTTTCCATATACTGCCCATTGGTTATTCTTATTCTTTAACAACTGCACTACAGCAATAAATGAAGTAATTTTATGAGAAAATCTCATCTGAAATGTACCAAGATCTTTTCAAGATCTCCTTACCCCAAAACAGACTAAATTCATCCTAGTATATTCAGAAGTAAAACTTCTTTATTTTGGGTGTATGTTTAGTTTGCAATTTTTTAAAAAGTTTAAACTGTTTGCTAGTAGTGGGTGGGCTATCTAGCCTTTTTATTGTTTATATTCGGTAGCCGTAGATCTAAAACATGAGAATTAACACCTTTCTCTCACCACTTAATAACACATACTTGATACCCCAAAAAATCAAACTTTTGAGTAACTTTAATTTTTGTTGGTGATTCCTTTACCTAAATGGTTGACCTGGGCTCAGCATATGCAAAGCTTAAAGATGATACATAAATTTCTATAATGACACCATTAATGAAACATCTGATAAAGGAGATTGCAACATCCATATGTCTTCAAGTTCAAACACATCATATCTGGCATTATCCTGAGAAGATATGAGATGCTAGAGTTGAAGCCAAATCAATCAGAATTATAAGTCTAAATACTAACAATTTCATCACAGAGTACTACATCAAGGACAAGCCCAGGGGGACTGCCATGTATCGGCAGTGAAAATGTCACTTGAGGTCTTTCTTTTGATACAATTTGCCACAATTTTGCTTGGTTTTTTGGTTGTTTTTTTTTTAATAAAGAACTTTTTAGACATTATTAGTTAAATCATGCCAAACCATTCTCAAAGACACAGCAAGGCAGGTGACCATGGTGACTGCCAGTATCAAACCTGTGATCCCTGGATTAAGTCCAATGCTCTATCAACTGAACTGCCATGACCTAATGCCTAAATTTTGTAAAATTTGGGATTGTCTTACCTTTGGAGAAATATAATAAAAGATCAAATATAAAACTAAGAAAATATACCAAGAAAATGCAGACTATTTTCTTTTGTTTGTATTCACAAGGATGATATTCATGATCATGCAACTATAAATTTTGAGACAATCTGTACCAAAGAAGTTCTCTCTTACAATGTACAGACAAACCAACCTAAAGACCATAGACTGTTCTCAATAACAATTGTGTGGTAATGAATGGCAACAAATACCACTGTATTATTAAAAGACATGCATACATACATCACACACAAAACATTTTACTGTAATGCTTGTAAAATTAGAAACAAAATGAAAAATATGTACACAATTTCTTTTTTTACACATTTTGTCTCTCAATACAACTACTCATCTTTCAAATAGCCATTTTCTGTTATCATGAACATCATTCTATTGACAAAGAATAGATAAATATTTATGCACAGCTGTATTGTTTTCTGCTTACATTCTTTCCCTTTATTGGAAATGGACCACGTTTTTAAATAGTGATACAAATTATAAATATCGTGGATAGATCAACTGTTGATCAAAAGGTATAAATAAATACAATGCATTGACAATTGTTACCAAAAAAGCATCCCAAAATACAAGAATAGATGAAGTGATAGCTTTCCATCAACAAAATGTGCCTGCATATAGTTTATGCTTGCTTTATATTCTTAAAATGAAAGGTTAAAAGTACACAATCTTTGATGAATGTTTCACCACAAATGTAAGAAAAAGCAACAGTTGAAAATAACATTTCAATATTAAAATATCTCTTGCAACATATGCTTATCTTCTTTAAAAATAGTGTAGGTCTTTCAATGTAACGTACTTTTGAGAGCTCATGTTTACCCCACCCCCTCCAACCCTGACTTGTTATTGAAACTTAAAATTACCCTGAATATTCGTATTGAGTCAAATACAACCACATATCTGAAATGCTGGAAATTTCTAGACTTTCGTCCCATTCCTTTGAAATAAGGTTGAAAAACAGCTTGATGCATTATGCATCACATTTATGACTAGAGAGAGCATAGGTGTTGTTATCTTATCTCTGATTATTTGTGCTAAATATGAATAACAAGCCTTTGTCATTAGTGACAAAAAGCATTCTCCATTAGATGTATGAAAGCATGTATGCACACATGTATATACAAATATAAACAGTGTAGAGGTAAAAATGGTCATATTTTCTCTCTTCCCAGCCAAACTTCCCAAATTTTATGAAAGAAGAAATATCTTTCCTTTACTTTACTCACATCATCCACATTCCTCATGGAAATAAATCCTAACAAGTTATAAGTATGACCTTGACAAAGGCATTTATTTCTCAAGAGTATTTAGAGAAAGGCAAGAAAATGTAAAATATTTACAACTATTTTGCATTAAAACATTGACAAGGACAATCATGCCAATAAATAATCCCAAAGAAAATATGTGATGCAGACTGATAAAATTGCTAGCATGGTTTCAATTCAATTAACTTTTTCCCATAATAGGAATAATTTTACTTGAATGTTTTAGGTTTCAATAAACAAAACAGACTAGTTTGCATCAAATTACTTATATTTCCTTTACAAGCATGTATAATTTTATCACAAGTATGAATGTAGCAATGATTAAGAAAATCAGAATTAAGAAATATATCACTTCATAGAAGTAAGGGTCCAATGTAGTCAACCTGTACATAACCTACATTCTATGCACATATTCACAATGTGACCATGATTTTCACAGACTGGCACACTGTTAATTGCTTATTTCCAATAAACAGCCTTCCTCTGCTAAATTACTTTGACAAAGCCATTCTGTGTCAAAATTATCTAATGGTCAATTTCTAACATGAATATTAACAGATTCTTTTAGGAAAGTTCATAATGAATTTAAGAGATATTATACTGCAACAAAATGAGCAAGTTGGTTTAAAAAAAAAATTATTTAACCATAGAGATGGTGATTGTCTTGGCTGAAAAAGTGAGTCACAGAAGTTATTTCTTCAGCAATAACATCAGATATGTATCTTGTTGTTAACCTTGTACAGTATATGCTCCTTTCAGTTAATATTGTATTTTTGACACTTGTTTTGGCTATATATATTCAGGAAATAGACTGCAGACAGCATACTACTTTGTTGCCAAATTTTATTATGCTGCTTGGTACCTCTGCACTCTGAAAATCTATCTACCATATCTAAGTTTTTTTTTTCTTTTTCTGCCTGACAGAAAAGTCAAGGTTGCTCCAATTATCAAGTTTTGTCCTCAATGCCGTTTACCCATGTAAACCTGACAGCAAACTGCCATCAGGTCTTGATATCCTCTTGCAAGAAGCTGTTGACTCAGGGTTTATGCTGTTTATTAAAAATCATTACCAAAATACAAACAGCACTGAACTAGATCAACAATGTACTTTAAAATGGCACAGCGAGGTTCTATGCTATTTGCAGTCAACTGAATGATATACCAGAGTATACTGTATTTAAAAAAAAAAAAGTTATCTGATCTCATATATGGGGAATAATAACTGGATTTCCTCCCTTGGCTTTTACACTCCACAGTTTTCAAAATGAAACAGGAACATCAATGACACTAAAGTCTCTCGAAAAAAAGTTATGTTGCTCTAATGACTGGCATTATCCCCCCTGGAATCCATGATAACCTTTTACATCATATAAGCACTTCTAGATGCCACTCTGATGAATGTGATTCATATGCACACATTGAACACCATCAGCATATAACAATGTTTTGATGCCTACAAAAAACATCTACAATCTTTAGCCGATTTATGTAACATACATTTTGAGGATAGTTTCCTCTAAGAAACTACAGGCAATGAAGTAAATGACCATTACATCATACCACGTGGTTGCTATTTAAGAAATGGTCATACTCTACTATATAAAGTAACAGTTGTATTCTCCACTATCCAAAAATTGAGGCAGTACATTTCATTCCACACTTTCTTGAGTTTGGATAATTAGAATTATGACTATGAAGGCTTCAACAAGTCACAGATATGTTCTGATATCAGTTTGATAATTTTTCAAATTCAGATGCTTTATTTATACAGATATAACAAACTGTAGTTTTACAGGTTGGGAAAGGTCAGCTACATTAGGTCTCACAGCTTTACTGGAGGGACCCCCCGAGGAGTTGAGTGGTCTAAAGCGCTCTCCGTTACGGATCACTGCCTTCTCACCTGTCTGCATGCATAAGAGTCTCAGATTCTGCCAATGTGGGTACATGAGAAAGCTTGCCAGTAGCTTCTCATGGGTCAGTGTTCTTCCTAAGGGTTTCCCAGGTTCTTCCTCCACAATTAATACTGGCTGCCATGTATAACCTATTGTGTGCTGAAAAATGGCATTAAAATCTACAAAAACAAAACAAAACAGCTTCACTGACATGACGTTAAACAAGTTTTCTCAAGATTTTATAGCAAATTAAAAAAAATCCTTGAAAAATTAAAATATTAGATTAAAAGATTAGATTTTACTCTTAAAAATCTCTATAGATAACAGATATGTACCAAAAAAAATGGTAAAATGGCTAAAATTTATATTGAACTTAACATACATTACTTTTATAAATTTTATCAACAGGCCCATGTGTGCCAAGTCATTTAGATAACAGGTTCTCTTTTCACAGCACACTGCACTGTGTGATTTGGGCACATATATATGGACAGCCTGCACAGTAACAGACTCCGTGGGGTTACTGGTTATGACTGTTTCTTCATTTTAACTGCTGCATGTTGAACCATTGCTAATATTCTTGAACGACAATATTTTCAAGCTGGCAACCAATGCTTGCATACAGGATTTAATATTTAAGTTGAGAAGATTTCATTCAGGACCAACTAGACACAAGAAATCTTTCGATGAAAACCTCTATGTCAATTTGACCATTCATTCAGGAGCGTCGATAACAAGATTTTCAGGAGCATCCTGATGCCATATTGGATATCACACTGATATCTTTCTCATTTAGGATAACTAGACATCACAAGTCTTTTGCAGAAAATCCCATTTCAATATGGCCATTTATTTAGAAGGAATAGCAATAACATTTTGAAGTGAAAACCTAGTGGCCATTTTTGATTGTAAGATCAGCATTGGTTTTATGAAGGACCAACCAGATACAAAAGTCTTCTGGCAAAAGCCAGATGTTAAAAAATCTTTCTATTTAAGAGTAGAGACAGAAGATTTTCACAACAGCTGCCATGGCGGCCATAAATGATGTCAGACTGGCATCATTTTCATTTTGGACCAACTAGACATCACAAGAAGTCTTTTGGTGAAAAGAAGGCATAGTAAAAGATTTTCAAGATGGACAGCGTAAGGGCAACCCTGAATATACTATAGGTACCATTTTCATTTGGGACCAATCAAATAATACAATTTCCATTGGTAAATGCCACATGCTGAAATACCAATATATCCAGGTGGAGCAGTGATAAAATAGATTTTCATGATGGCCACCATGAAAGCCATATAGGGTCAGATTAGCATAATTTCCATTAAGACCAACAAGGCTTAATAAAAAGTCTTTGGGTGAAAACCACATGTTTATATGAATTTCCATTCAGGAAGAGAAACAATAATGAAATTTTAAAGATGGCTACCATGGCACCCATACTTGGATGCCAGAACCATTTTCATTCAAGACCATCTTGACACGAGATTTCTTTTTTTTAGAGAAAACCCCACTTTGATCAGAGATTCTATTCAAGAGAGACAGTCAAATAAAGAATTTCAAGCTGGCTGCTGTGGGGGTAAAATAGGATCTTAAGAGCGGTACGATATTAATTTGGGACCAACTAGACATTTGGATGAATCTTTGTCTCAAGTTTCATGGAAATCCTCTAAGTAGTTTATGAGTAGTGATAACAAACGTGTGCCAATAGATGGATAGACAGGCCATTCAAAAGACTCTTCTGGTCTATGTCTCTTTTCACATTTGCTCATGTACATCCAAGTTCTGTGAACAACGCAGCACCAGCAGATTATGGGCAGCTCAGTTCCACTTGTCATTTCAATAAATATAGCATAGGTCCCAAATGACAATTTTTAAGGAATTGTGTACCTCAATTTGAATTATGTATGTTTATGTACACACACACTCACACAATTCAGGTGAAATCATTTCCCTCAAATATGTCATTTAGTCTAAACATGCCCAAGAGTGAAGTTACTTTGCTCTGATTTGACTTCAGATCATCTCCCTAACCCTTCTGTTCCAATACAATAAAAGAAAAAATGGTTAGTTAGAAAAGCATGTTTTGTATTCAATTTTAAAACTATTTTGATGATCATAAATGATATAAATTACACTGCTCTATATGGAATTTCCACCTTAAATGAATCTCAATGAGATCGATACTCTGCTGACTGGCTGAAAAACATTATAGGAATGCATGCTCAGATTCTTTTCTTAAGCACTACTATTCATTAGCAAACAAAAGATTTTCAAGATGGCTATACCAGATGCAAGACTTGTACCGATTTCGCTTAGGACCAACCAGGACCAACCGTATGAAGTCCTTTCGTGAAAACACTTTTGCCAATATGACCATACAATCAGCAATAGCAGTGATAAAAAGATTTTAAGATGACCACCATAATGGATTTCAGATCAGCATCATTTTTAATTAGGACGAACAAGCATTACAAGACAGTTAATGTAATTATGACTGTCCATCCAGCAGTACCAATAACATGATTCAGTTCCACATCTTTTCCATTTAGGACTATATATTTCATAAGAAGTCTTCTGGTTAAAAAATCCCATTTCAATACGATATTTTGCTCAGGAACAGTATAAATAATTTTAAGATGGCTTCCATAGCCATTATACTGGAAATCAAATTGGCACCATTTCCACCGAGATAAACCAGACACCACACAAGGTCTTTTAGTCAACACTCCATGATGGTATGACCATCTGAATAGTAATTATAAGAAGATTTTTATGATGGCAACTGTGGTGGCCTTACCAGACATCCAAGTAACACCATTTTCATTTAGAACTAATAAGACCTTAAGATTAATGTGTATGTAAAGTTCAGTTTAGGAGTAGTGACAAACAACAGATATTCTTCTTTAGACCAGCAGAGTTAAACAAGAGATCAAAGTGGGACTTGTGTAGCTCAACAAGCTTACATAACAGCTGACCAAGCTTATGTGGTAGTGTGAGAACACATGCATGTACTCTATCTTCCCAACTTCAAATTCTGATGTAACCCATTTACCTACATCATAATAAAAATTCTTTCAAAAGGTGAAGGCATACTAATAGTTTCGTTCTCATAATCAACTGAGATCACATTTTTAATATTCATCCCAAAAAAAAACTCAGCAAATTAAATGCAAGATTACATCATTATAAGTAAATCTAACTTGTTATGGAACTAAAAGATCCTGATGGTATAAGCCAATATTTCAAGCCTGATCAAAATCAGATCTCAAATGTGACTTCCAGAGTGGTAGCTAGCTTAGCAACAACAACTCAATATGTGTGCATCTCACTCTTGATAAAAAAAAAAAATGTAAAAGTTCTTGATGATATTCCTAGTTTGATCACAATAAGATAAGAAATATGGCCTCCAAAGTTGTTTTTATGGAGTTTTAACACCTCTTTACAGCACAAATGGTCCATACAAGGTTGGTGGTATTTGGTAAGAACCAGAAAAACCCTTGGGAAGAACCACCACTGACCCACAAGAAGCTCTGGCAAGCTTTCTCATGCACACACATTAGCCATGCCTGAGACTCAAACCAATGCAGAGGTGAGATGGCAGTGATCTAGAATGGTGAGCGCTTCAGACCACTCAGCCACTTGGAGTCCCACCGTCCAGAGTGGTAAGAATGTTTCCTAATGAGGTGCACGATCCCTTCAATAATATTCATGGTTCTTGCCTGTTATTATTTAATTTATCCGAGATGTTATTGATATAAACCCATCTAATATCATAGATTTCGGAGTGGTAACAAGCAATTCTTGATGGACACAGATCAGTACCATAAACTCCCATGGCCTTATGGTCAGATGATCTAAATAAAAGTGACAATGACTGTTTGTAGCTAAATCGGAAGAAAATTATGACTCGTGTAATGTATTCAAGTCCATGACTACTAAAAATTAGAATTTTATCCAATATTTCATCCTATAAACATGTGAAAAGAGTAACTGCAGATTTCCGACTTTGAGGTTGCCGTGATGTTATACAACTGTAATAAAGCAACTGTAATAAAGCAACAAAACAAAGTTTTAATATTATTTTATCAGCAGTATATGCACAAAAAAAAAAAAAAAAACCCAGGTCTAAAATGATTATTTTGAACATTAACTTCTGACCTACATTTACTTCTCCCCATTTTCACAAACTTTGCAATGTTCTGCCAAGAGAGAGAAACCAATTCATTCAAATATTAGAATCCTGCATTGACCCGGATATACCAAGGACAAGTGTCCATGTTTTCAGATTTGCAGATGCATATCAGTAGCCATACTGCCACAAATTTTGTTTTACCAGAAATGTGGAACTGATAAAACATTAAATTTGCAACCACATAACCACCGATAACAAGTCATCTTATCTGTACACATACTACAGCAATCCATATTCTAATAAACTAAGAAAAACTTTGCGAAATTAGAAACGTGTCCGTGGAACACAAACATCTCAAAACAGGGTCTAAAATGACCTAAAGGTAAAACTTAACCTTTGTGTGACGGGTAAAATGACAAGGGTTAACACTCTTTGCTCTACCAAAGTTTGATGGGCAATATGACAAGTTAACACTCTCTGCTCTACCCAAGTTTGATGCGCAGAATAACAAGAGTTAGCACTCTTTGCTCAACCAAAGTTTGATGGGCAGAATAACAAGGATAACACTCAATGCTCTATCAAAGTTGTGGTGGGGCATAAATACAACCAAAAACTGTAAATGTCCACCACACGGTATGAGTCGTGGGGTCACAATATATAGTTTTTTTTTGTGTCTAAGATACCTGTCACTACTAGCTCTATTTCTGTAGATGAGAGCATTTTTTCCCAGAGAAGGCATGCAATGCAATAGTGAAAGGTAAGGTATTATTGAAAGCATCAAATTGTCTGTTGTGATATACATATACATAGCAATGATTTAAACGATTATCACCCTATCATAAAGCATGTTAAATTCACAGATATTTTGCAATAACCAGCCTGTGATGGGACACAAGTCTAAATAACTTGAATTTCTTTACCAGGAGAATTACTGTAGTGACACAACCATGGCTAAATTCTGCATTTTCATATAAAAATGAACTTGCTTATGGTTCAAAACAAACCAGAAAATCATTCATTTCCATAAATATGGTATAAACTATACTCCTATACTTGAGTAACAGACAATGGCACATTCACAGACACACTTATGAAAAGCATTCACCAAAATTTAATTTTCAAACACGCATAAAACAAATCCTACTACACTGATCATTCGTTCATTTGGTCAAAAGTCTATCACTCAACATTGTTTCCCCAGCTACTAGGGACATAGCACAATCTGACAATATCACATGATCACTTACATTAATGTACAGTCATGTTTCACAAAATGAGTGTCAATTTTCCTTCTCTATATTAGTTACTGTGTCGTACTTTTCTCTTCAAGTCACCATGACTAGCCCAGAATGACATATCATCCAGTTTTCTTTATTATCAACAATGTATAAATATTGTACTAATGTCACAGATATTAAGTGTAAAACACAATCTGTATGAAGTAGTGAGTGTATCCATATTCTACAGCATAAACAAGCCACAAGCCAATTCAAAGAGCATACTTTCATAGCATTGGTTCCAACACTAAAATTAAGATGTTTTAATTTGACAATATGGTGTAATTGTTTCACAAACAACTCTTAGTGAAATATTCTGGCATGTGGCAATTTTTTTTTGGATCCTCACAAATAACTTTAACCTAAATATTTTGTTTAGTTTTTACACATAATTATCATGCAAAGAAAAAGGGAAACAAACTCTATGATTCCAATGTCTTTAACAAAAACTTGTCTAATTAAAACAAAATTCATTGTATAAACCTCCTACTAAATTAATACTGTTTTAAAAATGAAAAATTTTCTCCTCACTTGTTGGGGCACAAAAATGAAAACCAAACTCAAAGTCAAAATCAGATATACTACTAAATACAATTATGATGCACTAAATATGTATGTATACATAGGGCATGAATAAAAGACTGGCTATATGGCACTGATTAATGTCAGGCTTTAAAAATTGTAAATATGTAAAAGTACCCTAATTAGCATGTTCCTAGGAGAGCCAAAAGTAAAGTTGCAGGATTCAAAGTTTATTATAATTGATTTTACAGAATATCAGCATTTTGACTTTGAACTAAGGCTCAAGTTTTGTGCTCCAATGCTTAAAAAAAAAATTAGGGCAGAATTTATGACAACACGGGGCTAGACTTCAGGTAAACAAAAATTTACTTTGCATATTCATCACTGAGATCTTATCATACATGTTTGGAGTGATCATATCTCAACAGTTTTAAGCAGTTCTGCCAAACATGTACATTGAGGGAGGGGGGGGGAGATATTCTAGTACCTTGCTATAGGTATCTCTATCTCAAGAGTTTTACATTTTCTATGAATGCATAAAGATTTGAGTAACTGGAAGGTCAATATAAATACTTTTTCCCCATATCAATGGTGGAAGCTATACTATTCTCTTTGGGTTACAAACTGTTTGTATTTTGATGGCTATTACATATAGCACAACCTGTTTTTCAGTCTACAACATTTAAGCAATGTCAATTTTGTTCACTGAATCCAGATGGAAAGATAAGTATGGCCATAATTGAATGTCATCTCACTGTAACTGAAACAGAATTTTGTGCGTAGACATATGAACGGTGTTGCATAAAAATATGTGCAGAATAAGACATATAGGCACATATAATATTAAGCTCAAGCATGCATCTGAGCCATCTCCACAATTTGGTCTACAGCCAACGTACAAATCCCGAATACTGAAGCATCTATGCGATTCTTTCTGAAGTGTTAATTCTTCACGGATTTGCAGCAGCCATTGGTTCCATTCTCTCGGGAACAAATAAATGAATTTCCCCCTGAACATCAATGTTCAATAAGATGAAAAAGATCCTGTCACAATCCAGTGCTTGGACTAAAATACTGGGTGATATTTCATTCAGAACATCTCCTCAGAAGTCAAGACTTAATGTTATCTTGTCGACACCAAGACTTTTCCTGCATGAATTCATAAACACATCACAGATATAATGTAATTAAATACCATCTAATAGTCTGTATTGTGCACTAGGTCAACTTGTCTCCAAAAGTAAAACCAGGAGATTGTGAAGAACTAAGTGATGGTGAACTCCCAATATTGTTAGTGTAACTTATATTGCCTGTAGGGATATTCTCTGTAGAATGACTGCAAAAGAAATGAATATAACTTGTTAAAGGCTAAAGCAATAGCATTAACCATATTGTTTGACATCTTTGCCAAACCACTTTAAAACATATCAAAGAATATTTTAAATAATAAATGAACAAAGGTTAAATTAACATTGAATGTGCAATTCAAGATTTTTCTTACCATAGTCAGAAAGCACAAACTTTAACTGTTCAGAATTAATTAATCTTAATGGAAAATGACACAAACTGTAAAAACTTAAAACAGCAAATATTTAGAAATCTTAAATTCGCAAAAATGTAATAGACATTTCCTCAAAACAGAAAAGTGAAACATATGTATTTTGGGGTCCGAGAAATTTAATAAAAATGGACTCTCTTAGCCATTACAGGCTTTTCCAATAATTTGAAACATACAAAAGTATATTTTTGCTGCATAACTATGACAAGTACAATCAACAACAAAAACTGAAATCAAAGTATATAACGTCCTTATGAATCTAACTTATTTATTAACCAGTCCAAAAAACATGCAGAGAAGTTTAGTGTCTATGCAAGAGTAAAATTCAATCAAATTTCTGTATCCAATGATGACAAGCTTGGCCAATCTAGCAAAAGAGTACTCCATCAAAATGTGTAAAACCTACTCACAATCAAACTTGTATAACTTTGTGATATTAGTCTATCTTCCAAGTTTGATCAAAATCAGAAGACAACTGTTCTTCAAAGAGTTCAGCCAATATGATTTAAGATAACCTCATCAATATCAATGGGTCTTGCTCATAAGCATACTCATCAGAAATCTTGATGTTAAAAGCCTATTTACCAGTTTTGCATGCATGATTGTGAGATTTTGATTTTGAATGTAGTCATATCAGTATGGGGTCTGCACATTGGAAGCATCAAGCACATAGGCATCATACTGCCGAGATTTATCATAATTTCCCACCAAGTCACATTAACCTGACACCAAGCTGACCAGTCCTAACACTAATCTCTTAATACTGAGCACTAATAAACAGGTAAACCACAAAGAGGCTACTCCACTTGGCAACTACCAGTTTCAAATGTCTTTGCACCTACTCAATTTTATCACTTTATTTAATATTATCTGGAAAACAACAAAAATTAAAACAATACTGAATTTCAAAAGTGATATATATAAATATATATATTTATTCAACTTCATGTGCTATATTTCCAGATAGTATATAAGGAGGTTTGACAAATTCAAAGAATATTTTTTAAAAACAAATTCAATGTCTTTTCTAGGACAAAACAAAGCTTTTATAATAAATTAAAAAATATAAAGATGCATTTCAAAGTAACTCTTCAAATTCACGGATATTTAAAGGTCATTTAAAGGTCATTAAAGGTCACTACTGCTCTGTGCCCTACATTGGCTATCCATTCAATCCAGAATCAAACACAAAATTTGTTCTCTGTGCTACATTTCACTGATGGACTCCAGTCCAGCGTACCTATCCGGCATCACCCATGTGTACACACCAGCGAGATAGTTACGCTCCTCTTCTGATAATCGCATACTCTCACTATGAAAACAAAGTCATATAGACAACGTTTCTTTGCACACCTGGGCTCAGCAATGTGAAATGAATTGCCCATTGAAATTAGACACATAGAGTGATCCCTTTCAAGAGTGCTCTTAAAACTCACCTTTTTCGACTGCAAGAACAAACTTAAAGACCTAATAATGTTTCCTACCTTAAATGTTTTCAGCATTTTTTGTTTTCAAATTTCAGGGTGTCTGTTTTTTTTTTGTTGTTGTTTTTTTTGTATTCTTATCATTATAGATGCTGTCAAGCGCTTAGAGCTTCTAAAGTTTAGGTGCATAACAAAGTTCTCATTATTATTATTATTTACCAAGTTTACTAAAGACTGGGTTAGAATACTTCTGCATCATATGCATTTAAGTCACTCATATGCCAGATCACCACATTAAAATGCATTGATCTCAATGATAATAAATGCACTGGATATCTTTTTGATATAAACCTAAGTACCGTGTTTGATCAAAATCAGATCTGAAGTCTGTCTCGGAAGAGGTAACAGCCTACGTCAAACAGATATAAAATCACCTTACTGCATGATGATATAAACATTTGTCCAAAGTCTGATCAAAATTGAAATTAAAAAAAGAGAGTGAAAAAGCTCAGAAAAGCAGATGCACACTCACTAACGTGTGAATTTTTCTCAATTTGTCTGAGACATTGACACTGCAGTTTTTATTAAAATCTGGCGAGAAAGTGCATTGCAAAGTGAAAAAGGTCTAATGAGCTACAAATGTAAACACAGATTCAAATGATGCCACTGCTTATGCACTAGCTGCAAGAAAAAAGTGAAACCTAATTCATACTCTTGTCTTGAACTAGGCTCAATTAATAAACCAAACAAACCCAACCCAAAAATATACCTAGTATAAAGCATTCAAGTTTAAAAATCAGTAAATAGCATAAATGAATATAAAGAATATAGTGGTTATACTCTTTCAGCCCACATACCCTCCTTTTGACTTCAAAGCTGGTGGTTTCAGATAGTCGTCTATCGCCAGTTGTAATACTTCGGGTCTCATCTCTTTTTTATACTGTAAACACCTTCTAATAAAAGCCTAAAATAAAAGAACAGAAAGTAGAGGAATCTTGAGCAGTGTTCAAGTCTTCTATGAAGGCACTAGATGTTTATAGCTGCTTATCATCCTGACAAGAAAAGAAAATAACAAAAGTGTAGTTAAAAAAAGATCATTGTAATCAATAATGTCTGATTGAACCAAAACGAGGAACGAAAATGACCTCATCAAAAGCCTGATCAATACATGTGTCAGCTAAAGGAATACTTTCCTGATCAACATCATTCTAAAGAACTTTGTTTGCCATAGCTCTAGTAACTGCACAAACTGGGATTTCTTTTTCAATAGGATCAACTTCTGAGTCAAGCAAGGCTTGTCAGTTACAAGTGAAGTAACCAAAATCTAATCTCCAACTAGGTCATTGCCTAGTAATAAATGAATGCCCTCAGTGGGTAAAGAACACACTGTTATAACTGTCACAGGTCCTGAAACTAAGTCTGATGACAAATTTACATAATGGAGAGGAACATTAACAAAGCCACACTCTACTCCCTGAATAAGAACACTCTCACTGCAAGAAGATTACTTCTCAGAAAATGGCAAAGTACCCGATAAATTTAAGACTGAGAAGCTCTAGTGTCCCTTAACATTTTAATAGGGTTAGGATTGGCCGAATCGACCATAAGAATACAGAACCCTTCTACACGAATGGTTCATAATTCTCCATAATAAAATCAGACTGGGGTTTATTAGACCCAACAAATATATTGCTGTTAATACATGCCCACGACCTCTTAGAAATATGAGCATTTGGATTAGGTCTGTCTTGATTCTGTTTCTTATTTTTCAATTTGTAGCAATCAGAAATAACATGTCTTTTCTTCTTGCAATAGGTACACATAGGAAAAGATAAAGACTTCTGATCAATCATAACAGAAACTTGATTTCTAAAAGCTGTGCCCGATTGAGATTTGGGAGGGCTCATATAAGGCTGAAATACTTTTTTATTACCAGATGACAGCCGAGTGGAAGACTTGCTAACAAAAGAAATTTTATGAGCTAAGGAATACTCATCAATAGTACAAGCAGCATTTTCCAAGGTTCTACTCATCAGGAAAAGTTTTAATGGGTGCAATTCATGAACTCTTAAGGTAATACGAGTTTTCTTAGATTTGCATGATCTTGATCAACTTTCTTGGCTTAGCGCCACCTATCAAATAACTGATGATTTTCTCTCGCAAATTTGATAAAGAGTCTGAAAAGCTTCTTATAGTTCCTGAAGTTCTGATGATAAGCCTCAGAGACTAACTCAAAATACTTTAAAATGTGTTCTTTAACCAGATCATAGTCAGCACTTTGCTGTATTGACTGTGAAGCAAAGATGCCTCGGGCTTTACCAAAAAGTGCATTCTGTATCGAGACCAATATTCTCTTGGCCACTTACAATTTTCAGCAATTTTTTTCAAAATAAGGAAAATATTTTTTCTCTAAAATGGGCACTAACCTAATATGAATAGTAACATGAAAACTTGAATATATATGTAAAGTGGGGATGCGCTTTTCATTTGCCATTCTTTTAATCACTATTAATATTCCCTTTCTTCCTTTTCCCTTTTTCTATGCAATTCTGTCTTTCTTTTCTTTCTGCATCTGCATTACTTTCTCCTCTTTCTGTAACTGCAGTTATGTTTTTCTTCTTTCTGCAACTGCATCTGTCTCTCTCCTCTTTCCGCAACTACATTTTCCTCTCTCTTTCCTCTTTATCTAATTGCAATTGTTTCTCTTCTTTCTCTTTCTGAAGCTCAAGCTTTCTTAACTCTACTTCCATCTTAATATTTTAATTTTATTTTCTTTACTTTTATGTTAAAGTCTGATACAGACTTACTGATCAAATCCAAAGCACCTTTATCCAAACACTCTTTTCCACCAAATACTGGACCAACATAGTTTTATTTCTTGCTTCGCTAAAGAAGCTTTTGCCTCAGAAAGATCATATTTTCTGGCAAGTTGAATCAATTCATCTTTTTTCAAGGATTCTAACTATTCCTGGGTAGGATTAAAATAAAAAAAACTCCACTTTAGATGACATTGTAAAAAGCTTGTTGATTTCACTAAAGATTTCTCAAATGTGAAATAATACCTGGCATTTAGAAAATTCCAAAACAAAATTAATCAAGATTTCAAAAAGTTTTCTGAAATATTTTAGTGAAATTTATATCTTAACTTCTCTTATGAGTCTATGCTCTTAAAATAAGTAACATAAAAGAGTGAAAGACAGAAAGTTTTGTTAAATTTAACAAATAATTTAGTTCCCAAGAATGCAAAGTGTAATTGAGAAGAAAGAAGTCAAGGTATTGAAAATTAAATCTCAAAATAATCCAATTACAGATACTGAATAAAATTCAATAAAATACCAGAATAAATTTGAAAACTGATGGCATTGATGTGTCTGTTATAGCTTCCAGTGTATTGTTGTGCCAACAGTCTTTAATTGAATCAAAGAAATATAATTCCAGGTTAGACTACACTATAAGTTCCAGTGAATGTCTTTATCCCAGAATTTTATCAAAGCACATTTGTATTTCCAGAGAAAATAATCATGTGAATTCAATAATTTGAATAAAAATGATTCCAGCCCAAAATATAAATACTGGACATAACATACAACCTGATTCTGCTAAAACTTATAGGATGAATGAACAAGTATCTCAAAGATGCAAGATTATAGAGTTCTCTAATTTGACCCAAGGTCACAATTAGTATTTAAAATAACCTTCTAGAATGATCCTGATGTTTACAAAACAATAATCTGGGTTTTGTGTAATTCACTTAGGAAATTCCAAAACTTTGACTCATATAAACATATTTACTTCTAATAATAATAATACTGATTTTAAGCCATACATTTTGAGAATAATTTAGCTACATATTAGTTGTTTACAATGAATACAAATTTTAAAATGTCGATTTCGGTCAAGCAGAAATGAACTGTTTGTTTTTATGGTTTAACGCCATATTTCAGCACAATATATAGGCTATACATGGCGGCCAGTATTAGTGGTGGAGGAAGAAACCGGAAAAACCCCGGAAAGAACCACCGACCCACGAGAAGCTACTGGCAAGCTTTCTCACTTAACTACATTAGCCGAATCTTAGACTTGAACCCACGCAGACAGAGGTGAGATGGCAGTGGTCCGTAATGGACAGCGCTTTAGACCACTCGGCCACTCGGGGCCCCGCAGAAATGAACTCAAGTTTGGACAAGGTCAAGTCCAACATACAATGTCACATTACAATAGCATGTAATTAAGTTTAAAAAAACAAACAAACAGGCAAAGCAAATTAAATTTTAAAAAGAACACCATAATTCTGGTAGATTAACAACACAAAATGGTGGCCATGTTCATTACCATTTAAATACCATACGATGTCCTATGATGAAAACTTTCCAGTTTGTAGAAGCTACAATCAGATTTTGAAGATGGCTGCCATTTTCAAAGTCAGATCAGCACTTTTTTTTCATTAGAAACCAATTCTGCATAATAATAACCATCAGATAAAAAAAAGCTCATCCATATGGCTTACTTTTGACCAAAAGTAGCATTGGCATTACTTTCATTTAAGACCAACCATGTAACCAACTGGTCTTGTTTTGAAAACCCCATGATGACATGACTTTCCATTAAGGAATAAGATTTTCAAGATGGCTGCAATCATGGCGATATTAAATGTCAGATCAGCACCATTTACATTTAGTACCAGCCAGACTTCTCAGGAAGTCTTCAAGAGCAAATGAAATGTCCATATGACTTTCCTTGTAGGAGGAGAAAGGAATTCTTTTTCATGATATGTGATCCCAGATTGGCACAATTTTTACTTAAAATCAACTAAGTCTTCTGTTAATGCTAAATCTTTCACAAATATAAAGCATCTACCAAAATTCAGGATCTGTTCTAAAACTGAAAATTTTGAAAATATGATGGAAATTTATCTAACAGGAAGTTAAGTAAGAAATAAAGGTATGACTAGAAAATATAATGAATGATTTTTGTGCCTTCAGTTGATTTTCTGGTGCATTCAAGAATATATCCTGAATCTTTTTGACATCCTAGTGCATTCAAGAATAGTCCTTAAATCTTCCTGACATCATCATGCATTAACCCTTAATCTGCCTGAAAGAACTATACATTCTAGAATAGACCCTTAATCTTTTTGACATCACTGTGTATTCACTATCATAAACATATCTGATATTCATGACAGACCTCACTTCTGGACGGAGGCACTGTCAGTGACAGTCTACTTAAAAATGGCAACCATATTAAAAAGACAATAAAGTGAGTTTTTTCATTACAAGTGCCAATAAGGATTAGGAATTATACTTTCTTAACATGTTAAGATCACATTAAATATTTCTTATTGAGTAACTCCATGGTCTCAAATTAATATAAAACACAGATTTTAATGTGAAAATCAGACTCCAGATTTCTCTATAATGTGGCAGAAAGCGAGTCCTTGAAAGGATTGAAAATTTTCAGCAAGACAAGAATTCTTCCCTTTAATAGCCGATTGTTGAAACCATCTTTGAAATTCTGCAATGATAACAAGATCTTCAAAATTAGCTGCAATAATGGACATTTCCGAATGATGGCTGGCACCATTATCACACAGGACAAACAAGGCACATAATGAACTCTTATAGTGGAAAGCCCATTCTCATATGACTGATGATGGATGCCATGGTGTCCCCATTCATAATCAGACTGGTACAAGTTCTATATAGTACTAACTAGAGAGCAAAAACCTTTTGGTGAAAGCACAATATGGTTATGACCAGCCATGTAGAAGTAATGATAACAAAACTTTGAGATTGTCACTCTGGTAGTCATATTAAAAGGAAAATCAATACTGTTTTTCCATTTTTACAAACAACTAGACATCCTAAATAGTCTTTCTGTGAAAAACTCATGCTAATATGACCAATAAGTCATATTTTCAAGATAGCCAAAGTGGTGGCCAGCTTAGATGTCAGAGCAGCATCCCTTTCATCAATGCAACAGTCTAATACATTATGGAGCTGAAGGTCTTTTCTTCCTACCTGTATCAATACAGAAAACTCCTGTTCAAAACTTCTTTACCTCAAAATTATCATTTTCCAGATTTTTGTGAATTCAGAATGTGGAATTCTTGCTTAAAAAATTCATAACACCATTACAAAATCCAGAATGGTTGGCATCTCTGCTAAAAGTTGATGTAAAGAGAACAAATGTAATTAAAAAACATTCTGTGCTATCTCTGTGTGATGAGGATTGATCCCAAGCTAGATCTGTCAGTAAGCAAGTGTTTAATTTAATCAGATCATCAATTCATTTTCCATAGACATAGACAAAAATAAAACTGTTATGCACCACATGTCCTACTATCCATCACATTTACTTTCTGAATGACATTGCAACATGGCATTTTCCATGTGCTATCAATGTCCCTAAAACAGGATACATAAAAAAAATCTACTTTAATCATCAATTTCATAAGGAGCGGATACAAGAGAATTTTAGAAAGCCAGAAATGATGCAGGCTGAATCTATGTAGAAGTTTTAAAGAATTAATAAAAGTGATATTTACAGCCAATGACTCAATCTCCAAGTACTAACTATAGATCTCAATTTTCCCCACTCTGAAACTAGCAAGCTGCTCAGTTAATAATTAGTGGTCACATTCCTATAAAATACATGCCACAAAATCAACAGTACATGTATAAATAAAATGTTCAAATAAGTTGTACAAATCTGCAAAGCCAATATATCATGTAAACAAATGCTCGACAGAGGGTTAAGCATATACTAGTACACCTCTCCAAACTTTGTTTGCAAAGGGGAAAGGGTTTATAAAATTGTCATTTATGCAAATACCTTAGCTTCTGGAGAAACAGGGGGTTTGGATGGAAAATCCACCTCAGTGGCTTTCAAAATTGTATTTTCTTCTAGGATAGCCGCCTGCGACAAATTGTGTCCAAATGGCTAAAATGGAGAAATAGAAAAATGATTAAGAGTCACAACATTTGTAGTTTAATTTTTTCTTCATTCGTTCTGCTCCACAAGTACGCTTTATAGCAAAGGTGATGTTTAAATTGTATTCTATTTGTTACCTTGTCTCGATAAAATTTATCTTTCTTAAGTAACCTTAGAATACTGTGAAATTCAAGATTGAAAAAAATGCCATTTTATGCACAGCTTTGGTCTTTTAACTCTGTCACACCAAAAGTTTCATCACTAAATGAGTGTTATGTCTGAAAAATACCCAAGAAAATGACCTCGACACAAAAAGCACTCTGTAATCACTAAACTATCCATGTGCCATAATATACATATGCTTATTTCTCTCATCAATACATTATCAGTACAACTTCCGAGATCTCGCAGCTTAAATTTAAAAATGCAGAAAATGAATAATGTAAAAATATTTACATTGTTTGTATGAGACCAAATATTAAATTCATAACATTTTCTGATGAAACTTGACAGGTTGTTAATAAATGCTAGGATCAAGATGACTTATTAATGAAATGCACAGCATGTCTCAGAATAACACCATTCTATCAAACAAATGTGATTAACCCAAATTAACCAGATTTGAATTGTAAAATACAAAATCCCCAGAACCAGAACAGAAAGGTACAAGTCACAAAATTGGAGTGCAATAATGGTATGAGAACCAAATATATAATGTTAATATATTTATTTTAACTGTTTGTTATACTTTTTTTTTTAAAAATTATTACATGCTATTGTAATGTAACAGTGTATGTTGGACTTGACCCTGTCCAAAATTAAGTTCATTTCTGCTTGACCCAAGTTGACTTTATTATTTTATTCATTGTAAATAACTAATATATAGCAAAATTATTCTGTGTGATTTTAATATCAGGATCATTATTATGAGAAGAGGTAAATATGTTTATCTCGGTCAAAGTTTTGGAGTTTCTCAAGTGAGATATAAATAATCCAGGTTATTGTTTTATAAACATGAGGATCATTTGAGAAGGTTATTTTCTATTATGTAATTTTTGTTAGAAAATGCCAATTGTGACCAGAGATAAAATAATGAACTATAAAAACTTGTGATTGTGAGGACTTGGTCATTCGTGCTTTAACATATATCACATTCAAGTTGTATTATGTCGTGACCAGTTTGGCTGAATTTTATTTTCTTCAATTCTTAATACCATAAGTTCTCTTTACTCATTTTCACTTTGTGTTCTAGGGAAATACACTTTTTAAATTTTACAAAGCTTGTTGTCTTTAACTCTTTTCTGTTACATATTTTAAGGGCATAAACTTGTAACAATACCAATGTCTCTCTGTCTATATATCCTGACTTTTGTTGATCATGTTCACAATAATTTTGACAAATCAAAATTCAAAATTTATTTCTTAAAACTGAAAAACTGCTGCAATGGCTTGAAAATGTAATCAGGCAAGGAAGACAACACAAAAATATCCAATCAATAGCAGTCTGTACATAGTCATTTTGTCCTAATCCTACTAAAAATGTTCTGTTAATTAAAGCACAATTTTCAAAGATTCTCTGAAACGTGAAAACAGCTGTAATGGCTTTAAAATTTGAAGCCATCACAAATATAAATATGCCAACACAAATACATCTGTGCTGCCAAGATTTTTGCAAAAGTTTTAAAAGCTTTATGATATTCAGTTATGACTGATGCATTATCATCTGAAAACTCCATCCAGTTCTGCCAACTTACGTTTATTCTAAGCATTATTATAAGCAAATAAAAAATGATTTTTCTCCAGGGGAATCTACTGTTAATTCTGGTAATGGAAGACGAGCATTCTGACTTGGCCCTTTTCACTGTCAAAGTCATTTACACAGACTGGGTAAAACCTTTTGTCATTATAATCACTGCTGCTTCTGTCTGCTGCAATATTGAAAGGCCCAATTTTCATGGCTTCTGCAATTTTAAGTCAATTATCTTCTGCTGAATATCTAACAATATTTTATGATTTTGTTTTTGCACAAGCATATTTTCTGCAATCTGAATTTTTAGAATCGGGAAACATCCATTTAAACAAAGGACCAATGTAGTTTTCAACTGCTAGTCCGTGTTCTATTAAGAACTCAGCAAATAACAAGCCTGCATTTATAAAGTTTGTGTCCACAATCAAGTTCTGCTGTAAAAAAAATTACCTCAGTATTGAAGTTAGTAAAATGAGCTAATTCAATATTTCTGTTTTACCACGATGACCACATTTTTCAAAATACCTTGCACATAGCTAGTGTTGCTCCACATCAAATTACCACCATAAATAATAAAAATCCCTTACACACAGCATGCAATAGGCATATATCTGCCCTAGAATGGTACACTGGATTGTGTTAATTTATGTATTCATCTTTCAATCAGTTTTTCATCTTCCAAATCAATCTGTGAAATTATTTGAATTTTTTTTGTGTGGCTCTAACACATGCACTGATTAGAATAGATCTGACTTTTAGCGCCGAATACCTACAGAGTGTTCTGTACCAGATATGAATTAAAACAATCTGCGAGCAAAGATTAAATTTTTTAAAACAAATCTGTTCTCTCCTAACTAAGCCATACAACTGCTACAAATAGAAACCGAGGTCAAAAGTTAAGAGTAGAAACTAGGATGTTTCTTCAAAATAGGGCAGCTGCTATAAAAAGAACATACGACTGTTAGGAAAATGCATGCAAGTCTACGTACAAGTGTACTCCTATGTCATTGTTACATAAAAGCAATCTTTTCTAGAATACAGTCTTTAAGATTAATGGGTTGATAATAAAATTGAGAAAACAAATTATGCATTATTGGGGTAAGGGACATATCGAAAATATGTAATCCAAATACATTTATGCATAAGACGTAAAGTGGCCTAAAGTGCTTTCCATTTGGATCACTGCCATCTCACCTCTGTCTGCGTGGGATTGAGACTAAGATTTGGCTAATGTAGTTATGTGAGAAAGTTTGCCAGTAGCTTTTTGTGGGTTGGTGGTTCTTTCCGGGGGGTTTCCCAGGTTCTTCCTTCACCAATAATACTGGCTGCCATATATAGCCTATCGTTTGCTGAAAAATGGCGTTTAACCCTACAACAACTAACATGTGTACCAAGGTTCCAAGAGAAATCCGTACAGTTCTGGAGTGTTGCTCCAGAAACAAAAGCAGGATGGACAACTGATGGAAAAGTGAAAAATTATGAAAAGCGAAAGGCAGGCTATACTAGTCCAAGATGTTTAACAAATTTCTGAGAGACATCTTTAAATGGATTTGGAGTTTACCAGAGAAATGAAACTGTTGAAAAAGGATTGCCAGATCAAAGGACAAGCCCTACCCCCCCCCCCAACACCAACTGCAGAAATGTGAATAATCAAAGTTCCATCTGAACAATTTTGTTTTAATATGTACAACAAGTTTCAATGACATATTTTGACCAGTTTTTGAGCTGATGGATAAATTAAGAGAAAAAAATATTGAAACAGAAGAACTGTAAACATCAAAAGACAACATATTTAACACTAATAAGTAATCCAAGTTTTATAGAGATATCTTAAATGGTTTTGAAGTTATCTCCAAAATGAAAGTTTGATGGATACTGCAGAATGCTAAATGGAGCTATGGCTTTCACGCACTTGAATATTAAGCTGACACTCCTGCAACCAACACTGGCATCAACATGTCTCAAGTCTTCTTTAAAAAACATAGTTGGGGGAAAAAAAACATAACAAGACATTACTTGTGTAATGCTCAGCATGTAAAATTGTTAACAAATATTCAGACTAACCTTTCTTCCATAAAGACACTGGTAAAAAATGACTCCTACTGACCAGACATCCACTTTGGAAGAGATTTTGGGTGGGCTTTTACCTACTACAAAGCATTCTGGGGGTAGATACCTAGAAGAGAAAAAAAAACATAAAAGTTATTGATGGTATTAAACATGCGCAATTCTGTCACATATAAAAGAGCTGGGAAGAAACTAGAAAGATTGGATGGACAGCCATTGACACCTTTACTAGTAACTGCATCAGGATAGTAAAGGTGTAAATCCAATGTTTAACACTGACCTATGAATACATATCCTATAATGGTTTGTACAACTTCCTCAAGGGCGCAGATTAAGACAGCAATTTTTTTAATGCAGATGTTAAACGAAATCTGACAAAACCAGATCCTGGGCTGTATGTAGCCCCCCTGCCATAGGTCGCATATGACTCTTTCAATTTCTTTTATATTAAAGATATATTACAGTAATTCACAATATTCAAATGTTCTGTTTTAAGAAATTTGCAATATGTTAAGCATCAAATCTGAGTAAAAACCTAATGGAAAAAAATGAGACCTTCAAAAAGGACAGACATTACTGTATAAAGAATTTCTTAGAAGTAAACACTGTTTCTTTTAAATAGTTGAGTGTAGAACAATCTTGCATCCCCAAGATTTTCAAACTGACCAGTGGTTGAATTGGACACAAGATCAGTACTACTTTCATTTTGGACAATCTAAATTTTAAAAAAAAACCATGCCAATATGATCATCAATCTGGGAAAGTTAGTGAAAAGATGTTATGTTCATTGTGACTGTCATAATGTGTGTCTGTAAATCACCATTTTCATTAATTTAATTCATTGAATGAAAACACTATATGACCATCAAGAATAAACGAGTAGCTGTGCGGCAAAGCAACAGAAAAACTTCACATAAAAAGTGGTTATTAAATGATCTGCAAAGTATTTACATGAGGGGCAAATTTGTAAGGTCTCTTTATGTTTAATTAATGACTGAACATACCAATGGGATAAATACAATAAATAAGCATTGAAACAATGGTGCAAATTTCAAACCTCACAAGTTTATCACCTTGCATAATTTTTTAATATTTTTGTATGGATAGGGAAGGGTATTGTCAATAGTGTTCCTACTTTACTAGCAGAATCATGTGCTAGTGACTGCATCAGTTCCTTTCCATCTGCAGGAAATACAATGCAATAGAATTTTTGGGTATTCATCCCAAATACCATATTCAGACTTCCAGATGAAATTTTCCTTGCACGAGGAAATTGCACTTTATCTTCTGTTTTGAATACAATGTCTTCCAAGTTCAATGTTCATGCAGTACAAAATAATGTCCATGGTGCCAATATATGATCAAATTGACCTAAAGCATTTAATTGAAATCAATGACAACAGATAGTCTGTCTGAAAGATTTTTTTAAAATCTTGTCATTGATAAGAAGGGCATATGGCTAAGTCTATGTCTGTCTGAAATCTAGTAACTGGAAATACAACAAGGATGTCAACACAAATAAACGACACCACTTACAACTAAGATCTTCTAAGGATGTAAATACTATTAAGTTGACATGTGCATTGCAGCGATGAATAATAGGTGTATTGTTTCACTCTATAAAATACATGTATGTTGTCCATACAAAACTGTATAATGGGCTAAAAGAATTTCCAGGAAATCAAGACCATTTCTTCATTTTAACTGCTGCATGTTAAAACCTTGGATATTCTTCTTAAACAATTTTTTTCCTTCTTCAAATTAGATGCTGTTGTGGACATACATCACTTGGCACCACTTTTATATAGGACCAAAAAGGCATCACAAGAAAGTCTTCTGGCAGAAACCCCACATATAATGACTTTTGATTTTTGAGAAGCAAACGTAAGATTTTCAGGATGTTTGCCATAAACAATATCTGACTGGCACTATTTCTAATTAATAACAACTAGGCATTATTTGAGTCTTTTAATGAAAGCAGTGTTGACATGTACAAGTAGTGACAACAATTTCAAACTTGTGATTGTGGCAGTTAAATTAAAAGTTTAATTGGTAACATTTCTATTTAAGACCAATAAGACATCATAAGTCATCTTTCAGTGAAAACCCCATGCTGATTTGACCTTTCTTCCAGTGAAAGTGATAATGCTTGATCTGTTTTAAAATACTGACCTCAGGGATTAATATTTTGACTTGAACAAGACGAGAAAAACAATGCACTTAAAAGTGCACATATAACCTGCTTACCTTTTTTTCCTCCATATTACAAGTGGATATAGGCAAAAACAAGCATACTGATACAGAATATTTCATTTCACAGCATTTTTAACTGATAGATTCTATCAATCTTAACATATAGGAGTAATCTGACATGTAATGAATGGACATTACTGGAAACCGTTAAGTGAAGAATACACATAAAATTAGCCTTTTCCTTATTAAAAATTCTGGCATTGTTTTATTATTTAATCTGATCTGTGCAATTTGACAGTATTCCTTTGTCAAGTATACACATCTGAAAAAAAAAACCAACAAAATTCATATGTTTATTAACCATATTTGTTTTAAAACTACATCTGTTATGCATGTAACTTGACACTAAATCCCCATTAGAATAAGATTTTTGTCATGAAAAAATGTGATCATTTCGTCTCATAAATTTTTATGAACAAGGGAAAAAAAGATCAGATGTGCATATAACAAAAGCGAAATTTGAAAAAAGATGCATAATCTCAAAATTTCTTGTTTGAATTCTATAAATGTAGCTTATTTCCCAAAAATGTTGGAAAAAAATCACAATAGACATAACATTTTAAAAATATTTATTGAAGAAAATTTATATTAAAATACAAATATCCCAGCCTGTCATACCATGGTTCTGGCATGATATCTGTAATTGCTTCAAATAGAACAATGGTCTTATCTTCAATTGGTGGGTATGTATACATGTTCCCTGACCTCTGCAAAGTAAACTGACAAGTGTATTTCTTCTTTGATGTGTTATATCATTCACCTGAAAAATAGATATACCAAATTCAGATGGCTGACAATAAAATCCTTTAGGTACAAAAATCCATGTTTTTCTTCTAAGGCAGATCTCTATGGATAAGTCGAAGATGTAATAGCTGTCTCTGTATTTTAGAATAATTACCTTTAGCACTGAATGTTTCATAGCTTTAATTTTATTAATGAGACTATAGATTCTGTTCTAAAACAACAAATACATAAACATATACTTACCAATACAATCAAAACGGGGTATCCTGAGAGGTGGCATGGAGGTAGCTTGATGGTTATTGGGTGACAGGGGCTGCTTGGAGGTTATCAAGTAACTGGGATGCAGCCAACAAGTTCTCAGATAGTTCAGGGATTGTTTGGAGGTTCTTTGGAAAATGGGGGGTAGTGTGTTAGTTCTCAGTAGGTTGGGAGGATGAGAGTCTCGGGCAGCTGAAGTGGTGGGGGGCAATCTGGATGTTCTCAGGCTGCTGGGTGATACAGGAATAGCTGCCATCATGCAGGAGACACTCCAAGGCTAGGAGATATCAGAGTAGAGACATGGTCCATCATTTCATCATTCATTGCAAAACATGATCTCTCACACACAGGTATATGGTTTTATCACTCTGACAGTGCAGATTTCTGCTGTCTTTTAGTGGCTAGGAAGCTTTGTGATCAGAATGTTCTGTAGCAATGGAACCCTTCACCAAAAAAAAAATGTATGGCTGTGCCCTTCAATTTTTGGGAGAACAAGTCTTTTCAAGCATATGTCAAAAAGGTCATAGACTGACGCCACATCTTCTCTGGCTACAACTGCTCTCTTCACAGACTTCTATATCGCACCTATTTCTTTATCATAAGGATCCTTACCATGCCTGCCCCACCAAAAAATGGCATGCAATGCCGAGCTCTTTTGTGGCAAACCTACAATCAGCAAAAGAAAAATGGTTCATATACTGAGGCAGTGCTTGATCAGAAACTACACAAGATGGTTAAAATCCAAGCCTTCGTTCAGCAGCAGCACAGATGAAGTGACAAAGTGGTGGACAGAATGGTAATCATGGCCAATTTCATCACTTATAAATATCATAATCATGGCACCAGTGATGGTTTATGAACCAATTGTAGGTAGCAACAATGGGGTGTATTGTGCATTGAGTACTGTCCCTATGGCACCACTGTGGTGCATCCTATGGATTGTAGGTCTATTTTTCTGCAGAAGCTTCATAAAAGATGACCATCTTGACAGAACAACTGACAGTGCTCCATGTATACTGTACCAAATTCCACTTAATCATTAAAAAGGTGTCCTAAATCTTGTTACAGTGCTTTTACCAGGTTTTCAAATGTTGAACTTAACCTTCATAAAGTTAATCTTGTTTTGCCACACCTGTACATGCTTCCACTGAAACCACACAACAGGGCTCATCCTAACATCAGTGATAGGAACAGGTTTGATGCAAAGGGACAGCCATTATACTCCACAACTTCCACACAGACTGTCTATGCATATCTTCTTATAAGCACCATCATGTTCCTTGGGCCATATGGTAAGTTTGGATGCCTGGTACCCATAATGTATTTTAACAATCGGCTGCATGACTGCATTCAGAGGTTTCAGCTTTAGGTCTACATTAGCACAATACACACACATTAGCATTCTCTGTACTTTTGCAACATTAAAGGCAGTACAGTCTTTGGTCTGTGTGTCATAAAAGAAGTTAAGCTGATCTTGCAGCCACATCTGTCTCCATACTGCTGATATGTCTTCTGGAAGTCTTGGAAAACCATCCTTAAAAACACTTCACCATGTTTGGCCAAAGCACTACGAACATCTGGGAGGTCTCTGCTTGTCTGCATCATTAAGGGAACCAACTATTTCCTTGATCACTGCCTCATGCATCTTTTCTCCATGGCAGTCCTCCAACCCAGATATGAATGTCCTGAGAGCTTCTTTCTCAACTTCTCTAAAACTCCAAAGTATACTGTTGCTGTCTTATTCTTTACCATCTGTCTTTGCAAGAATTCATCTAAGCATGGTCTTTTTTGCTCCTCTTGAGTAATATATGACTTAGAATTTGTTTGCAGCTCTCCAAAATCATCTGTTTGAATTCAAATTTGTTTTGAACATAGACTGCAAATTCCATGCCTGTTTTTATTGATAGCATTGATACCAGTGACAAGGCATGGATACCTACAGCTAAAGCTTCACCTCCAACTGAAGGGCTATTTGGAAGGCACTCAGCAGCTGCAGCCAGTTTGCCACTGGTGTTGGTAAGTCAATCCTTGATTGCTGTTTTTTTTTTCTGTACTTAAATCAACCAATATCCATGGCAAGTCCTGACAAGAGCATGAGGCAACTATAGTTCTTTTCATGATATATACTGTCCTCCTGTTTCATCACTGCAATATTTTTGTTGCCTGATCAATTTCGCTCTCTGCAAAATCTTTCATTCTCTCTATCTCTTTCTACATATTTTGCATGGGGCACAGAGTTGCCAAGCGGTCTAAAGAGCTAACCATTATGTATCCCTGCCATCTCACCTTTCTTGTGGGTTTGAGTCTCAGGCTCAGCCAAAGTGGATATGTGAGAAAGCTTGCCAGCAGCTTCTCATGGGTCGATGGTTCTTTCCAGGGGGTTTTCCTGGTTTCTTCCTTCACCATTTATACTGGCAGCCATGTACAGCCTATCTTGTGCTGAAAAATGGCATTAAACCCTAAAAAAAAAAACATCTATTTTGCATGCGTTCTTTGTTCTCCATGCTTCTAGCTGCATTTCTTTGAGTGCTTTATTCCTCTTCAAGTATTCTCTTTAACTCTCCTGTTTCCTCTAATCATCTTGCACAGTTTGCCTTAAATCATTTATTTTCTGCTTCTTTATTCATTCTGGGATTTCTTTCTCTCTATCCTTCCTTTTAAATTTTCTTTCTTGTTTTACTTCTCTTTTCTGTCCATGCTGGCACATTTGCATGTTAATTTGTTAAACAGCTTTTCATTGTGAACTCAGTCTTCATACATGCTTGGCATTATCTTTGTTCATCGCCTAATGGAAATCTAAATGCAAAAGAAAACCTGCCAGATTGATATTACCTAATGAAGGTGTTTTCTTCTAATATCGTTTTAAACATATACAGAAACGAGACAAATAATACTGTTCAGATAACAAAACTATCAATCATTTCTAATAGGCAGAACATTTATTAAAAAGAAATTTATATTATAAAGACATAGTTTTATAGGAGTATGTAATAAAATTACAAAGTCCAAACAAGTTTTCTACTCTCTAATTTTAACAGTTTAAAAAAAAACAACTTATGACAATACATTACACAAAATTAAACTCAAGCAAAATCATTAATAAAAGTAATAAACAAATATATCCATCACTAATTGTAGAGAAATGCACCAGATATGTAACTGCCATTATTATATATTCAACAAAGCTTTACATAAATCTACAGTGAACAAACATTCCTTTCTCAGAAATAATGATTCTAACATTTTTAATTCTAACATTAAAATTAATACAACCAATGATATAAATTAACTACCTTACCTTTCAATCAAGATGGAACTTCTTCTCCTGAACAAAATTGCCGCTCAAGTGATTGTAGTCCTATTAGGTGCTACTTATAACTTCAGAACTCTCCGGACACGAACAATGTGCTTGTAGTTAAATGGTAATATCTGTGCATGCATTAATGATGCGATGTAGTTTCATGCATCACAATCGCAATGTTTAGAGACCTATTTGACCTGCATAAAAGGTCCCTTTTTGAAACAATGGATTCTGTACATAACATTGCAGACACAAAATTCATAACATTTACGACTCAAAATTATTTACATATTAGTAGTATCTTTGTTGTAATAATACAGAACAAATAAATATTACAGTTTAGCAGGCAGTTACATGCATGACATATTTTGGGGTCTACCAGGCACAACAGTACCAACCAGCTATAGTTCACTACTACCGCAACCAGTAGTAACAGACAGCAACTGCCGATATCACGACTAGTGCGTAATGGGAAATCGGTTATTTTATTAAATATTTTAAATAAGATTGGGGAATTCATGAATTTTTTTGCATGCAGCATGAATTTGTGAATCATTGAAAAAAGTCATGAAATTCACGCCAAATTCATGAGGGTTGGCAGCTATGATTATACTCATGTACATACATGCCAACCCCTGACGAGGAAAAAGCATAATCCAAGTGGTCAAAAAGCGGAATCCAGGCAGAAAAAGCATAATCCACATATAAAATGCTAAAATTTCAATAAACAATGATTTATTTGCCTTTCTCGTTTTTTAACATTCTTTACTGTTTAAAGTTTTCATTTGTAGCACTTTTAGCTTCACACACATCGACTAGAAACCATCTTTAGACTTTTAGCACCAAAAATTACAATTCTTTCCACATGGCCGGAGATAGATGTCACATGATGCTGCTCTCTTGTCTTAATATTTAGAGGATTCTGTTACATTTTGTAACAAGTTTTTTTGGCTGCCTTTTTTTAATTTATCTAGGAAATTTTTGAAAGGAGTTATTTTTGCATACATAAATGCATAGGCTAAAAAAACTATACTTTTAGCACCAAAATATCTTTAGACTGGTTCTGCAGCAAATATAAATTAGAACATGGAATCTGCACATAAAGATTAAATTTAGAAAACCAATCTGCTCTCTCTCCTCACTAAGCATACAGATGCTATAAATAGAATTTGAGGTTGACAGTAGAACCAGGTTAGCTATAAATAAAACATGATACTGTTAGGAAAGTCCACGGTCAAGCGTACTCTTATATTTTAGTTACATAAAAGCTGTCTTTTCTAAAATACGGTCTGTGGGATTAATAGAATGTTAATAAAAAACGAGAAAACAAATAACTGAATGTTTTGGGAGGTGGATATACCGAAAAAGCGTAATCCATATACGTTTAAGCGTAACACATAATTTAGTGAAAAAAAAGCGGAATGATTACACCAAAAGCGTAATGGTTGGCATGTATGCATATATAGGTAAAGGTCAATGATTTGTGTGTTTTCCACTGCCTTGATATTCTGGCAGGGGGAATGGCAATGGAATGCAACACATTGTCTAGCAATGTTATACAATTGGTTTAAGTCTCTTGAAAATATCTCAAATGGTTCAAAGCTATACGCTGGAAAAGGACCAAGTCTGAGCAACACTGTCCCTTATTATGGTCTTCACCTTCGAGCAGAGTGTGTGGTTATGGAATATGGTACCCATGATATATACTCTCTACAAGAAAATAAGTCACAAAATATCTTAATCTTGCTATGACTATGACCTTGAGGCAATGTGCAAAACACCATCTAATCTTGATATATACCTAGGCAACATTTAATGAAAATCTCTCCAACCATTACAAGGTTATAGGCTGGACATGGACAATGCCATAATACATTCATGATTAGGCCTCTATAACCAGGTCATTATTCTTCTACAGGTATGCAAACAGAATATTTCTATCTTTTGCAAATCAATCTCATACATTTTAAAAAACGCATTTGGATTACTTCTGACTCCCCATCCCTGGCTTTAAATCACTGCTAACAGAAATAACTGAAGCTTCATAAAAACAATCAGCTACTTGGACAAGAAAATGAGTACGACCAGCTGCTTCATAAAAAAACAATGAGCTACTTGGACAAGAAAATGAGTATGACCAGCTGCTTCATAAAAAAATCAGCTACTTGGACAAGAAAATGAGTATGACCAGCTGCTTCATAGTCTTTAGTGACCTACACCATTTTCAGGTAACACCGCTTATTGCAAAATCTGATGGAAAAACATGTCTTTCAAGATTTGGAGGAATTCTAATGTTCATCAAATCAATTCACTATACAACTGCGGGCTTTACTTACTAAGTCACAGCGAGGATACAAGTTATTCAGTTCAGATTAATGAATTTGATCCAAAAATGAATACTTTTAAAAAAAAAATGAAATTCTTGATTTTAAGTTCTTACCAATATGTACCAGCCCCCTGAGATGTGAGATCCATTCCCTCTGTTGTGATGTTATCTTCATCCATAATCTTGCTAAGACCAAAATCTGTAATTTTAATCTCACCAGTCACAGCACCATTCCCTAGCAACACACTCCCTGTAAAAGTTAAATAAAGTTGCAATATAACAATCAATTCTTATTAATCCTTACATATCCAAAACCTGACTTACCACCAGTAAAATTGTGTTTGTGTAAAAAAAAGATAATTCTTTCCTTTCCTCCTTTTTTTACACAGAAAATGTGTCGTCTTATTTGTATTGAGATGGACTTGCAGGTGATTTGTTTCAAGTTCAGCTAATAATTTCCTAATCATAATTCAAGAGTTGATGCAGATTTAAAGTTTTAAAAAAAAACAGTAATTATAGTTGAATAACAGCATGGTCAAGGTAAAAATGTCATGTCCATGATCAATGCACTGTTCAAATTACTGAACAGAATGGTCAATCTTTCAATTCTCCTGACTATACAAATTTCAGTGGCAACAAAAATGATGACCCCAGACTGTAGAGGATTTCAATTGTAGCCAGTATGAATTATCTGGCAACCTAACATATTAATATTTTTTTTTTCTAGGTTCATTTGTTAAAGACAACTACATCAAACTGATTAACAATTTTAAAAAGGATGTCTTGTAAAATCCAAGGTGTGCAATTTGTAAATATTTATATACCATTTTATTTATAAAACGGGGGAAAGGATATGAAATCACCGGTAGATGTATGCAATTACCACTAGTGATAATTGTTTGTACTACAAAAAAAACCAATAACATACAAGTTCTTAAATACCTAAAATAATTCTGGACCAGTCTGGTTTCACAATAGTTGTGTCAGACATTCACCTTTATAAACAGTAAATCTGATTCTTTTTCTTATGTTTTTCTCCACAACTGTAAAATCAAATCATTTCAAACTCCTTATCTGACAAAACAAGCATAGAATGTAAAACTTCATATGACAGAAGTCAAACTGTCTCGAGTAGCATTCATAATAGGTCCCTAATCCTGATTTCACATTGCCAACAATAAACCAGATGAAAGTAGACACTGCCACACCCAAGAGGTTGTATCTATAGTGTTATGCATACTGTCAAACAGAAGTTTTACTTTACATTGGTACCACCATAACAAAATACCATATCATTTTTGTGTAATAATGACGAAACAAATAAGAGTAAAAACCAATTAAGCAACAAAGCACATATCCAAGTTTTGCTAACTGATTGTTCAAACAAGTTTGTTTGGGGGAAATCCCCACTGATAAATACTCAATAATAAGCTCAAAGGATAAAAAGAAGAAAAATTCCATGGAGTTACCACTGCTCTTAAAAATACACAACAAGCATTCATCTTCATGATGATTAGATGAATGGGATGAACATTTGAACCTGAAGGGATTTCAACAGTTAAAAAGAAATGCTAATTATTGTGCCTTAACAAAACAATGAATGTTTAATGAGATATGTCCGGCAAAAAATGATGTTCTCAATCCATGTGCTTCATGTTTTAGAAAATAGGCTTGTTTTTTTGTCAGCCATGTAGCACACACGTTCCTCACATGATAAAATTGCATCAAAATACGTGTTACTGTGTTTGACAAAGTACCAGACTTTGCAGATAAGCCTTTGCAACACTCATTAGAAATGTCTATTCTTTCCAAAGCGTGTACCTGTCGCTAAATGACCTGTCAGCTTGATGTAGTTGTCTTAACTATCCTACTAACATCAAAATGTTTGACAGAAATTTCCTGAACCTCTAATATTTGGGTGTATAACATGCACTTTCTTAAAATCTATTTTTTGTAATTTGTGGATATTGTGCACTATTTTCAGTCAAGTTGGGGTTATTTTCATGGTCAATCTGACATAAATATCTAGGTACTAAAGCAGTCTAACCACATGATATTCATTCTTTGTTAAATATTAAATCTGCTGCATTGTAATTCAACTGTTTACTAGTCTTATTAAAGAATCAAATAATGTAGTATTTGATTTGTAGTACAAATCAAATACTTACAAACCTCAATAGTTGTGTTTTCTCCTTGTTTATTATAGTAATGCTTACAAACCTCAAGTCATGTTCTTTGATTGCTTATGATAATAATGCTTACAAACCTCAATAGTCATGTTCTTCGATTATAATGCTTACAAACCTCAATAGTCATGTTCTTTGATTGCTTATGATAATGCTTACAAACCTTAAGTCACTACTGATTATGATAATAATGCTTACAAACCTCAATAGTCCCTACTGATTGCTTATGAAAATAATGCTCAAAAACCTCAATAGTCCCTACTGACTGCTTATGATAATAATGCTTACAAACCTCAATAGTCCCTATTGATTGCTTATGATAGTAATGCTTACAAACCTCAATAGTCATGTTCTTTGATTATAATGCTTACAAACTTCAATAATCAAGTTCTTTGATTGCTTATGATAATAATGCTTACAAACCTCAATAGTCATGTTCTTTGATGTTTGTTAATCTGTTCAAGTAATATTGATACATATGGTGAATATAAAACTGGCAAATACTTTTTATCCCAAGAGAAAGAAACAAACTTTCACGCGTTTCATTTCTGTATTTAAATCAGCATTTGATATTGTCCTATACAGTTATCAATGCTTCGCGGACTCGGTGCGTGTTTTTCCTGGTAATCTGTAACAGCTATTGTCTTTAAAGGCATACAACCTAAGATTTTCGACTTTTTTGTTCTTGCAAATGCATGATATTATGAAAAGTATAGTAGAAATAATGAGCAGTTACAGGTCATTCATTTTCAAAAAATGTACAACTAAGTTTAATTAATGAAAATATAATGATTTTCTGTACGAATTGCTAATTAATTATGCAGAAACGGAATTTACCGATATTCTCTGAAGTCGCAGTGTCAAGTGACGTGCATCAACAAATATGGAAGTCGAGGGTAAGCATTTTTCTATTTTGATGTAATTACTGTCTTATTCTTCATAGTCACCCACAATATGTGTATTACTTGTAGATTTCTCATTATATATGATAAATTACAAGTAAGCAAAAAAGTCAAATATGATGGAAAATCATGTATTGTAAGAGATTCCTTCAAGGGGCCATTCTTGAAAATGTTTACTTGTCATGTTTGTGAGATTGTGTTACGTTGTAAGATAAACCAACTAAAAATATGATAATTTGTATCACTGTAATCAGAACCGCTATTAAAAGGTCTTGCTAAAGCCGCTTCTTAGGCTCAGAATAAAGTTGATTTTCTTGTGCATTTGCATTACCACTTCACGCTCACGTATCTGATAGTCCGATGTGATTTGTGCATTTGTTTTTATGTTTACAAGTTTGTTTCATTGCCCAACACAAAAATTAATATTTTCAGACATAACATTCAATGCATTTATTTTATTTGGAATTTTTTTTACTGACAATTATTAAAAAATTTCTGCAGAGCTTCGACCTGGTTGTTTTAGATGAAGTTGTGCTCCTTGTATACAGAGGTATATGCAAGGTATCCTGGCAGCAGAAGATCATGATTACAACCGGGGAAAAAGCATACTGCTAATAGGCAGTTTATTTTATGGACTTAATGGATACCTTAGTGCTGGCAACAGATATGTCATTCCAAGCTGGTGTGTATAGCGTATAATGCAGAAATAATTTTAGCCAGTACCATGGCTTTACCCAAGGAAGACTTGGGTGATCTATCCAATGATATGAGGTGTGAATAATATAACTTGTGTTGATTTTCAGTTGTATCAAGCATTTATTTTGTAGTATGCAATTTTTATTTTGCATGAACAAGTTTTGTTAAACATTTTTAAGCTACCTACACACTAAACAATGATTATATGTATGGCTATGTTTTGAAAGCAACTGTGAGGAGACTATTTATTAAAAACATAGGATGAATTGAAGCTGACTAGCATTGTCTTGGGATGCAAAGGATGTAAGAACAAAAGTACACTGGTGAACATGATTTTAATTGTGCATATACAGTAACACTTTAAGTTAAATGATAAATAACGCATATTCATATTGAGTTGAGAAAGTAAAACTTGTTGCAGTGTTTCATGAATATAGATTGGCTTGTAAATATCAACAGAGCTACAAACACTAGGATACTATTCTATCCAGATACTGCTCATTAATTTCAATTACATGTAAAACAAAATGGCTCTGGAAACAATAAGGTTTTTAAGACTAAAATACTAGTTCATCAAAAGCAACCTTGAATGCTTATATCACATATGTGCATCATCAGCCGTCTTATTACAACTAAATCAAATATACTTGACACCAATTAAAAGCATCAAATTTTCAGTTTTTTAAAATGTGTTCATTTACCATAGAAATAATTATACCCTTTATATGAATACCCAGATGAATGTACACAACCGCATACACTGTAAAACTGTTATATATTATGAAATGTACTAAACTTATATAAGTACAAATGTGCATGTACAGACATAGCTTTAATTCAAGAGTACAGTCAGGCATAAAAAACTGAAGGATATCATCTAAGAATAATTATGGCATATACAGAGGTTTCCGTGTTATTTAGGTTGGGTGGGGTGCTCCCATTATTATTGAAATTAATACGAAAGACCCCACCCAACCCCCAGCTTGTTTTTGTGAGGAATTAAAGTAGTGATAGAGAGATGCAATGATCAGAGCCGCCAGTCAGTGGTGCCAACAGTTAAATTAATGAATACACAAAATGTGAAAGTCAAACAAACAACAATTTAATATCATTAAATAACAGTCATATCTCAAATGAAATTCAAATTAAAACCCTATCACTCGTCTTTCAAAATTCGACTAAGTTATGGCCTATTTTATCATCCTATTAGTGTAATAGATTTTCCTCCTGTCCTGTGTTCCTAATCATCTGTATGATCTTTATCTGGACTGGTAGTCCGATTCCCTCCAGTCCGTCTAATGTCTGCCTCCGTTCTTCCTCTTTTTTCTTAGTCTCCCAGAGATTTTTATATGAGAAACTAGTGTACCATTACTATAAAAGATTGATTACTGACACCCATTTCAAAATACCAGACAGTTCTATAGAAATTACTTTGATGTTTTAGTATTCTGTACTTGGTTTCTATGCTTTTGACACAAGTGATTACCATTTACTCAATGCTAAACTTTAGTACATCACCTAAACAAACTACTGCAGAGAAACAAATATTGAAATTAAGCCCACCCCCATGTATGTTTCCTATTGCATTTGTTTTAAAAATTAGGGTAGCTAGGCACACACACACACACACGCAGAATGTACGAAGTACAATGCAAAACTGGCTCAGATATATATATATCAAATTTAGGAACGCAGGAGTCATGTTACCGGGCAAGAGACTTTGCCCTCTTGATTTTTCAGACGTAAAATGACTGGTTGTACTTTATACCTTCCTTGATGTACCCATTAAGTTCTGGCAAATCCAAGGCAAAATGTATTCATGCATTGTTGATACCAACTAGCCTACACAGACAAACAAACTCTTACACATTCACAGGGATGTTTTCATTGCTAACTGACCATTAACCCTGTTTGCAGCAATACATCACTGCTTGAGTTCATGAAATTGGGCCTACTGAACAGTGATGAAAATATACCAAATTCTGTTTCAAAATTGTAGCAGTGTGTGTGATTTTGATTTTTAACATACTATGAACAATTTTTCAGTCATATTGCTATGATGTTTGCAGTGTGGCATTTTATAGTGATGTCTAGCACTGAGGCATCATGCCACAGACATGTAGCATGACATCCCACCCAGTTACATTATCCTGACAGTAGGACAACCAGTTCATACACTAACCTCTTAATGCTGAGTACCAAATGAGGCAGCTGTTAATACCATTTTTATGTCTTTGGTATGACTTGGCCAGGGATCAAGGCCTCCACAACCTCTTGCATATGAGGTGGATGCTCTTACCACGAGGCCACTGGAACGGTCAACACCAGTATGTAAATAGTAATTTGTTAACAGCATTATTTTCTTTATAAAATCAGTTTGAAACTGTACGCGAACCTGTAATGGCAGACATTGCTGCACCTGTGATAAACCACTTCATTACATTGTATTCTTAAAAAATTGGGCAAATAAATTCAGAAAAATATATAATTTAATTAAAACAATGTCTAAATATTTTGTGTTTGAAGATTTAGCCTAAATATTTAATAATGTAGTCAGAAGTGTGGGACAATACTATGTTGTGGAATTCGAAACAATGTTGTTAAGCTCAATGATGTTTTCTGATGCAATTCATTTTCATGAAAAAACATACATACACATATATCTATAGTAGTGAAGCAAAAATTCTTTTAATCAATGCATATCGTTCCTATCAGTATTTAGGCAAATAATAAAACCATAAATATGCAGTCCTAATACTGGATGTTTGTAATAAATCTAAAAAGTGTGTAGCAAAATTAAGATGCACTCACATGGCACAACACATGTTCTTTGATGGGTTTTCTTGGAAAAAGGGTCCAGTTCAGTTACATATCAATTTTAATGCTTCAGTGTGTTGTCTATTGATAGGTAATGTTTAGCGGGAGCAATGAAATCAAGATGAAGTGTATGGATTGAAGTCATTTGCTCCAATATACATTTTTTCTTCTTCAAAGTATGCTAGAAAACTTTCTGACTGCAATTTTACACAAAACATTTAGAAAATAAAATTATTAAAAGGTACTTTATTATGCAATAATACCAATTTGGAATTACACGATTTTAATCTTGTTACTCCTATAAGATTAAATGCATTACAATGTATAGTCTCTGCTGTGCGTTTTTGTATACATCATATGGCCAAAATACACTGCATTTACCTCAATCTAAACATACATATAAGACAAGTATAAATGCAATGGGTATGAAAAGTTAGAAAAGGTCTTACATCTTGTTGTTCAAATGCATGTTTTTAAAAGTTTTAAGAACATAATCAACAGTGGTCTGAAGATATACTGCTACTTGGAAATCAAACAGATGCTGGACTTCAGCTCATGGTAGGCACTTCAAAAAAATACTTAGTCAAAGTCTATATGGGTCCATGGTAGGGATCATTTGTTACCATACAATCACTAGAATAGTCTCTCCATAACAATTTGATATCAATAGGTGTTACCTGACTAAAAGGCCTAAATCATTTTAACTTAAAATGAGACTTCTGCTTTGTAACAATCTCTTCTGTAGGTGGTGGTGGTATTAGAGCAAGTACATCAGATATTCACCTAGGATCATTTATGTCCAAAACAACTGGCTGGTTCATGCCAACCCTATCATCTAACCTCATTTTCAATATTTTCATAATTATTTCCGGAATATACAGGTAGTGTTGATCAGCTTTCTTTGGGTTTGCAGACCATCTCTCACTTTTTTGCTGAATGATCTTTGGTATCTGACAAGAAAATGCAAACATTTCACTGACAATGTCATTTTATATTTTTTTAATTCTCAAAAGTCCAAATAAAAACTGCATACAATTACATGCAACAAATCATTTTGCTACAGATGAAAATGTCAAAATAGCAAATCTGTATCTTACCCATATATCATAAAAATGTTTAGATTATTTACAGAATTTTCTAATTATATTAGACTAATTCTAACCAAAATTGGTTTATGAAATTTATTTGAAAAAATTTCTTCTGTAAAAGATTAAATTGTACCATAAACAGACGGTTTATGAACTTTCAGGTAAAGCATTAACAATTTAACAAAAATGAATTATTACGTTAACAAACAAGAATAAAGTTTATTACCTTATTGTTCCACCTGTGTTTACAATCACATCTCTTTAAATATGATTGTTATGATCAAGAGCTGCCAAGAGATTCCTAGCTCTCAAAGCTAATGGCTTATATGAATGTCTTTTGGAGGCATACAATAAAATCAAACTTCTGGAAATTCTCCAGAATTGTTGGCCCAGGTGTAGAGGTTGTGGCCATGTCTTCTGTGACATTCTTCTCTGTTTCTGATGTTTTTCTTGCACTGCCATTCAATTCGTAACTAATATAGCAAGGGAAAATAAATGTTTCATAAGACACAATAATTTTATATACTTTACAAATAATAGTATGCATAAAATATACTTAACTGTATTGCATTACTTTCATTTACAGTCATCACCATTTACATTATATATTATTTTTATCAAAAAAAAAACAGTAGTGACTACTTGCCTCTAAATAAAGTCTTATGGTTGAGTGCGAAAATGAAGATCATTAACTTCCCTTTGGTAGCCTCAAAAATAGCAGCTGTATACTATATGTCATGGTGTACATGTGGGTTTCAGCTATATTGTTGCAGGGCTGTGACATTTTATTTCAAGCTAAATGGAATAATGCCAGTTTATATAGAATATGTTATTTTAAGAGTTTTGATAAAGAGTTAACAATACAGAAATAAAATAGTGGTATAAAAACTTGACTGTTCATTGCAAAATTAAGACTCACCTATCCAGCAAGAATTTGGCGACCTCTGGATTAGTTTTCAGGCTCAAAGTGGACTTCTTTTTCTTCCATCGTTCCTGCTAGTCACCAATACATATGCGTGTGCTGCAATAATTTGCCCAGAGAGCTTTTTTTCCCCCTCCTTTCAGAATCTGTAAGTTTTGGTTTTCGATCTATTTGCATACGCCATTATTTTTATAAACACGTGTTTGCGTATGGCTAAAATTCTTAATCTTCGGGAGAGGTCAACTTAGAGGTTACATGAATATAGGTGTGGCAAATAGCAAATTTTTTAATTAAAAATCACGTATTTTATCACAAAATTTCCGATACTAGCCTGATTTCGGCCTCAGTAACAGCCTAAATCATAATTTTTCAACTAAATAAGTAATCACGAACTGAAAAAAGAAATATATAATTTCATTCGTTTTTACTTCGGTTGTATGCCTTTAATGTGCTAAACATAGTAACACTGCTTTTGTATATAAATTTGTAATCAAATAGCCTCTTTCGATAAATTAATTGCCAAAAAGTTCAAGCCATCACAAACTTGGGTAAAGGTACATGGGTTATACAATAAATAGATGTGCAGAAAACAACTGTTCTTTTTCAGTTACAATGACCTTATTCTTTGTCCTTTTTGACCCTAAAATCATTCTTCTATGCTTCAAGTGCAAGCCATTCAGTCTGACCCTGGTTTGTGATGTAAAATTCGTATTGTGTAAAAACATTAACCCTCCCCACCACCTTATACTGTCAGTGGCCTTGACCTTGGAATCCCAAAATCTACGGGCTTCTTCCTTACCAAAGTGCAAACTATCCAGAACATTTGTAAACTGTAGATGATATAAAACTCATTTTTCTTATTGCAGTCGGTAACTAAATATTTGAAACTGAAATCAATAATGTTCTTCCTTGTGCCAAGTGAAAGCCATCCAGAAAGTATGGCAACTGCAGATATTGAGCAACTGAACTGAAAACAAACTGGAAAGAGACAAATGGATAAACAGAAGGACAGGCAACCTCTTAACATAATATGCTCCACCTTCTGGTAGGCATATATGAATGCAACATTCCTATATGGATCCCGTTGATGCATGACCCGAATAGAAGACTGATTAACGAGACAAGATTTTATAGAAGAGTGTTTACATGATATGAATGTATAGTATTTTCATAATTAGGATTAGTATATGTATTAAAAATAAGTGTAATTTTTTTTTAAATTTGAGATTTTAAACATGCAATGACCAGCACACTGTACATATATTAATATTCTTAATGGTGAATACTGAATATGCAAAATGTGAAGTTCAGGACTAAAAAGGACATAAACCAGCTTTGGTTAACTAAAATTCACTGATTGTAATGACCGACTCAGTCCATACAATGTCATCCAATTTCATGCACAGTGTACATTTCTATTTACTCAACAATTACAACAAAAAAAAAACTGGAATCTGTTATGACATTCTGCCAATAATCAGAAAAACATGTCGGGAATATTAAGCAACCATTGCAAACACATGTACCCTGTTTTCTAAATGACTTTATATGATGTCAAACATCATCTATGCTGCTCAACATTGAGGTGATAGTTTTCCTTAAGTATGAAATCCAAAGAGAAAAATACCTTGTGTAAACACTTCCACAAATGTATCAGAAAGCTTCAGTTCATTTTTATTTTACCTTGCATACTTCAGAATTTGATTTCTCCACCAGTTTCTGGCATTTTCCCTCTTTTTTTACTCTGTATCACTCCATCAAATTATTTCTCAGGTGAATTTTTGGTAGAAAAGCCTCAAGGTTTTCCCACCGACACAGGACCCTTGTGGGCGATCAATTACAAGCTTTTATTCTAGTGTTAGCTTTAATAATTCACAGATCTCAAATACTTACCAGTAGATGCTGTCTGTCCCAGCAGAATGTTGCCTGCAAATGAAAAGCAAATACACCATTCTTTCCCCGTTATCGATAGTCCTAACTGTTCAGACAATACATTTTCTGAAGAATATACATAAACCAGAAATGTGCAGCTGGTACAAAAATGTCACAACACAGTACCTGAAAAGAACAACCTAAATGCTGAACTATACTGGATAGTCAGATGTACAGACAAGATGCACCAACTATTTTGGTAGTGGGGCAATTCAAACTACATGTAATCCAAATTCTTTAAACATACTGCTCAATTTTGCAAATTATTTTATATCCTATACCCTCTGTGTGTCAAATTTAATACAAAAAAATGTCACCTTTATTAAGTATTATGGATAGGACAGGTAAGTTTTATGTACAGGACAGATAAGTGTTATGGATGGGACAGATAAGTGTTATGGACAAGGACAGATAAGTGTTATGGACAGGACAGATAAGTGTTATGGATGGGACAGATAAATGCTATGGATGGGACATATAAGTGTTATGGACAAGGACAGACAAGTGTTATGGACAAGGACAGATAAATGTTATGGATGGGACAGATAATTCTAAAAGTTTAATAAAATGTTAACACTGAAGATGTAAAATACAACCAAACATGGTCTTACAACTAGTGATGGGAATCGGTCAAAAATTCATAATCGATAATCGGTTCTCCTTAACCAACTGATCATCGATTATAATCGGTTACTAAGAGCAAATTTTAAATTTTGTTAAACAGTTCTATCTTTGATCAAGAGTTCAATATGTTTATAAATGTACAGGAGTTATCTCTTTTAATTACATGTATACTTTAACCTGACAATAATATTACATTATGTGTTACTTTTATTCTACAACTTTGTTAAATGAACGCAACTTTTTATTGCAGATCAGTCATATGTAACTGAAATACTGCTACAATCCCCCGAAATCATTTCGTTCACATGTGATGTGTCGATAATTTAAAGTATAGAAGGACATGTTTTTCATTTTTGTCATTGTTTATAAATACTACAAAAGATGTTGCAATTTGACTGAAACAAATCAACAAAATGTGTTTAAATGTATTAACTCAACAATTTAACAACTTGACCATGTAATAATGACTATATGTTCCTAATTATGAATCATAAGGTTTGAAATTTGTAGTTGTGAATTAATTAATATATTTCAGGTCAACTTTAGTAGCTGAGAGTTTTACTAACCTTCGTGCTTTGCATACACCTAAAAAGTAGTCTCCCTTTACACACAATCGATTATGGAGTTCACAATCGATTATCTGCTCAACCAACTGATGATCGATTATAATCGATAATCGGAACAACACTACTTACAACCAGCTACATTAAGTGACTACTTGTTCAGTGCAAGCACAATTATTCTGTCCCCTCTAATTTCTATATTTTGCTTGTATACAGCAATAACCAGCTCAACATGACCTGCAACTAGAGGAGTGTATTGCCTGAGGTGTAGCGATACAATTTGTATAACAATGTAGAGGTCTTGATAAAATATTAAGAGATGAATCATTAAATAAGTTAGAAGAAATAAAGTCTTATTAATACCAGAAAAATAATTAAGCTTAATTATTGACAACTGGAACCTTGTTTCTTGTCCCCATGAGGTCATGAAAAAAGAAAGTGAAAGCTTGTAGGACTGCAAAAGACTCATTTAAAAAAAAACACCATAACAAATTAAATGTGATTAGTATATTCTCTGATCAGAATATTAAAGTAAAATTTTTATTTATTTTCAATTGCTAACTTTTACAACATTCATTTTTAAAATGAAATGTGCATTTTTATATAAAAAATATTGCACATTTAATTTGTCATACCTTTCCTAAAAATTAATTCATAACATTAAAATTGAAGGAAAAAAAAATATATATATATATATATATATATATATATATATATATATATATATATATATAACTGAAGTAAATTTTAACTAACAAAGGTCACAAGATTTTCTTTATAGAATGAATATACAAATATATATACTGTGATAAAAAAGTAACATGACATGACTTTTGAAAAAGTTTCAACAATCAACAAGGAATTTTAAGCACATAGCAGTTAGAGTTAACTGAAAGCATGGGATATGTTTATACGGTCTGGATAAAGTATTTTCAAATTAATGATGTACACATAGCAGACACTAAATCTGTTCTGAACACATTAACTGACTTCAATGAATATGACTAGCCTTGACTTAGTAAGGAAGTATCATTATTGTAAAAGCAACAAATCAGAGCTTTCCTTTAATTAAGACTTCAGTTTACTGGCCAAGTTGGTTTACATCTCTAGGCAGAGGCCATAAACACCCAAGTTCTCTCACTTGAGGAACAACTATGAAGAAACAAGAGTTGCTTGAAATGGGAAAATCACAAATCGGCCACATTCACTAAGGATAAAATTTGAAGCAATAAGACTTGTCTGAAATGGGTGCAACACACAGGAATCCACCTGATACAATCTGCTCAACTGGGCCTTAAGTAGTATGCATTAGATTCAATGGAACATCAATACAATCCTGACTATACATAGTCATTCAACGTACAATCCTCCCGATATTTTCTATTGCAGGGGGTCACCATCTTACTAAATAACTGCTGTGTAGCATGTTCCAAGGTCGACGAATGCCAGCTGATATCAACTTTTTTTTTAAACAAATTAAAGTCAGATTGCTCAAGATGGATTTTAATGTTATCTTTTCTAATAAATTCAAATTCTTAGACAAGCAAATGGACATGATTTCAAGTTCCGTTGACCTATATTTCTGTTGGCTGGAATATGATGGAAGCAGGGAGTGCTGAAATCGGATTAATTTGAAGGATATTTTATTAACGAAATGAATTTCATATTGAAGACAGTCCTTAAATAGCTTTGTTTTCTTAAAGATCCTTTTTATTTTTTTAAAGTATAGATGTTATAACTACCGGAGATAAATTTTAAAAAACTTATTTAAGAAACTATCATTAGTTTCCACCTAGAAGCCAGTTTTGCTTGATAACGGCATGCATATTTCATCAATAATAACCTCTACCTTGTCGGCTACAACAGACAAGACCTCACATGAAAAGCATGCTACATGCAGTCCAATCTATCTAATTTCTATCTTCATTTGCAACACAATATAGGGTTAACCTGATGTGGGTAGCCTATTTGCATAATATTCAATTGGTGTGTGTGTGTGTGTGTGTGTGTGTGTGTGATTTGGATTTTTAGCATAGCTTTAACAATTTTTCAGTCATATTGCTATGATGTCTGCAGTGTGGCAGTTTATAGTGACATCTAGCACTGGGGCATCATGCCACAGATGTATAGCATGATGTCCCACCCAGTCACATAATCCCAACATCAGGCTGACCAGTCCTAACACTAACCTCTAAATGCTGAGTGCCAGGTGAGGCAGCTGTTTGTGCCATTTTTTTAAGTCTTTGGTATGACTCAGCTTGGGATCAAACCCATGACCTCCATTCAGCAAGTAATTAATATTTAAAGTCTACCACTGAAGAAACATTTATTTCTACTTTCAACTGCTTAGGCCAGAAAGGACCTTTTGATTAGGTTAGTATGTAAAACACACACACATGCACAACTAGACGAATCTATGTGGTCATAAAAACATACTTCACACCTAATAGCAAAGTATTAAATGTAGGTCGCTGTGTTCTTTGATCACTGGAGTGCTGAGGTACATTTAATTATCAAGTTTCATGATTGAAACAGACAAAATCACTTAAGGTACAAAATTTTATTAAAGTCAATGCAGCATAAAATATAGATCAGAGAGACCAATTTTCATAGAAAGTTTAGAGCTTATCAAAATGCATCCACTCACCATGTTTTATGATAAGCTAGGATAAAATGCATATTGCATGCCAAAACTTTGTGTAGTCATAAACTAAATGGAAAGACATGGCCAAAGTCAGGGGAAAAAAAAATGAAAAACAGGTCAAGTTGAGTTTCCTTTGCAATAACAAACCTGCCAACCCTAACAGGATCGTCTCAGAAAGGCAGTTTGGCAAGTTTTCAGTAAGGTGCAACAAAGTATCATGTACTACTATTGTCAAGTTGGAAAACAAGTATTAAAAACGTTCCTTATTCCATTGATGGTAAATATAATATTCATCTGAAAGTTTGCGAAGTACACAGACATCTTTTTTTTCTTCTGTAGCACAAATGCACAAACCTCCACTGCAGCTCAGTGGCTTGTTGCTATCTCTCAATGTAATTTTTTGAATGTTTTTTCTTCATTTCATATGACATACTCAAATCTTCATGTAATGTCCAATAAATGCAACTGTTTCCTTTCCTGCTTTCATTGAGACCAATCTGAATATTTCTCTTTATTCTTCTGTCCTGATTATTAAACCATTTTTAAGAGGCATATTTTCCCTTCCTTTTTAACACCTAACGATAGCTGGATGCCATTTAAAAAAAAACTATGTAATCAACAATTTGATCATTCAGATGTTTCTCATGGAAAATTATGTGCAGTTTAAAGCATCTGAAGTACCACTATTGAAGTCCAACTTATTTTCAGAATAATTTCACTCAAGCTAATGTGAAACCTGGATACAAATCAAACATGCACGAGCCAATTATCCTGACTGTACCGCAACAATCATATTTCCAAAGCTTTGAATTTATTCCTTAAGTCTGTATTTTATGGGCCATTTTCATAAGACTTATGGCAAAGCCATATCTTAAAAGGTTGGCAGGTCTGCTGTAAGGGTGTGACACTAACAGTGATGTATATCATCATCTATGCCTTTGAGAAAAAAAAAACAATCTAACTGGGCAAAAATAAAATAGGGCCAAGATGACTTACTTACTATGGAAAAGTATTGCACATCATACTGCTCAATATGTTTCATTATTCTGGACAGGATAGTATATATATATATATATATATATATATATATATATATATATATATATATATATATATATATATATATGTATCATATATATCACACATAAAGAAACCTGTGTGGCCTAAATGCACAAGCCCTAATCCAAACCAGTAAAATGTGCAGTATAGGTCACAGTGACCTGTATGGATGTGATACAAAGAGATGTATAGAATCACCTCATTTAATGATTCAAACATGAACAGTAAAATTACTAAATTAAAGTGTGAAATTTGGGTCAGGGTGAACTTTGTTGATTGTAGGTTCAATATTATTACACAAGAGGTTATTGGAGTCCTCAAAAAGAGTGAAGCTCTACAAGGTGAAAAGAGTTTCCAGGAATTCAAGGTAAGACCATTTCTTCCTTTACACTGTCAAGTGTTGAAACTATCTCTCATATTCTACAACAACATTTTCAATTAGCTGATGTGGTACACGTAATGGATGTCACATTGGCACCATTTTCATTTAGAATAGAGCAGATATCATTAGAAGTTTTTCACGAAAACCCGATGTCATAACGACCACTCATTCATGGGTAGCAGTGACAACAAGAATTTAAGACAGTTGTTGTGGCAGCCATGTTGGATGTACAACTGGCACATTTCATTTATGACTTTGTGAAAATCCGGTCATAATGATTCTACATTCAGGGAGTGTAGTAATAACAAGATTCTGTAGCTACCATACTGTACAACTGGCACCATTTCCATTAGGCCCAACTAGGTATCATAAGTTATTGGTGAAAACCACATGTTCATATAGCCATCTATTTGGAAGAATGAGGTAACAACATTTTCAAAATGACTTTTCTCTCAGGAGCAGCAATTAGATTTTAAAGATGGCTGCTATACATTAGATCAGCACCAAGTTCATCAATAACCAACTGGACACCATACATCTTGTGGTGAAAAACATAAAATAACTTTCCCTTCAGGAAAAATTGTGACAAGATTTCTATGATGGTGGCCATCTTGAATGTCTGAGGAGCATTTAGGACCGAACAGACCATAGGAAAGTTGTGTAAATTTTCATGGCAAGAAGGAGTAGAAACAACAAACATGTGCTCATGAGCTAAATGCAAAAACTTTATATAACCCAGTATAATATGAAATGTAGGAAATATTATCTCCTTTTGATGTATGGATATGGACTAATGTTGAGTGATACAATCATCTACTTTGATTACTGTAGCATGAATGTTGCCTGCAACTGGACCCACATCAGTGAAACATGAAATATGGGTTACACTGATTGATCTGTATAATGTGGGCAAACCTCAGCAAGTAAAATGTTAACTGAAGATCACAAGGGCCTGATACTAAGAGATGTACCGAGTCATCAAGTTAGATGATTCTTGCATGAACATAACTTGAGAAATAAACTTAATATGCAAAACTTTACCAAACTGAGTGAAGTGCAACACATGGGCCACTGTGACCTACTATTGGGAACACAATGTAGTACTCATAAAGATGCACCTCTTCTGCAAGTTTTATGATATCATGCATGAAATATTTATGCAATGTAAAAACAAAATGCAAACACCTGACCATGACTGCACAAACGATGCACATGTAAAAATAACCCCTTGCAACTCCCTCTCCAGGGTACAGGTACTTAAAAGCCAACATTGATCTGTAGCCTAGACCATGAGGAGAAAGAATGGTTATATTCAATTATGCTGAATGCTTGCATTTGCTTTTATCTGCACAGACACCACTGCTGAAGGTAGAAGAAAAGCTTATCTCCACATCCTACAGGTGTAGTATGATTCATCATTTTCTGATGATACAAAACACTTTAACTCTGCATACAATGTAGCAGTGATTTTATGAGACCAAGATAATTGGTTTATGTATCTTTTTCAAATTTTTATATGAATCATGTGTAATAATATTTTCATTTTATACTTAAATCTTATTCATGAAGTCATTTTATTTACTTTCAGTAGTGAGAGCCGTCACTTGCCATAATAAACATAACATCATAGCACATATCTGTAGTATCAACAGTATCAATGAACACCTTTTTTAAAATACACATTCCGTGTAGGGCAACCTGTAGTAATGATGGATTTTGTCTGGTCGTACTTTTATGAACACAATTTGTTGACACTACTTTGTGTGTGTGTGTGTGTGTGTGTGTGTGTGTGTGTGTGTGGATGGATGCATTTGAAAAGTGTGGTTTAATACAGGGTATGCAACATTAATTAAATAGGAACACTTCAGCCTTAAAGATCTCCAGTTGTTTCAGACAATGCAGTTTCAAAGCCTTCTTCCTAAAAAACAACTTCTGGCTAGATCTTCAACCGGATTTAACCTAAATGGACCTGTCAATCCTAACAAGCTCTTAGTAAAGCAGTCAATATTTTTCAACAAGTTACACAAATTTTCAATAAGGTATTATTCAATATCATGTAATGCTATTGTCAAAAATAGGAAATCATTTGGCCTGAAAATAATTTTATGTGTTGCAACAATACTCAACTTAGAATCATCTGCCCAATAAATGTAAGTGTTGCTTTCATGGGGGGGTTTTCCCCCCAAGAAACTGAATACTTCTTTTTATGCAAACTGTTTTAACTTATGGTGCTTGTGCTTCATCATGAACTTATTTTTATTTCCTGGATGATATTTCTAGATAATGCTATCAGGAAACACCTGAAGATGTTTTGCATGAAAAGCATGAACAGATCAACATATCTGAGGTACTCCTGTAAAGTTAGTCTGGTTCCTTAAAAACTCCAATAATTTATTTTTAAAGCTAAAGCTTCATCATGCAGATGTTTTGCATGAAAAGCATGAACAGATCAAAGTATCTGAGGTAATCCTGTACAGTTAGTCTGGTTCCTTAAAAACTCCAATGAATTTATTTTTAAAGCTAAGATCTGGATCAAACTCAGAAAAGCCAGTATGCTATTACATGTATTCTAAAAGTTGGTAATTATGGGTAATTTCAGTAAGAGATTTTGTTAAATTGTAAGGGTTGACAGGTCTATTTAGGTCTGTTTTTTTTTATTATTAAAAAATCCACATGGCATCAGCAACAATCTTTCCTGCATTAAATCTGTACTTAAGTTTAAAATCTTTAAGTTCAATAAATATAACTGTTGCCATTCCATCTCTTTGACCTGAAATTTTTTTTTTTATACTTTTGTGATGAATGTCTAGACTTTTTATGAAGCTGATTGTTCTCTTTGTCTTTTTGTTTGCTGGACAAAATTCTCAACTATGCTTGATCGTGCAGATGGTTTACATGAACATAGGCCGAGTAAAGTGTCTGATATAGCCCTCTAAATTAGCTTAGTTCCTGACAAACTCCACCAAGTCCAAAACCCAAATACAGAGCTAAACCTGGACAAGTCAATATCCAGATTTGACAGCAACAAATGTATTATCATATTTTATGCTTATGTGCTGCAAGACATTAATTTAAGAGTCATTTCAGAAAGCCTTATAGTAAAATCACAAAATTGGCATGTTGAAAACTCACCAGGTTTTAAATCGTAGTGAATCACAGGTGGCTTTATTTCATTCAGATACTTGAGGGCACTGACTGTTTGGCAGATAATGGAACGTGCCTCTTTCTCTGGAATGCACTTGTTTTGCTTCAGGTAGAAGTCGAGGTCATTGCCCTCACAGTATTCCAATACTGTACAGAAGCTGTAAGAGACACATGTACTGAATGAAGTATTAGAAATGAAGTTCTGTAAACAAGGACAGTCTAATTTCAAACTGGAGTCACCTTCGTAGAATTCAGACTTAAGTCATATGCCTAGATTCAGACTGTAGAGGTGCATGCCTAAATCTAGACTGAAGAAACATGCCTAGATACCAACTTGCAAAAACTTGCGAAGTTGCAAAAAACAATTTCAAACTACTATACCTAATCCCTGAAAACAAAAACTGAGAAAGAATTCTGTAATGTTATTTGCAAAATAACTCTTGTTGAGCCATTCACTAAACATTTTTACTGAAAGGGGGACATAACTCACGGTAAAAAGATTTGTGTTTGCAAAACATGCCTCCAATAAAGAGCAAAAAAGTAGGTATAATCCAATAACTTCTTAACTTTAAAGGGGAAAAATAGTTTAATACTATGAAAATCTAATCTGTAAGTATTTATGGAGAAAAATATATTACTTTTTAATCAAAAGCAAAAAGTACAAAATATTTTTTAATAGAACTAAAAAGACGAAATATAAATTTCCAATAATTTGTTAGCATTGGCATTAAAAATATAAATTGCCACAAAGTAATGCACAATATATAAGGCCAAATAAAAAAATATCTGATACTGGTTACATTGCAAAAACAATTTGGGCACGTAGGTTGGTAAAAACTTGATTTTTGGTCTGGACAGATTTAAATAAAACAGAAGAAAATAAGTATCATTAAATCCTGAATTTAAATTTGATTATAGTTACATCTCTTTGTCACTTTTTTCTCCTGAATTGTTTTTGTTTTCCAGCTGTTTGTAACCCTCTCATAAATATTGGTGATTTCGATTTTTAATGTAGCTTAAAAAAATGATCATATCGCTATGATGTCTGCAGTGTGGCAGTTTATAGTGATGACTAGCACTGGGTTATCATGCTGGAGATATGTAGCATGATGTTCCACCCAGTCACAATATCCTGACACAAGGCAGACCAGTCAAAACAGTAACCTCGTAATGCTGAGTGCCATGTGAGGCAGTTGTAATTACTATTTGTACAAGTCTTTGGTATGACTCGGACGGGGATCAAACCCATGACCTCCCACATCTGAGGGTGAGTGCCTAGCAATGCAGCTGTTAGTACCATTTTATAAGTTTTTGGTTGACCCAGCTGGGATTAAAAATGCGACCTCTAAAATCCAAGGTGGATGCTCCAACCACTCAGAGCAGTTCCCCCAAATGTAAGGTCAGCAGGAAAAAAACCCAGGTTGGTCGGTCAAAAAGAAATACACTTTTATTTGACCTAACATATGAACAATGAATGTTTCAGGTAGTTTAATAAGGTAACTATCAAACTCTATTGAACATAAACATTTCAACCACCTTCAAAATATTCAAGAATTTTAAATGTGGTCAAGTTTTTATCAATAATTCTAAGTAAATAAATTTCTATGACTGTACATGTTTTTTTACAATATGCTTTTCTTAAAAGCATTAATCTCATTTTGCATATAGTTAAATATAAAGAAATTCTGATAATTACATTTATTAGTGTACATCTGTGATAAACAACAGTTTCGTTTAGTTAAGCCCCCTTTTAGCTGGTTAGCAGAGTCTACATTGTGTTATTACTAAATACCATTCTCTCCATCCAAATACTAATAATTGTGATTTTAAAAACTGATCTTATAATTGCAAGTTTGTTAATGCTGGTTTTAATTGTACTTTTAATGCATTATTAGCTTTATATTGCACAAGAAATGGGAATCAAATGCCTTCATCAAGGACACATAAGAGTCAAACTGTGCGGGTACAAAACTGATGCGTCTTGAAATATGTATTTCAACTTAAAGTATTACTCATCATACCATTATTTCATTTTTTTCTTTAATTTAAAGATAATTCATTACAATCACTAAAATGTATCATTTTATTATGTTTTGTAGTTTTAAAAAAATTTGATGCATTTTGTATTCTATTAAAAAAATGTATGTTTTTGATTTTTCCTGGAAGGGGATGAACTCTTTAGAACACAAGTGTGAATCTAGCGTCCTTTTCCTGCATTGCTCCCAGCTTTTCCTAATAAAATCAGGCACATAATTGCATACACAGTTCCATGATTTTATGTTTTACATCAACCATAAGGAAATATAGCAATTTTTCGTAATCATGGCAGCTTGTCCAGAATGGAAAATATCTTTATTAAAGGTTACAAACTTCTATACAATCATTCTGTATCTTCATATTCCTCCAAGTCTATGCATACCTATATAATTTGTTACAATTAAGGTCCAATGAGAACAAAAAGCATGTCCATTCAAAAATTCCAAGACTCTGAATTCTTAAATATTTTATTGTCAAAACAATAATTATTAACATTAGTTTCCTTAAAAAATTCCAGGATGGCATGTCCCCAGTCCCCACTAAATATTCCTTCCTCCAATTAGTAATTGAAGGCCTAGAACTAAGATTCCTTTGTCAAAGCCAACACATGGAAACTTCCGTCATTTTGCTGACTTGAACCATGATAATATAACATTAGAGCATGTCGGGAGGAGGGAATCTTTGCAATGGTAGCAGTTGAATAGCAGTAATACAGTACTTGCTACTACTACAATTGCTAAATTTACCAGGCTGGAGGGAAACTGCTGGCTTCAAACAAAAATTAGTTTAAGAAAACAAATGTATTTGCCCTTACAGTAAGAGGATTCACTACTGTAAGCTTGTAGATGACATACTGTGCTCGATGAAAAGGCCATGTGAGACTGCTGTTTTCATTATACCATTTGAAGAATAGTGATTCATATTGGCCCAACATGCTGCAAGAATCCCCAACTTCAAGGGCTATAATTCTTCTGAAACAATGGACCCATTCTTAGTGAAGGACTGACAAGTTCTTGATAACAAGGACAAATCCCACCTGGAATGGTTGGTGGTTGTTAAAATAAAAACCTAAAGGCCCCATCTAGGCAATGAACCGTGTTCTATTGACTAGGCATACAGTTTACTCCTCCTCAATGATGTCAAGGAAAGAAAGAAGACTGTCAAAACAGTAAGGTTCTCAAAGGAGGCTCATGACTACTATGTGTTATCTGAGGTGACCATAACATAACATCTTACAAGGCTGACACCTTTGTAAAAACATTGCACACATCCAGAGGTTGTTTCTAAAAAGGATCACTTCGCGAGACCAAATACCGCAAGAACTACTGCATGTGCCTCCAGCTGAGCGTATCATCCTGAATCTGATGCATCCGTGTACAGAAAGAGATTCAGGACTGTGAAACGGGACTGCAGTCAGGAAGCAATCTTGATCAAGTCACCAATATACAGTGTTCCTGATCAGTGTTTGTGTGTGTGTGTGTGTGTGTGTGTGAGAGAGAGAGAGAGAGAGAGAGAGACAGAGAAGGACAAGCAATCAACACAATCTTGGATACAAGTGACAGAATCTATGTGATCCTGACCAGTATAATGTGAACCCTCCATTGATGGGTGAGGAAATTGATCCCCGTATACACAAAGTCCCGAGATGGGATGAGATCCAACTTCTCTAGACTGAGGATTAGACACAAGTCACTGTCTACCAAAAAAGGGATAGGTCCTTCAGGAGATTAATTCTGGGAGTGCTGTTTATCTACCATCTGTCAAAAGGACATTATTGTCCAGTGACCAAAACTAAGAACCTGGTGTCTGTAGTCAAGTTCCTGGTCAAACTCTAGTCCAGAAACAAAGATCTGACAGATTGGATTTATCAGTGAGGTCATTGGTCTTCCCCGTCATCAATGATTGCCCTGTGTTTTATAACACGGCAGTAAAAAGGTGATTTTTGCTGCATATACAATTAGAGTAAAAAGCCTTTACCAAGGACACACCAGGGTAGCTGACCCAATGGACGGGTTCAAACTGCACATTTTGAAATCAAGCATGATTATCAATAAACTTGTAAATGAAAAGGCGTGGGCTTCATATCCGATAAAAGGATAAGCCCATGGTTTCTTTTTAAATATGAAATGACAAGAATTAAATTTCTTGACATTCCACAAGTACTATAAACAAGAATTTAACTCATCTGAGATCATGATACAAGTTTATACAATAAGTCTGCTCAAAATCTGATCAGAAATGTAGCCTCTAGTGTGCTCACAAGCTCAGACAATCAAATACAAGATCACCTAATATGCATGGATATCATTAATAAACTCATCATAAAAGCTCACATACCAAGCATGATCAAATTCTTATCAGAAATGAGACCGCTAAAGTCTTCATAAACAAGTGCCGACAGATGGATTGACAAGGGGGATAACTCATGGCAATGAGCCATACTATAAGCTCTAAAGTCTTCATAAACAAGTGCTGACAGATGGATGGACAAGGGGGATAACTCATGGCAATGAGCCATACTATAAGCTCTCAAGTCTTCATAAACAAGTGCTGAAAGATGGATGGACAAGAGGGATAACTCATGGCAATGAGCCATACTATAAGCTCTAAAGTCTTCATAAACAAGTGCTGACAGATGGATGGACAAGGGGGATAACGCATGGCAAAAAGCCATACTATAAGCTCTAAAGTCTTCATAAACAAGTGCTGAAAGATGGATGGACAAGGGGTATAACACATGGCACTGTGCCATACTATAAGCTCTAGTCTTCATAAACAAGTGCTGACAGATGGATGGACAAGGGGGATAACTCATGGCAATAAGCCATACTATAAGCTCTAAAGTCTTCATAAACAAGTGCTGACAGATGGATGGACAAGGGGGATAACTCATGGCAATAAGCCATACTATAAGCTCTAAAGTTTTCATAAACAAGTGCTGACAGATGGATGGACAAGGGGGATAACTCATGGCAATAAGCCATACTATAAGCTCAAGTATCCTCTGATTACAATTACAAGAGTTGCTTTCACAAAATTCTGTCAAATAATGAATCCAACTTTGAGTCATAAAGGGAAATAACTTTGCAAAATCGAGCACAAAGAAATACATCTTTAGTTGTTGACCCAAAAATATACTAAATATCACAGTGATCCATAAAAAAAACTACAAGACGTTGTGTTCCCATGATTCTATCTTACAATGCATTTAGCTGTAGAACAAAAAAGGGAAATACCTTTCTAACAAAATTGCAAAAGTACAACAATTTGCTAACATGCGCAACTTTAAATGACAATCATAGTGTGTACCCAGTTTTCAATGATCCATCAGAAATGGCATAACTAGATGCATTCACAAGATTCTGTCACACACTGCACTGCAAGACAAAATGCAATAAGGAATCCAACTCAAAAATACAGACACTCCACTGTCCGTAAGGAATTTCCAAGAATCCAAGTTTGTTTCTTAATTTCGACTGTAGTGTTTATTTTAACTATGAAGTGTTGAAATTTCTGATATTCCAATGTGATGTTTTCATAATGTCTGCTATGGTGGCCATATTGGATCTAAGACTGGCACCAATTTTCTTTAGGACCAACCAGACATCATAAGAAGTCTTTTGGCGAAAGCCTGTCAATATGACATTCGGTAAGATTAACAATAATAATAAAAAAAAAAATCAAGACAGTAGTCAAGGCGGCTTATTAGATATAAGATCTGTAAGACTTATCTGTCTTAGAGATCCAACTAGATATATAAAGAATGCTGGTGAAAACCCCATGCAAATATGACTATCCATTCTGCAAAGGTAATGATGAGATTTTCAAGATGGCCATTACTGCAATACTGACATCAGATCGGCACATTTTTCATTAAGGATCACCCAGACGTCGTAAGAGGTAAGCTTGTGAAAACCATATGCTGATACCACTTTCCATTCAGAAAGAAGGTTGGTACCAGTTTCACTTAGGCCCAAAGAAGTTTTGGAGTTTAAACCCAATGCTGATATGACCATCCACAGTGTGGTGGCAAGATTTTCAAGACAACTGCCATAGAGGCCATAATGGAAGACAGAACTGGGTCATTTTCATTCAAGACCAACTTGACACCATAAGGATTCTAGTGAAAATCCATGCTGATATGGTCATCAAACAGAAGAAGTGACAAATAGCAGCCATAATGAAGTAAAACTGGCATCATTTTCGTTTCGAATCAACTAAACACAGTGTATCTTTTGCCAAAATCCCCATGTCAATAAGACTATCATCCTGGTGTATCTATAACAAGATTTATGTAGTGGTTGCCATAGTGAAAAAGAAAATAAATGTTAAAATACATTCAGGAGTCAGAAAACAGAGAATAATAATATGGCGACAAAAAAGCATTTGGTTTATTTTCAGTTAAAACCTTAATGTCTATAAAAGAATCTACCTGTTTATAGAAGCAAACATTTTGAAAAAGACTGATTTGATTTCCTTCTTCTATCACTTGTTCAGACTTCTATATCACAAAAGCCATTCATTAGGAAGAAATAACAATAACATGGTTTTCAAAATGGCTGCTATGGTAAACCATACTAGAGGTGAGATTGGCATGATTATCATTTACGACCAATTAGACATCACAAAACATTTTGCAGTGAAACCACCATGCAGGAAAACTTGTGCTGTTTCAATCATCCAATTCAGGAATAGTTGTAATAACCAAGATTTTCAAGATTATGACATTGGTGACTATGTTGGCGGTCACATTGGAAGCATTTAAAATATAGGACCATGCAGACAGCATACGTCTCAAGTGAAACGCCACATTAATACGACTATCCATTCAGAAGACATAACAAAATTTTCAACACAGACATCCAATGGCTACCATTTTCATTTCCAATCAGAACTTGAAATTTGAAATTATGGTGTGTAAACTTTCATAGCAATCCATAAAATAGTTTAGGAAATGAGATAACAACCTTATGCTAATGGAAACATGATTGCTGGACAACAAATGATGGATGACAGGACATCACATATACTCTTTTAGTTTGTCACCAGTAGCTTTAAAAAGTGAAAATTAAGGAATTGGAAAAAAATCTATTCTAATCTACTTTTGGCCTTAATAAATCATGTAATTTTCATGGCTTCAAGTTAAAGTTTTGCACAAATGTGCCAAAACAAATTAGGGACTGACATAGTTGAGTACAGACCTGCAGATGTATGAATGGACAGCAGCAACAAAAATATAAGTGGGTTATACAATTTTACAGAATGGCAAGGAAGGTTGTAACTACAAGCTACAATCAAGTTGAAGCAAAATCCATCCAATGGTTTGAGAGTTGTACAGATGGTTGTTGGAAAGGCATTTAAACAAACTCATTGACAGACCAATGCTAAATATTGAAGACTGCCCATAAATGCTTAAAAAGATTAATTATCATGCCAAGTCTCAAATGATCTATACCATTAGTGAAATGGCCACGTTAAATTTAATATAATACTTACGAATTGTTATCTATTTCAAACACATCATACAGCTTGACTATCCTGGGATGGTCCAACCCTTTGTGTATATTGTATTCCCTAAGAGCATGTCTGAAAGAGAAAATAAACTTACAAGGATTCTTTCTATAACATTCACTTAAGATTAAGATCATTTATTTATTGTACTGCTCGCACAGTGATGATTTGTGATGATATTTTAAGCTGTCTTCACTTACTTTCTTTTTCAAGTAGAGAATTAACAATTGGTTCCATTTTTCTCCACAATTGTGTAGTTTCAAAATTTGTCATCAGTGTGATGAAATTGTTCATGTTCAATTTTATATTCTGCTTTTATTTCAAGTAAAAGAAAGCACAATATAAAGGTCTGGTTTAACTAATGCCATTTTTCCGTAAAGTTTATGGCTCGGGAGTGAGTATTATATATTCATGTTTACTGGACAACATAAAAACTTGGTAACATACACTTTTTGAACCATGTTAGGAAAAAAACTGAACAAAATGGACAATTATACAGAACTAAATTTTTAACTAAAATACTTAAATATAAGGAAAACCTTTGTTATTGAGCAACACTGAATAAAAATCTAATACAAATTGACCACATGTATTAATATGGTAATTTCTGCATTAATGTTACATTCAACACTTTCCAGAAAAGATGTGAAAACACTTGTCATAGATCAATTCTATTTTTAAACAAAATATGTAGCAGACTGGTCTAAATTGAAAAAAAAAAAAGGGTGGGATGGAGGTGACCTCAGCTGCTTGTTTAGTATTAAGTTTAGTATTAAGAGTCACTAAAACATTTCTAGGAATGTCTGTCATGAACTGAACAGACTATATTTTGTGATCGATGGTCCTCATTTTATGAATTTTATTTGGAATCAGAACTGACAAAGGAAAGGCATATGCTCAAAGTCTCTCCAATCCAAATGAAAGGGCATGCTTCTGGATATGGAAATATGAAATTAATGTAGACCATTTGTTGTCTCACCTCATTGCGAATAGGTCTAACACTGGTCTGCCTCAAAATTGATGGAAGACTGACTGATGGAGAAACCATACTCTGTATGCAGCAGTTATCTTCTGCTTGATAATGAGTCAGCCAGGACATTTAACATGTCAAGACTCAAATATTTAAGTCATACTGAAAAGGTCAACAAGGCATTCCCATACCAGGAGGCAAAGGTCTGGAAATTGCATTGCTCCCTTGTTTGAAGAAGTACTGAAATGCTTTTATAAGGACCATCTTTCCTTGAATGCATGGGAGGCTTCAATGGCCTTCATTTCAAAATGTCAAAATGAAGAGCCTTTTCTGGTAGCATTCACTTGCCACTGACGATCACAAAGCTCAATAGCAAGTGTAGATCACAACCAGACAAAAGGGTATCTGAACAGATTATTTTCTTCCGTGATTTCTATGGGAACTCCTGCCACTAGCCACCCCATCTTGATCATAGTAGTTTCTTTATTTTGAGACTGCAATATGGTTATCTAAACGACTTGAGATCTGGTACCATTTCGCAAAAGGGCTTTCTGCAACGGGCATATATAAAATCAACTGTGGTGTTAACAGGCCTGTCACAGCATTGAATAGACGACAAAGAAGTTTAATGCACAGCATCTTCAGTCATGCCTTCATGAAAAGCAAATATTCTGAAAGAAAATACCTCATCTGCGACTAATTCGTATACAAGAAAGTTTTAAAAAATGTGAGAATGAATTTCCTCACCTATACTGAGATAATCCCGAGTTTCCTGTAACATAATCTCTCAGATCCTGCTTCTCATAATAACTCTATCATAGAAGAAATCATTGTCAGTTTGCCTATGCAAATAAACTATATGTTGCAACAGGCATTATAATCAAATAAATATGAAAAAAATATAAATTGGAAGTCAACCGGGTGCAAGTCTTTCCCAATCCATACAGAGTTTTGGAAATATGGCAGCTGGGCATTCAACAATGCCATCCAGAGCAGCCCACAAGTCATCTATCATCCACCATATCTTGTTCCTGCTGTCAACCAACAGGACCAGCAGCACAGATGTCCATGTACAGTTTTTGGGGTTATGCTTTTATCATCACTGATGTCACGGAATTGCATAAACCCTTTAATTTATTTATTAAATTCATATACTAGAATTTGTTTTTGGCATACAGCGATACCCGAGGGTGAATAATGTATATTGTATTTTATTTCAAAATAATGAGTTCGGTTCATCCTATGCCTCACGCGCGAAGTACTTTTCATGAGATGAACCGAATGCTTTCAATGCATAGACAATATCTGTGTATAAATACCTCACCGCATGTAAAGCTCTATATATTACGGAAAGTCTTGTCAGTCTACTATAAGGACTCGCACATCTCCAGCTGTAGAGGTATGTAAGCTTAAATCATTTCTCGTATATATGATAACACTATTGTACTACCAAGTCAATTTTTGCATGATTTGTAGCCTTGGTTTACACAGAATAATTCACATGTTTATGTTCTTGTCTACGACTTAGCAAAGGATTTATATCAGTAATGTAAGGCTACATTTTTAAGTAATATTCAGTACAGTAGGATTAAAATCAAGCAGGGTTAGGTTTATTTCTGAACTTGTGCTGTTTTTGTAATTATTGTGTCGGCAATATATGTATAACTTACGTAACATTATTAAGTTTGCATGCCAGTGTCATATATATAGTACACGGTATTGGACATGTTTTCAGTTGCCCAGTGTCTGGAATGTCCAGTATCTGGAGTGTCCCAGCTGTAGAGCTGTCCAGTGTCTGGAATGTCTAGCATCAAGAGTGTCTGGAGATGTCCCAGCTGTAGAGATGTCCAGTATCTGGAGTCTAGTATACAGAGTGTCCAGTATCTGGCATGTCCGGTGTTGTCAATAGTCTAGTGTCCATAGCATCCGGAAAGTGTACAGCTGTCTGGGGTGTCCAGAGTGGGACCTGAACTTTCCAAGTATCAGAGGGATCAAGGTCTACGTGGTGCAAGCTGTAAAGCCAACCACAGGAATTATTCGTAGCAGCTGTAAAGCTGAAATTTTGGGGTTCGTAAAACCCATTGTATCTTTCGGGACTGTAAAGTTATATATTTGTTCTTTTTTCATTTGCATAATTTCACTATGAGTGAATTCATTTTACTACATGAGTAAAATTCTACACTGTTTGCTAGCTGATTAAATTATATCCATCTTTCCATTGTTTAGTCACTGTGAATCATTCACACCTTGTGTTTGTCTTTGTAGAGTAATTTGTTGTATTTTTCTTTATTACACTTGTGAGTTTATATGTTATTATTCCAATATTGGGATCAAATATACATGCACATATTCATAATTTAATTGCTCATTCGATTTATATCATTGTCAAAAGAGTTCTGTTGTGAATCCAAAATTCCCACCTGGTTATCTTGTTAACAGCTGACAGGTGAGCCTGCTGGCCATACATCCAACAATATCTTTCAAAATACAAACAGCAACGGTGTCTTACAGTCAACAGACCACTAAACCATCTGGCATGATTGACCATCTCTTTTACTAGTAAATTGGTCTTAAATTTGGAGTTGTCCAACCCAGTCAAACCAGCTATGTTGGTCCAGCATTCCAAAGCCACATGACACCAGTGTTATTTAGAACCAACATGATATTGGGATGAATATGTGTATAAAGTTTTGTTGCAATCCTCAAAGTCATTTACAATGAGTAGCACTAACAAATGTCCTAACAAACTGATGGATGATGCAAAATTGTAAATTCCATATGCTCTTCTGGACTACAACCAGTGAAGTTCAATCTATTGATGAGAATCTGCATCATTTTTCATCATGAATTAATAAATAAATCTTACTTTATGTAATTGGCTTTTTTATCATCTTTCCATTCCCTGTTAAGCTGGTGGATTTTACAGGCAACATATTTCTGTTCTTTCAAGTCAAAGCCCTGTAACGAGATTTTGTTTTGCATTACCTTAACACATAAATGATTTGCTTGAATTACTCAGTAACATGCAACGAGCATAATATGAAAGATACATATTAATTAAGAGTATTCTTTTTCAAAGAACAAATTGAGTTGTGTCTATATTTAATGGTACATCTACAAACAAACCGCTGTGAAGCACTGGTAATTAGAGTAAAATGCCTTGTCCTGGTCACACCATGGCACTCAACGATCCTGGCTTGAGCAGGATTCAAAGCTGCACCATTCTGGTCACAAGTCTGACATGCTAACCACTAACCACCACTACTCCAACAAAAATAGAATATAGGTTTGAGTGAAATATCCGAGGTTACTATCAGCAAAAGTCACACTCCCAGTTTAGATTTATTATTAATTAATAACATTATCCCATAACCCAATTTGAATTAAGTATGATTCCTCAAGTACAAGAAACTGTACAATTAGAAATAAAAGGCATCATGGCTTATTTTTGGGGGGTTTAGTTTTGTGGGGTTTTCCAGCACATGACTATACATTGTAGCCAGTGCATTTGGTCCAGGAAGAACCCCTGACCCACAGGAATTAGCACATACCTATGTTGGTCTAAGTGAAACTCAACTCATGCAGATGAGATGTGAGAATAATCTGAAACAGCAGCTACATTAATCCACTCAATTATCTGGGCCTCACATTAATCCTCTCAATTATCTGGACCTCACATTAATCCACTGCATTATTTGGGACACGCATTAATCCACTCAATTATCTGGACCTCACATTAATCCACTCAATTATCTGGGCCTCTGCACCACTACTGAATGCCCAATAAACTGCACGTGTTACCTGTGTCAAGTTCATAGAAATATGCCAAGTTGATTCTGTTCTTATACATATTCAAACCTATTAAATCTTATTTTAGCTATACCTGTGTGATCACAAAACTTCAACAACATTCCATGATGAAATTGCAATTCTCTTGCAAGCCAACTAATCACATAAGATTGTCTATAAAACTACCTTGAAAGCTAGCAAGTTAGTCATAGTTAGATCTTAAAATTCACAATACCATACATTTTAAAATGTATAACAATCTAAGGACAGAAAAAAAATACCTTGTGAACTTCACTGAATCCGCCTTTTCCAAGTAGATTTAACAAGAGGTAACGTTCATTTAAAATTGGATGATCTTTAAACCTGTAAAGAAAAAAAACCATTGTGTATACTCTAGTATGATGTTAATAATATTGCTGTTCAGAAAAGCATTTGTAATGAAATCTAGCAAACATACTTAAGATCGTGGGAAGGCATTTCCACTGCATAGTCGTCATCCAAGACCCAGTTAGAATTTTATAATTGATTTTCATTTGAACTAATCTAATAATCTGAGTACCAAGGCATACATTTTGGGTCAGAAACTGCCTTCCCATGTCTACATTTGGTGTAAAATAAACCTTTCTACCATATTTTCTATCTTGCAATGTTTCTCAACACCCCCTGAGAAGATACACACCTGATAAACTGGCCTGAAAATACTAGAGACCATCACAAAGCTGAATTTGTTTGTGCAACATCACTTAAGACAAGCCTTCTTCAGTATTAAAAACAATACATGGAATTATCTCCCTTTACCCATCTTCACAGCATGACCATAGAGTCCTTTAAACCTGAACTAAGATTATGTTGCAAATATTGGAAACTATTTTTCCTTTCTTCAATGTAAAATTTAATCTTCTAAATTTATCTAACATTCCTCCCTAAGGAACTATTTCAACTATTTACTATCCCTTGATATTTTTTTTTGTCCACTTCCATGACATTATAGTTCTCAGCAAGAGTTTGTCAAGTAATTACCTTTGAAGTCAGAAATTGATTTCTGTGACTGGTTATTCAGACATTATTCATGTGACAAATTTGTATAACATGATTCATTTCAATCTTTATCACATAATCCCCCTTCCTATTATGCATTACCTAGAATTGTCTTCATTGTGTATCCTTTTCAATTCTCTTATATGAAGATTTCTCTCCCTTTCCAACTTTTCCAGTTCTAGCTGAAGATCAGCATCTTCCTTTTTCAATGATGCTTGTCTGAGTTTGAGAATTTCATCTTGTTCATAAAATTCTGTTAAAGTTAATCTGAAATTAGAAGAAATTATAGTAAAACTATCAAGACAAATGACATTTGTTTTGGTAAAATTCAACATAACTTGTTTTCTAATCTTCAATAAGTGGGAATACAAAATAAATTTAATGATTGTGTTAAGTGAATAGAAAAAAGTGATCCAGTTTCATGCTGAACACACCATTATTCCCAGTTGCATGACTTGATGACCACAGCTAAATGTTTTGGGTTCCGAGTTCACTTTGCATGTAAAGTAGTAGTAGTAGTAGTAGTAGGGTTTAACGCCATTTTTCAGCATAAGATAGGCTATACATGGCGGCCAGTATTACTGGTGGAGGAAGAACCCAGGAAAACACTGAGAAAGGACCACCGACCCACGAGAAGCTACTCGCAAGCTTTCTCACACACCCACATTGGCCAAATCTGAGACTCAAACCCACAAAAACAGGTGAGATGACAGTGATCTGTATGCAGAAAGAGATTTAGACCACTCGGGTCCCCATGCATGCAAAGAAGCAAACAAATAGATACAAAAAGAGTCTTTTGAAGGGACTGATGCTCCCATGACAGAATACAAACCATATCCAGCAATAAAAATATTTTTGGTATGGCCAAGTTAACAATTAAGTTAACAGGTAAAAGATAAATCCAGTCCACAAATCCTTGATATTTCCTTTGATCCTAGATATGATATCACTTAACTGTCTCAACACTTTCAAGAAACACTCACATACCAAGTTTTGTTTAATCCAAAGTTAATAATATTTTTTTTTAAAGTTACTGAAATGGTGGCATACAAGGCATTCTTCAAGTATCAGCAACATTATCATCCAGAACTGCAAAATATTGTTAAAGTGTTACAGTGAAATGCCCATGTCAATACAACTATCAAGATGATCCACAAGGTAGACATTTTAGAGTTTTAAGATCAGCATAATTTTAAGATAGCAAATTTTGTAGTAAATTATGTTTCTCCGAGAATACTTACCCAATCACATTACTTTAGGGATATTAGCCTGCTACCTCGCGAATCCAGCCCTACCAAAAGACGAAAATTCGTCTTTCCTGTCTATGTCATATAGACAAAGGGCAATAACTCTTGCCCATTACCTCCCCTTGCCGCCCGTTAGGTGTCGCTTCTTTAGTTTTTAAGCTGAGCGATATATAAAACACGAGGATGCTCGCATGGCGGGGTGGTTGGGAGGGTTTCTTAGTAATGTGATTGGGTAAGTATTCTCGGAGAAACATAATTTACTACAAAATTTGCTTTCTCCTTTGAATACGTTCCCCAATCACATTACTTTAGGAGAATAAGTAATAGGAGGAGGGAATGCGGAGCATCCGACCTCCACACGGGTATCCTCTAGGGAATGATGGTTGGATTCCCCATGTGAATGATAACCCGGTCTCCTAATTTTCAATCAGCAACACAGCCCAGGGTCACGTGATATGTGACCCTTTTATACGGTTAAGAAGATAGATATTGAAATCTTCTTACCTACGAAAATTTATCTGGCGAATCCAGCGAAGCTAATAGGCTGTGCTGATTGTTGTACATGAGTCTGGTGGGCGTCTGGGCTGCCCAACACCGGACCTACTAGAATCAATGTTTGCCTCTGCGAGTACAAACTTGAAGATAAAACTGTAGAAGGTTGACTCTGCATGTCAGCCAACAGCTTCTATAAGGTGACTGATTTGCGAATTCTCAGAGTACGCCGAGCGTATAACCCACTACAGCCATGAAGCAAGGGCTTGAATGGTGATGTCTCATATCCCAGCTATCACCGGAAAAAAGAGGTGCTTGTATGTGACCTGACTCACCTCTATGCATTGAAATGGTGCTAGAGTGCCCAAACAGGATCTTACATGGCTGTTGATCCTGACTTATCTATAAAGAAAGCGAGCTAATGACGACTCGTTGATCGCCAATGTATGGTAATCTATTTTGGACTACGAAGCCTGGCTGCGTCAAGAGGACCATCAAACCCTCTGATCGGAACGGAAGAGAGTTCGGGTCACTAGAAAGGACATGTAACTCGCTCACCCTACATGCTGAAGCTAAGGCTATCAAGAAACCCAATTTGTATGATAGTAGCTTTAACTAATCGTGGGTTAAAGACTCAATACTGTCTGAATTGAGTCATGTTAAAACCCAGGACAGATTCCATTTGGAAACAGGGTGAGGGATATAAGACGATTGAATTTTTTTTTTTTTTTTTTTTTTTTTTTTTAAATGTCTAAAAGATCTGACAAATCTTTGTCATGGCTGATAGCACATGTACCAGAATGGCGGAATGTGTCTGATATCATGGAGCGGTAACATTTGAGAATAACTGGAGCCAGATGTTTCTCCTTGAAAAGCCAGAGAAAAGTTGGCCAGTTGAGGGATTGTGACACTCAGAGGAACAATGTGAATGATATGGTACCAGTCTCTGAAAACATGCCACTTGCCCTCGTAAACCTTCAGAGTAGAGGGCCTTCTTGCTCTCGAGATTCTCTCCGCAATCAAAGATTTAAATTGTTTGTCTTGCAAGGCTGTCTGGACAAGAGCCAAGCTTGAACAAAAAGACGGTCCGGACAGGGGTGGAACACCCCTGGCCGCGGTTGCTTGTGAATACTTGTGCTGACTGTAATCTTCCTGGGTAGATCTATCGCCTAGATTGAGTAGATCGGAGACCCAGTAGTTGTTCCATCTAAGAAGGGTAATCAGAACCATCTGACAATTCTGACCCCTTAACTTCTGGATTAATTCCAGTACCAAGACCGTGGGAGGGTAGGAGAATGACCACAACCCTTCCCAGGTGATTGATCGAGCATCCACGACCCAAGCTTCTGGGTCTGGAACCTGTGAGATGAAAGGTGGAGAATTTGCTATTCCACCTTGTTGCAAAAGATCAATCATCGGACGTCTCCAAAGTGTGTCGATTGGAAGAAAGTCCGATTGATGGAGTGACCATTCTGTGTGTCTGAATTGTACATTGAGGTGGAGATTGTCGAACCAATGTAGAAACTGCCAGTTCAGATTGCACAGGTCTGGTGATTGGTGTCCCCTTGTTTTGAGGCAAGGCACCACCACAATGTTGTCTGACATAATGAGGGCAGTTTGTAATAAGAGTTGATCCTGCCCGAAATGAAAGGCATTGATGACAGCCGTTATTTCTGAAAGGTTGATGTGGAAAGGGCTCGCCCCTGGCACCCACGTGCCGCTGACAGTATCTAAGTCCGGCAACAGGTGGGCACCCCAACCGTAGGTATTAGTGGCGGAACATACCGTTATCCCCTTGGGGTATCTCCAGAGTAATCCCTGTGGACAGCCTACAGGGGTTGTGCTATTGACTCAAGATTGTTCGTATCTCTGGCGTGAGCATGACTGTTTTCTGGGATCGAAGGGACTTGAAAATGGCGCAATTACGCTAGCAAAGTCCTTTGTAAAGGGCGCCTAAAAGGACGGCTGAGAGGGATCAAGTCTGCTGCCGCATTGAATAATCCGAGGATCTGCAACTCTCTCGCTAAAATGCGCATCCTGTCGGAAACGGACTCTACGAGTGCAATTATCTGGATGATCGCAAACTCGAAGAAGCCTTACCAGATTCAGATCGGGAGAAACTCCACACCCAGATGGACCAAAATCCGGATTGGACAGAGATCAGACTTTATCCAGTTCACGAGAAAGCCTATATGACGTAAAGTGATATAAGATCGTTTCTGCCTTTGAGCAGAGTAGAACTTGACAGATGTTACTGGAGGATGTCGTCCAAATATACTGCCGACGCAATAGATGAAGTCGAGCGGAACAGGGTGACGACATAATCCATAACCTTGGTACTAGCCCAAGGGCTTAAATTTAGGCCAAAAGGTATGACATGGAACTGATAAGCCTAGTCCCGACAAGCACAACGGAGAATGTCCGCAACTCGTGGGATAGGGACGTGAAATGTGCGTCGGTCATATCTAGCCAGCATATGATGGGGTTTAAGCGACGTGCCCTTCAGACATGCGTCACGACGTATCAGGTCTAGGTTGGCAGAAGCAGTCAGCGCATTGGCCATGGAATGGTGAGCTGCCCTGTTAAGAACCCTAGCTAACCGGGCCGTCGAATCCCAAGCATGTTCATTGCCAGATTTATCAGCGATCCTGAAAATGGCTAGGGAGGCTAGATCTAACAGTGAAGACGTAGCGACTACATTTCGAACCAGCTTGGACTTGGCATTGAACACCGTTTAGTCCACTTTATAAGACAATGGAGCAGACATATGGACTGCTGCCATATTTTTATCCAGAGCCGGGACCTCAGTACTGAACGCACCGGAGTGAGTTTTGTACCATCGACCTGAAAACGACGCTGGTACTTGGCTTTCAGAAAAGAAAAACCTTAGCAATTCCTGGATCCCCTATACGTGTCGACAGACGGTCATTAATTTCCTTAATTTTGTCGACTGGGGAAGGAGGCGGAAGGATAGAGTCTCTTCCCCCTCATCCAGATCGACCGACGCTCTAACCTTATAGTCGGTAATGGCAGCAGGAGGTGGAGGGCATTCTGAAGGGGCCAACACCCTATAAATTTCCTCCACTGCGGCTTTGAAGCTGAACTCAGTCCGTTCCATAGTTGGATCTGCATACCGCTGATTTGCCTGCGACTCATCGCACTCACTGTGTACATAATCTTGCTCTGGTAAAGCATCCATATCGGGGTAATGCATACCAGGTGGCATAGATGACTCGATTCCATCATCTCTGATAAAGGCATTCACTCTCCCTTGTGGATGAGCTGTTAGCCTATGGACGGCCGGCAATGCCGAATGAATTGATTGGCATATGTTTGGCCTGAATGACTGCGACGGGCCGGCTATGACCGGCACCGACCGCTCGAATGGTCGGGTTGGATCGAGAGATTCCTCGCCAACTATCTGTGTCATGGTAGTGATATGTAACCGGTAGTACGGATTGACAGACGGAAACATCATTAGAATCTTCGTCAATCCGATTTGTGCGGATTGCGGTATGATAAAAGTCCCCGTGCTGGTACAGCGGTATAGTCGGATGGACTGGTATAAGACTAAAATCTCCATACGGTTGGACGACCGGTGCCTGTTGGGCTGGACGGCCGGAGCCGGATGAACGGTCAGTGCCGGCAAGTGTCGGCTGAAAGCTTGGCTGGACGACCGGTGCCATATGGGCTGAACGGTCATTGCCGGATCGCCCGGTGCCGGTTAGTGCCGGCTGGAAGGTCTGCTGGATGACCGGTGCATTATGGGCTGAACGGTCATTGCCCGATGGATGCCCGGTGCCGGATGGTGCCGACTGTAAGGTAATAACAATTACATAATGCTTATGTAGTGCGTCCAGCACTGCGCGCCCATCTACCATTCGCTCAGAGGGAATGTTGGTTCTGGTACAGCTTGCATATCTGTACAGCATACAAGGTGACTTAGATGACGCAATTCTGTCATAATTGACACTTTCACTAAATCTCCCTTGTGGAGAAGCCGTGAACATATGGACGGCCGGCACTGCCGGCTGATTGAACTGGCGGATGGTCGGCCTGAAAGACCTGTTCTGGTAAAGCTGTCATATCTGGGTAGCGCATACCAAGTGGCATAGATAACTCAATTCCGTCACCTCTGATAATGTCACTAATTCTCCCTTGTTTTAAAATCACACCGTCACGTATTTGACATGACGGGAGGTGTACACCGGCAATACCGACTAATTTGTCTGGTATATGGTCGGCCGGAATGTCGGCGAAGGTCCGGCTATGACCGGCACCTGCCTCTCGAATGGTCTGATTGGAGGGAGATTCATCTATAACATTTCTCTCATGGTAGTGATATGTAACCAGTAGTGTAGATTGACTGACGGGTACATCACTATAATCTCCGTAAATCCGATGTACAGCCGGTGCAGGTTGATGCCGGCTGGAAGACCGGTGCCATTTGGGCTTAACGGTCGTTGCCGGATGGTCGGCCGGTGCCGGTTGATGCCGGCTGGAAGGTCGGCTGGACGACCGGTGCCATTTGGGCTGAACGGTCGCTGCCGGATGGACGGCCGGTGCAGGTTGATGCCGGCTGGAAGGTTGGCTGGACGACCGGTGCCATTTGGGCTGAACGGTCGTTGCCGGATGGACGGCCGGTGCCGGTTGATACCGGCTGGAAGGTCGGCTGGACGACCGGTGCCAATTGGGCTGAACGGTCGTTGCCGGATGGATGGCCGGTGCCGGTTCATGCCGGCTGGAAGGTCGGCTGGACGACCGGTGCCATTTGGGCTGAACGGTCGTTGCCGTATGGCCGGCCGGTGCCTGTCGACGCAGGCTGGAAGGTCGGCTGGCCGGCCGGTGCCATTTGGGCTGAACGGCCTGTGCCTGTTGATGCAAGCTGGAAGGTCGGCTTGCCGTCCGGTGCCATTTGGGCTGAACGGACGGTGCCGGATGGACGGTTAATGCCGGTTTGCCTGCTGAAGTGCCGGCTGAACTGACGGTGTCGGCTGGACTGACAGCTGGAAGGCCGGCGAAAGTGCATATTAAAATGGATCCAATTGATCCAGCATAGACTCCATGCGTCCGGACTTACAGGCCCGAAAGCCATGTACGGATCTGCGGTGAAATTTACACCCACTGGGCAGCCTAAACCATGTCAACATAATTTCCTCCATTTCCACATTGCCAACACCCATTTTGCCATTCATGCCTTCGTTGTCGACTTTGCTTACTGAAACGACAAAAGAAGAGAACAAAGCACAAATTAAAAAATTCAGCATATTATTAATTCGATAATACTATAACCGTTATTAACGGAGTAGTCAAATTATTCCGTGCCATGTTAACTCTTAATGACAACACTAGTTATCGCCGTGAGCGTGTTGCAATGGTTCGTTCAAGACGAAGTCTACTGAAACGAAAAAGATGATAAACAAAGCACAATTAGCAATTCAGCACGCTATTAAGTCGCTATTACCATAACCGTAACTAACGGAGGAAGTGAAATGATTTAGTGTCGCGTGAACTCATGACTGCAACATGAATTCCGCCAAAGCACAAATTAAAAATTCAGCATATTATTAATTCGATAATACTATAACCGTTATTAACGGAGTAGTCAAATTATTCCGTGCCATGTTAACTCTTAATGACAACACTAGTTATCGCCGTGAGCGTGTTGCAATGGTTCGTTCAAGACGAAGTCTACTGAAACGAAAAAGATGATAAACAAAGCACAATTAGCAATTCAGCACGCTATTAAGTCGCTATTACCATAACCGTAACTAACGGAGGAAGCGAAATGATTTAGTGTCGCGTGAACTTGTGACTACAACACGAAATTCCGCCATTAATAGTCGCAACTGGTCGTTCAGAGACGAAGTCTACTGAAACGGAGAAAAAGATAAATAAAGCACACATTATCAATGCAGCACGTTATTAGTCGCTAATATCGTAAACGTTACATACGGAATAAGCGAAATTATTGAGTGCTACATGTATTACCTTCTAGTACCGCCATAAGCGTGCTTGACCACGTTGCAACCTGGTCAAAAGTCTAGAAAAGGTGACAAAGTCACTCAAATTGGAAAATATTGTAAAATAATGTATACGACCTGTAGAGGAATGATTATCCAACACAGTAATTCCAAATTTAACTTCGGATGGTCAGAATTTACACTAAGATGGCTTGGATTCATTGGAGGTCTAATTGTACGTGTTTTCGCGTACAGCGAAGCTAAAAAACTAAAGAAGCGACACCTAACGGGCGGCAAGGGGAGGTGATAGGCAAGAGTTATTGCCCTTTGTCTATATGACATAGACAGGAAAGACGAATTTTCGTCTTTTGGTAGGGCTGGATTCGCGAGGTAGCAGGCTAATATCCCTAAAGTAATGTGATTGGGGAACGTATTCAAAGGAGAAACAAATAGCTACACATAATTCAAGTGCTGAAGTGAAAACTCGACAATCAATGACCATCACTTCATGAGGAATAGTCTGTTTTCATGATAAATCTGATAGAGACCATATTTAGATGTAATATCTGTATCATCTGAGACCAGTAAAGTCTAGAGGGGAAAAAAAAAGCAGCTTTGGGGTAAAACTTTAATTAAAACCTTATATCAGCAGAAAAGCAAAGTTCATGCATTGCCAATTATTTGTAAATGCAGTTATGGAAACAGTTTGAACAAGTTTTTACCTTAGATATTAAGATACAATAAAATATTTTTTCCTGTCTCAGACCTTATGGTGAAAGTTTTTATTACATCAATCACATGTCCCAGACAGAAGAAATGAAAAAAACTGTTGTTGAATTTGTGCCCCCTCCCCGACCCTCCACTGCATGTTGCAATAAAAAAAGAAAGAATGTTTATTTGATCAGAAAATAAAGAAACTAATCTTGTAGTGTTATCATTTATACCGTTTTTCATCATGAACATTAAAGAATAAAATACATACATGAATTCCATATATGTAGCGTAGGCATCCATACTGTAACGTGTATTGCTTATGTCCGATAAGACAACATATTGTTTAAAGACATGAACATTGAGAAACATTGTTTTTAATTATACTCAAAGGTTTGAATGTTATCTGACTGAAAATGGATCCAACAAAATTGCAAACAAGAGGGAAATAATCAACCAATTGCTTGAAGACAACTGCCATTCACATGTGTGATGGTGTTAGGTGCAAAATAACCAAACTTTAATTGCATCCAGGTCAGCTATGTCAGTATCTTGCAAATAAAAAGCATTATTTGAAAATAAATTCATTTGAGTGCAAGTGACAATCTTTTCATTAGCATGGGTTACAAAAAGTATCTGTTATGCTGCATATACTGTTTACCAGCAGAAATCAGTGTCTTTTTGTATTAATTATAACTTCAGATGCCAAGCAAATAGAAGCCCAAGTGGTGAATAAACACTACTGGAAGCAATCAGTAAACCTAGTTGAACTTGCCAACAGGGCATTAAAGACAAAGGTTGTTCTATTACAAAGACCTCAGATGCTGACTTTGGATTTTTTTTAGTGTGTTTATGTTAGGGTTTGTTTTTCTTTTTTTTTTGGGGGGGGGGGGGGAGATATACAAAGCTGGCTAAGATATGCAAGCTAACCCTGGTTCCTTTTCACCATAATTCAGGGGAATTTTGAAAATAAATTGAAACAATGGCACAAGTTTTAAAGTGACACAATATAGTACTTTGTGCATGGACATCGGTGTAGATTTGGAGAAAAAATAATGAGGAATTCGCGATGGCCTGAAAAGAACAAGGTTTCGTTGATAATAGGATCATTAACATGATGAAATTCTAGTTTACTTTGATCTCATTCCTAGACAGGCTGATGATAAGATGGTGGTTAAAAGTGAGAATTGGCATGAATGGTACAGAAGTTTTAAAAAATCTGATTTACTCCTTGCAGTTTCCGCTTATATGTTTCCTCTAATATTTTTTTTCACGGCATATAAACTAAATAAATACATGAACACCAAAAAGTATGGATCCTAAGTATACAGAAGGGTTATGTTGACAAGATGAAGCTGCAGTGAATTAGAGTTTTATCTCAAGTACACAATTTTCTATTTTTTTAAAAAAAATCAAATTTCAGTTAGAGTGCATTTTCAGAAACGTAATTTTTGAATAATTTAGAAGGCATCCCACAACTTATGACTGGATAAAAATGATGTATTCCAGAACATACAGTGCACAAATAAAATTACTTAAAAATTATATTATGGCATCCAAACAAATATGGTGGCATATTAACTCATTAACCTCTGGAGGTTTTTGTCCTTTTAACATGAAATGCAAGTTGGAAACACATTAAGGGGCTATTTCTGATTACATCCTAATACATCCACTTCATATGTGATTGTCCATTAGCATAATGCCTAGTTGTGTTAGAAACATCGTTCTCCTTTAGTTATTTTGCTTATGCATGAGCAGAAGGAGAAAAGTTGGGAGATCCTTTTTCATCTTTCTTTTGCTTAACAAACCAATCATTTTCTCATCGACACCACCATTTATTCCAAAAGGCCCACCTTATCGTACTTTTTGCACAGGTTGACATGTCTGCGTACAGTTCAGACTGGCCTGTGTTGGATCTGAGCCCAAAAAGTCTAAACTCCAGTCACAAAATCGGATTCTGACCATGGATGATTTTTGGGTGAAAAAACCCTGGCTCAAACAGCTCTGTAGTTTGCAGTGCAACTAAAACATCCATATTATTTGGTATCATTGTAGAGCTACATCAGACTACCTTTCTATAATACCACCCACTTTAGTGTATCATACATGACTTGGATGTTACAGAGCTCAGCAGAGAGCTACTACCTTCTGCCATGTAAATGAACTGCAAGGGGTTAATGAGTGTATAACTTGTCATTTTGGAGAAGATTTTTTTTTCTTCTTCTTTCAATTAGTGACCTTGATTTTTGACTATTTCTGCCCAAATGAAAACCATTCTAAAAGTCTGGGAACTTGTAAATGGTTGAGAACCTGAGTCAGTGTTGACATGGTTTTCCTTCATTAACTCATTCAGCCCCCCACCACTTATCAGTACCACTAGCACTAAGCTATGGCTAGCTGCTTGTGCCACTAAGTTTTTACCTGTTTGGTAAACATCATGCACATGCATTCACTCTTACCTAATTTCTTATCTTATATCCAATAAAAATCAACGAAATTTTCACCAATTATTCCAAACGAATTTGTCAATAGTGGTATATTTTTTTCAATTTGTCCAAGTCCTTCACAACTTATTTATACACTACTTAAAAAATTAAGATATCTCCAATCTGCTAGATTTGCAAGGACTATATCATCGCTATTATCCTCTTCTTCTGACGACTCAGTCTCAGAAATTCAATGTCCGAATCCAAATCTTGCAAAATATCCAACTGCTGAAGATATCTCTCCTCTGCTTGCTCAATATTTTTTGTTAGATCAAAACCAAGAAACTATACTCATTTTCTCTCTCATCGCTTACATCCATCATCATTTATAATTTTGCATGAACAGAACATGTGTAGCGAAGCTGCCCTCCATTAGTAATATTTGGTTTCTGAACAATTTAAATTTGCACAAAGCGAAGTAAAATCATTTCTGATAGGTTAATATTGGTCTGATTCTTGGAAAAACAACATTTGTAAACAATCAGAGATATCTCTAACACACATTCAGAGTGACCAAAGATGGGATCAACCATTGAATGCAGTCAACAAACTGCGCCTACTGGCAGGATTAGCCATTGAATGCAGAAACTGGATTACGCATACAAATAGGATAGGGGCCGAATGAGTTAAGTCAATGTTAATGTGACTTTTGAGCCAGGAGTCAAAATGGGTTTTCTTTATCCCATGTGCAAGCTATCAACAAAAGTTTGTGAATGAAGATGGTAGGAGACTGAATTATGCAGAAAACCAACAGATAACAGTCCTTTTGCTAATATGTCTGCAATGTGGCAATTTATGTATAGCACTGAGACATCATGCCACGAACATATATCGTCATGTCACACCGAGTCACATTATCCTGACACCAGGTTAACCAGTTCTAACACTAACCTCTAAATGTTGAGCACCTAGCAAGGCAGCTGCTACTGCTAATTTTATGTCAGTCGGGGTTCAAACCCTCAACCTCCCACATCAGAGGTGGATGCTCTCACCACTTAGGCCACAGGAGTGGTCCAAATAGAAGAAAGAAAATAAGCAAAAAGTAGAATTTGTTATTAATGGTCTATAAATGTACTATTATCTACCTATCAAATTTCAGTTGTGGACCTTAAGTAGTTTTGCATAATCATGGTAACAAGAATTTGTCATAAATACTCAAAAGATTTTTTCTTAAATGTACAAAATTGAAAAACTGCTTTAATGGTCTGGAAATCTAACCTGGACATCTACTTATGTCTATGATATTGTGCATGAAATTTCATTACTCAAAAGCTAAGTAATGTTTGCTATCACACTTCAATGGATTACACATGAACTTAAAAACGTGTAGTCGTGTGGTCTGACAGAGATAAAACTGTCCCCTTCAATTATTGCAGTGTGGATATATAGAGCTTAATCTGGGTAATCCACATATATACATACATAAATGATAATAAAAGACACAGATATACAAGACAATGTGACTGCAATGTGGAGTTTAGATTAATACATGCGCAACAAAAAGTGACTAGATGAATGTTTATACAGATACCTCGTGTATATAGTTTCCAAAAATTAAGGTCACAAACCTTCATCACAAGAACAATAGTACTGTGAATGGAACATAATAATTCCACCCTATGTTTAAGAGTCCTCTATGTAGGTGCTAAAATGGTAATGAAGACTGGATCTTAAAGATGTGGTCATTCTAAGCAGTCTTAAGTAACTGAACGTATTGTGTCTAAATATTTTCTTATTAGACTTACAAGAATATGACTGCTGCAAAACCAGTCTTTCTTCAATCCACCATGACTCTTTCCTGTAACCACTATACATTTATCTTCCAATCCCTCCACAAATTATGCTCAACGTACTTGGTCTAAAACTAATTATTACGCCAAAAATATTCTGTTCATTGTCAGTGACCTCTGACCTCACAAGTCATTTGCTTCTTTCTTAACCAAAGTGCAAGATGTCTGCAAATATTAGCGAAGATGCCCATACGAGTTATTAAATGTTTGTGCACAACACATTTGTCTTCTTTCAGTGACCTTGACCCATGGAATTAAAAAGCAACAGGACTTTCTTTACCCCAAATCGTAAATGGTTTTGGTCCAGGTATGTGATGAACTTTAATTATGCAAAAATCTTTGTTCTTTCCAATGGTTGCAGTGCTATTCATCTTCCAATTTACAGGCCCTTGCCTTACCCCATGTTTAAGCCATCACAAAGTTTGAGCCATATATGAGATATTGAACTAATGATTGCACACAAATCACTGTTCTTCCTTTAGACATTAATCCTGGGACCCCAACATAAAGTGCAAGGTATCCACATATGTGTGGTGCAGAACTGATGTTATTGTACTGAAACCATTTTTCTTCTTTCAGTCACAATGACTGACCTTCAACAAGAACATGCAATACAAAGTTGTCAACTATAGATGGTGATGAACTTGAGAAATTGTGTGAAAATATTGACATAATCATATACTTAAGGTGGGTATATATCATATGGGGTGGGTGTCGGGAGAACATGCTATCAGTGTGACACAGGGTGCTCAGTGTTCATCATAGAAAACTTACTTAAGATGAAGACTGTATCAAACAAGTAACAACAATGGCACATTCTATACCTACCACGCATAGGTGGGCATTATTAGAGTATGGCTGACTATTGTGTGGGAACTAGACTGATTGTGCAGAAACCATGTGCAGAAACCATTTGTATTCTTTCAGTCAAAGTGACCTTGCTCCATTACTAACCTTTTGGGTTCTTCATCTGCCCATGTGCAAGCCATCAAGAAACATTGGTAACTACTGATTGCAAAAAACTAAATTTACCATGCAAAAGTCATTTTTCTACTTTGAATGAACTTGACCTCATCTTTCTTACCCAAATATTAATAAGGTTCTTTCTTACCCAAATATTAATAAGGTTCTTTCTTACCCAAATATTAATAAGGTTTTTACTATCCAAATATTAATAAGGTTCTTACCCAAGAACTAATTGCAGTAGGCCTGCAATGGTCACGAGTCACATTAAAAAAATTTGTTTTAAGCTGAATGCATCTACAACTGAATACCGTTTCAATTTCCAACTAATAAACCGGACTTTATTTACTGGTCAACTAATTGCATCCACTAACACCGCCAAGCCTAGCAAACATGCTGGCAGTTTTCGTTTTTAAAAAAATGTTTATTAAATTGTGAGAATCTTTTGTCAACCACCACAGTGTCGGCTGCTTGGTTGAGTATGCAGTTAAAAGAATTGACTCTTGCTTGAGCAAAAATTGTATACAGAATTAAAGACAATCACAGTCTTAAAATACATTTATCCAAAAATTAAAGAGGCTAATGATTCATCTTGATCTTTCTTTTGTTGCAGCAATGCTAAAAACCAACAAAATCTACAATGACCCCCTGACTTTGTAATCCAAATAATGGATTTGTCTCTGCAAGTTACTGATTTCTTTGTTCTGAAAGAATGTCGTGGATGATGTGTTTTACAGATATCTAGTGGCAAACAAGCAGATTTTTAAAAACGTTCTTAAGCCTGTCTCAAAAGGATTATTCACTTTTTGCAGTCTTCACAATCATACGATCAGAAGTCACACCAATAATCCCAATGGATGTGCCGTATTCCAGTCATGGGAATTATTTTCTCCAAGCAACAAGAATTGAGGTTAAACATATGGATGACATCTTGCTGAGCTTGATGGAAATGGTGTAAGAGCTTGCGAGATTGGGGGAAGCTACTCTGTCATAACATTACCTATGCCAGTCTGGTTCTCTGTTTTGTATGCTCTGTACAGTGGGTGCAATGCAGGGAGCATATGAAACAGGGAGCAGAGTATCCCTATCTTCGAAATATACATGATGCCATCCCTCGTCCAAAGTATTGGATATTAAATCAATAATGACTGCATTTTGCAAATTCTTTGCATAAAAGAATGCACAGCAACAACAAATTTTATCCAGTGTGCATCACTGGATGCACAAATGTATGTAAAGGGAAATACTTATTAATAACATTGGAATAACGAATCTAATATTCAAGTTGATTTTTTAAAAATAAATGTTATTCGAACCTTCAGATGCATATATACTTTTCTTTCTGTTAAGTTCAAATGATCTAAAAATTTTACCTATAGTCAGTGATATTCTCTATCTCCCTGCTTTGTACATAATGATAAAAGTAAAACACAAAATGCAGCAACACCTTAATGAATTGGAACAAAATCGATAACTGCAACTTACATGAGTTCTCAATAATGTACAATTTCATTCAAAATCCAATCATAGTGTTATAGAGGGGTAATTAAATCTTGGAAAAGCCTTCCTCCTCAGTGAGATCTACCATTTGTTTAGAGCAGCAGTAAGGGTGGGGGCATTCTGAAGTAGCAAATACCCCAAAAAAAGGAAATTATAACCGAGCTCTCCCTTGTGGATAAGCAGTGAACATACAAAAGTCTGGCACTGCCACTCAGTTTTCCCGATGAATGGTCGGCCTGGAAGCTGTGATGGTCTAGAAGATGGCCAGGCTATCCAGGATACCAGCTCTAAAGGTCTGGCTGGACATACAGATTTCTCACAAAATCTCCATCACAGAAATGATGTTGCCCAGAGTACAGTTGGATGGACGGATCTGTCACTAAGATCCCTGTAAATATAGTTGGCTGGACCGATTCAACAAATGGTTATCATGCCGAACAGCTGGACACAACAATTTTAATATGCATTAGATCCAACTAATCAGGTTTGAATCGCACATGGTCAGCTAGGATGGTGGCAGCATCCAAACAGTCAGGCAATCAGTGGTTGCAGCTGCACCAACGGTACAGCAGTATTAACAGTTGGATCTAATGGATCACGCATGAAACCCAAGAGCCCGAACTTACTGGCCCAAAAGCCATCCTCAGAGATGTGAGGGGCATTGCACCTCATGGCTGCCTAAAATTGGTGATAATCACCAATGAATCAACATCACCAACAATAAATTGTGGGTTGTTACCTTCCACGCAATAAATCCTAAATGATCATTGGAAACACAAAAAGATCAGGATTGTCAGAGGATAAATTTTACAATGTGTACTCTGAACAGAAACAAAGCAAAAGAACTGGTGATACCTGATGTTATTAAGGGGAGTTAATGGGCAAGAGTTATTGCTCTTTGCCTACTGATAAACATAGGGAAAGAAATTTTCATGTTTTAGTAGGGCTGGATTTGCAAGGTAGCAGGCTAATATTTCTAATGTAAAGTGATTGGGGAATGTATTTGAAGGAGAAACAAGCAAGTCATACTGTTGATCAGTATAATCCACCTCTTGTCCTTAGAACTTGTTTTCAAATCCACACAATCTGACAAGAAAAGAATGGCAACTTCAACTACAAGCACTCCTTGAATTAAATCCATTACATTAAGGAATCAAGCAAGAAATTAACACGACTTCCTTGGCTTGCACTGCTAATGTATCACTTCCATCTTTATATGAGCACTAAACATTAATGATTCCTTATGCAGGAATCCCGGAATAATTTCTAGCTGTATACTTCCTTGAATACTTTTCCTTCTATGCTTAGAAGAAACAGAATACTGCACAAATATTTCCTTACTGTTTTTCTCCTGGTTTCAGAAAAGGGTCTTTGGCTGAAGTCTTTGCACCTGGATTTGGCTTTCTTTTTAACAAAAGTTTTCTCTGTTTTTCAATATCTTCCCTTTCCTGTCCTATCCTTTCTTGCTGTCTGAAAGAAAGTTCACAAAAAACATCTGTGTCAATTAACATTTAGAATGTTATAACTTTGATTCTAAAGTTCCAAAAATTCATGATGCAATTTGTACAAGATCTATATATATATATATATATATATATATATATATATATATATATCTAAATAAACATTCAACTTAATGAACATGGAGAGATCAACAAGATTGAGATAACAGGTAATGCAAGCGAAAGAAAGCCAAGCCATGTAAAAACGACTATCTGCCAGCATTGGCTAGAAATGTATCCCTGCTACACAAAAACTCTGGAGAGTCTCTGGCTAGATCTCTCAGCCTAAAAAAGGTCAAGCACAAGTACTCTGATCTCTGCATAATGTCTAAACAAAGAAGGGATAATTAAGAATTTACACTTGGATGAGGAAAGATTCAATGTCATTTAGATCAACATAAACTGCATTATTCTAACTTCAGTATTGATCAGGCTCGGTTATATATACTTACTTCATGAGGTCTGTAAAAGCCCAGCCATCTACCCAGTTTTCTACAAATGATGCTCCTTGCCTCTGTGTGACAAACTGACCTAACCGTAGCCTGTTTTCCATGCTTTTCTGACGCGTGGTCTTCTTTTCGAGTAAACTCTGCAAGTGTACGTGTGTTTATGTATATGTAAGTACATATATTTATGTATATATAAGAGTCCTTCTGCACATGCACATTGTATGTGTTAAATTTAAGAGAACATTCTTATTTTAATTTAAAGTGCCTTGCCAAAAAACTGTCAAATCCAATCTGGAAAAATTGAAGTATATCAACAAGAGCCAGATGTGGGCATAAGATTACTCTATACTCTGGAAAAATTGAAGTTTATCAACAAGAGCCAGATGTAGACATAAGATTACTCTTTATCATTTATGCAGACAAATACCTCTAGGACAAACGCATCAACAAATTTAACAAGAAATTGGTTCTGGTATGATACTTCCTGACATTACAACAGTTTTGCTATTTTAAGTAAAGGCAGTCATATTGGATGGCAGATCAGCATCATCTGAGCAAACTTCAAAGGTCATTCATTTTGCCAGACTCCCATGTGACGTCAAACTTTTTATAGTCTAAATAGATGGCTAATACATTATTTTCTTTCAACAAAGCTTCTGTAATAAACATTTTAAGTCTGAATGTATACTACATATACATGTACTTGCTTGATAAGTCAAAGTTTGTTGTTTTTAAATGGAAAATTCAATTCATACAGAGTATGGTCATATTATATGTTTGACATACAAAACAAATGAGACCATTTTTGTTTGGCAGAACATACAAAATACTGTCAATCAAATATTTTTCCTTATTCATGCCACTATTCATTCATATATGATACGCACTGTGTTTATCCAGTTCATAACGGCATTCATTACATGTTACTTCTAACTGCATTCTGTTGGAATTTTATAATTTTGAGAAATATTCAATTAATCACTCAAGAATCCATCAATATTGTTTAACATGGATGGTAACTAGTTACTGCTTCCAAATTCGTGCAAGTTGAAGTACATGTAATCCTATATTTTCGCGGATTTTTTGCTTCATAATCGTTGATGCAGCATTGGATTAATTAATTAATTAATTGGATTAATACCACCATTCTTCATAAGCCAGATCTAACTCACAAATAATATTTCCTACGTTATCTGCAATTACACATGGGCCAATTAACCACTTGCTAGTAAGGGCAGCACCAACTTTTTGTTCCATGCTGATCATTCTTTGATCAACTGGCAAATTTGATACTTGTTAAATGCCAGTCTTTCTTCCTATGCATGTTTGGCCTTAATCCCTTGGCTGGTAAAGGCAATACACTCTTCATTTTCCCAACTGCCAAACATTGGATCAAACCATAAATTGAATACTTGTTCAATGCCATGTGAAGGCCTATTTTCTGGTATCTAAACTCCCTGTGATCATTCCACACAGTGACACCTGAACAGCTGCGGCATATCCTTTAACAGAATTTGACCGACTGGATTATCAAAGTTTCACTTACTGAGCCCAAGCTTCTGTCTCCACATAAGCATCTACAGATGATAGCAACAAGGAGGAATTGGAGTCTACATTTATGATGACCATATGATGACAGAAGATTTCAGAACTTTATTTGGTCACTCTGACAATGATGAATTCTTAGGTTATGTACCAAAATACATTATATAGTGGCATTTAAAGATAGTATGAAGCACAAAAGTGTGGACTTCATTTGTTTATCTGAAAGATGGACTTTACATATTATGGGATATTAAGAATTATATCATTCTGGGTTACTATGCTTACACCAGTCTGTGACCTATAACAGAATTCATGGATTTAAAATGTAGATCAGTGTTAATGTTGATTTTAATAAATGAAGATTAACAAAAATCCAAGTCATCAATTTATCTATGGTTGGTTTTGTCTTATTTTTCCAATCATTTTGTCCATCCAGTTTTTCTTGCTTAACATTTCCAAAACTTAATTTTGCAATTCTGATAGTTACCCATATCAGACAGATCTGATGTGCAGTATACCCTGAATTATAGAATAGTCAAATAGAACTATCCTTTTTGTAGCTCTTGAAAGATGTGGTCAATTTAGACATCTTACAAATAAATATCATACCTGAACATTATAATTGTAATAATCTCCCATTGTTTGACAAGCTTAGTAATTAATCTAATTATGCTTATCCTACAATGTAATTGATTTCAAATGTAATTGCCAGTCAAAATATACAATTTTAATTGATTTCCTGTCAAAATAGTATCGAACAAATTTTATTTCACATGTCATTTCCTGTCAAAATATTCAACAATGTAATTCATCTCACATTTCCTGTCAAAATATTATACATGTATGATATAATAAACTAAAAACTGCAGTAGCTTTTTTATTTTTTTAAAATAATTAATCCACCAAGCAGCAGAGGAGGCGAGCTTCACTTTTTCCAAAAAATCCGACCCCATTTTGCAACTTTAAGTCTCCATTTTCGATTCTGAGCATTAACAAAAAATCGCTAACTCGTATTTTGCCAATCTGACACTTTATCATTTAGGCAAATATTATTGTTTTCTTCATAAGTAAGCAGAGGAGGTGAGCTTCATTTTTTCCAAAAAATCCGACTCCATTTTGCAACTTTAAGTCTCCATTTTCGATTCTGAGCATTAACAAAAAATCGTTAAATTAAATTTTTTATTTCCGACTTAAGTATAAATTCTATCAAGTCCGATCCGATATCTTATTCGTGGATCATGTAATGCTACTGTGATAAATCCATGAGGAGTTTGTTGAGCATTACTAAAAAAGTTTTTAAATTGATCAAAATTCATATCAGAACACCAAGTTTGCCAAATATTTCTTAATGTATGTATATCAACTCCATTAAATACACTAATTAAATTACAGTTATCGCGAATTACTTTAGGAATTTGAGTATATCGCTGAGTAAGATAAATAACATCAGCGTTTTTATGTCTACCACGTGAGAAAATTCTTGCTGGATTTTTTTGTTTATCAAGCATAATATCATCATATACAACAAGATTATTTTTTTCTCCATCTAAGTCTTCTACAGAGGGGGCTTCATCAATATCAGTTATAATATCAACAACATTTTCTCCAGTAATTTCAGACGCGTTTTCATTAAATTCTTTTAAAACATTATAACACCGCTGGTCATCTACACTTGGTGCAACTAAATATAATTTATTCCAGTTCATATATTTCATTATCAACGTTAGTAATAGTTGAGTTTTTCCGCTTCCAGATGGTCCAATAATAATCATTCTAATAGAATCTGGTAACATTGGATGATGTTTAACTTGTTGTTTTTTCTTTGTGGCGCTAAAATCAATTACTTCCATTTATTGATATGCGTTTATTTACTATAAAAGTTATGGATTTATATTGTGTGAAATGTAAGAAACGTACCCCAACAATCAACGAAACAACAGTTACAACTAAAAATAATAGATTAGCTACTTCAGGTAATTGTGAAATTTGTGGTATAAAAAAATTTAGATTTATAAAAAAAAACAGGTAGAGATATCGCCAACCGTTTAAGTAATCTTCCTGGACTTCCTTGGGCTAAGTATCCAGGTGAAAAACATATTCCAGGATATAGTTATTGCGGACCAGGAACTCGATTAGATATCAGACTTAATGAAAATGATCAACCAAATCCAGGAGAAAATCCAATTAATTTTATTGATGAAGCCTGTAGAATACATGATATAGCTTATCGAAGTAACAATATTGAACAAAGACATCTTGCAGATATAAAATTAATTCACGCGATAGATGCAATTCCAGATAAAAAATTAAAAGAAAAGTTAGCTTCAGTATTGATAAAAACTGCTATGAAAGGTAAAATATTATTTGGTAACTAAAAATTTATTTTACATATGGAATCTATTTATTACTCACCTACTGGCTATTGGAAAGGTTATTCAGCAATTAGAAAACTTGCTAAAGCAGCATCAGTGAAATATAAGACCGCAAAAGATTGGTTATCTAAACAGGCGTTATGGCAAATTTATCTTCCTGGTCCTAAAAAAATAAATTATTCTCATTTTGATGTTTTTGTACCGAATGAAGTTCATCAAGCTGATATATTATTTCTTCCTACTGATAACGGTTACAAATATGCATTAACTGTAGTTGATATCGCTAGTAGATATAAACAAGCAATACCATTAAAAACAAAGTCATCAAAAGAAGTCTCCGATGCATTTGAAAAGATTTATCGTAAAGGTCCACTTAAATGGCCAAATTTATTACAAGTTGATCCCGGCAAGGAATTTCAAGGTGTTGTTACATCTCTTATGAAAACTCATAATGTCACCATTAGACGAGGACATGTTGGAATACACCGCGATCAGGCAATTGTAGAGCGATTTAATAGAACTCTCGCTGAGCGATTATTTGGATATCAATACGCAAAAGAATTTACTCAGGAAACTCGCTCTCGTGAATGGGTTTCAAGATTACCAAAAGTAGTATCTGCATTAAATAACGAAATAACTAGAATGATTGGTATCAAACCTAATATCGCAATAAAAAAAAAATATATACCTAGAAATATTTCTTACACTAACACCTCCAACCTTCAACCAATTCTTAATGATGTCACTGTAAGATATTTATATGAGCCAGGTGAACTCGAAGGTGGTGGCGCAAGAGCCACTGATCCTATCTGGAGTATCACTACACATAAAATATCATCATCGACACGATCTTATTCCAGAAACATTAATGTTTCTAGACCAGCAATCTATAGATTAGATTCATCTGCACCTCAGCGAGGATTTACACGCGAACAACTACAAGTTATCCCACACGACACTCAATTACCGCCACGAAAAATTAGTTAGATCGCCAATTATAATTCTTCTCAATTGATTTATTCGTCTAGCTCTAGATACCGCTAAATAAACTAAATTAGACCATTCAATACGGTTATCTACAATCCAGATGATTTTATCCTCAATAGTTAATCCTTGTGAAGAGTGTATTGTGGCGGCGTATCCTAATAACCAGGGTGAGTTTTTAGCTTGTAACGCTTCTTCAACTACATCAATATTAACATGTGCAATATCATTTAACACTAAATTCTCAGTACCACCACCTGGAATCTCAACATCAATATTTTGTTTTCTTGTATCAGACGGTCTATAACATAGTGGTACTTTTTCATTAGGAAATTTCTTTTTATGTATCTCAAATAATCGTCTCTGAATATCATCTCGAGTTATTTTTAAACTCGAAAATACTATATCAGTTGGTTTCCAAGATTCCCAAAAATCATCTTCTAATGTTTCTTTAATAACTTCTCTGAGAATTCTACACTGCTCGTGATCAGGTTTTCGTCTGATTCTAGATTTTAAATTCTTTATTTCATCATCTAATGATCTATAATCATCTGTGATTTCTTCGTAATAATCAACATTAGCCCTTAACCATTCATGTGGTGATTTTCCAACAAATGGTGGTGGTTGACCATCATCGCCACAAAATATTATTTTAGTATTTTTTATACGTAACCAACTTAGAAATTGTTTTAATATATCTAATGATACTGTACATATTTCATCCCAGAGAATAATTTTGGGAATAAATTTATTACCCATTCTTTCAGGAGTCCATTTATCACCTTTCCACCTAAAAAAGCTATGATAAGTTTTGGCATTAATTCCTCGTTCTTTCAAGGATTTTGCTAACGCGTGAGTAGGTGTTAGCGCTATTATACTAGCATTTCTATCTTTATATAATCTAATAACTCTTTCAGTCTTTCCACTTCCACCGCAACCATTCAAGTAAATTAACTTATAACGAGTTATCGGATCAAATACAGATGGAGCATTAGAAACCTCGTTTTCAATATTTTTTCCTCGATAACTATCAAGTATTTTAACATCTACGTGATGATTATAATGATGTAATTGTTCTTTTTTAATTCTCCAGGTTCCCCATTCACCGCTTTCACTTAAATACGGTTTAATTTTATCAAGATGTTTTTTATCAAAATACATGGAGTCTGTGGCGACTCTTACAGCGATATCTGGAAATCTATTTATCATAGAGAATAAATTAATACTTGTATAAGCTAACAAAGAAGATCTTAAATGTGAATTCTGAGCGCTTTCTCCATCATTATAGACTATAACAGTACCATATTCTTCTCCGTTAGATAATCTCTCTTTATAACTCGTTACAAATCTATTGGTGTCAATGAGATGTTTCATAATGATTTTTTCTTCAGTTGGATCAATTATCAATCTAGAAGAGATTCTAGTATTATTAAATTTTCCTCCCTGAGTAAATTTTCCTATTATTTTTCTTCCTAGGTCCTTAGCTGATTTTTCTCTTCCGTAATACATCTGTTTAGCGGTTTCTATAATTTTTTCTTCGTTGTATTCTGGAAATTTTTCTTTCACCTTCTCAATTTCTCTCCTTAAATCCGGTTTAGGTAACCAAACATCTTTTTGAGAGTTATAACTAATTATTGCTTCACTAACCTTTAACATAGTTAACATTCCACTCTCTCTCATCCATCGTAATAACGTTATTGACATCCAACCTTTCTCAGACATATGTTTACCGAGCCATAGATAACTACAAGGATGTAATCCATCTCGAAGTTGAAAACCAACAACCTTAGCAAATCCAGTTAAATCAAAATTAGAACTAGAAACGCTAGCGTTTCCACTAGCAGTTCCAGGTAAATCCCCATTAATCGAAACTCGTGTCATCTCATCTGTAGGATGACCAAAACGTTTAAAATATTCGGCGCATTCTCCCATTCCTAAAAAACCTCCTGGATAACTAGCGTTCATATCTGCGGAAATTAAATTACTAGTATTATATCTAGTATTCCACAATCCACCATGTCCGTACTCAACACAACTTGATTTTATATCATCCAATAATTCCTTAGGTGTTTTTTTCCAAGAATTTATTTTTTTAGCATAATGAGCTGTTACGGATGGTACAGTAAAAGAATTACATAATAGGTTTTCATCGAATTCATCAACAAAATCCTTTGTAACATTCTTCATACGATTATTTAATTCTTCAGTCCGGTATAATTCACCATTATTTCTCACAAATTGGTCAAAATCCATCTCGGGATCTTCATCGCTCTTAAATAACCAAACTCCTGTGGGATCGTCTTTATGAAGATCCTTAATTACATCAAATATATTTCCTTCTATATATTTCACAATCTTTTTTTTAGGGAACTCAGTAATACTAGAGTTCCAAGCGTGGCCATTATGATCAATAATCTCAATTGGGGGTAATTTATTTTTTTTATATTTACAATCTTTTAATATTTCTCCTGTTAACGATTTTACGATAATTGGATATTTTAAAGATGTTTCCAACCTGGCGACATCACTAATTGTAGCTCCTTCCTTTACTGTCTTCCCCCAAATCATTATTTTTTCTTCACGTTGTTTAGTTAATCCATTTCCTCGCGAATTATTTTTAAAATGTTCCATAACACGTTCTGCAACGCAGTTCAAATTTTGTGATGATTTTCTCATTGGATATATTCTATTATGATCAATGTCTACATGAATTCTATATAACCCATACATCACAACAATTTCCGGATAAGCTCGGTTATAATAATTACTGTCAATTCCAACTAACACTCCAGGATCCATATCACGACTAAATATTACATTTCTCCCATTTTTCATTATCGGACGATTATTATTTTGTATAGTCCATTCACCGGTTTCATCATTATATTTTAACCATTTCACTTTAATATAATATCTGTAATTATCTAACAACGATATTATATTCATCGAACGAACTATATCTATTGTGCCGTCATAAAGTCTCTCTCTAGTTATTCGGTAACTACTATACATGTGTTCTGCACCATCTTTCCTAAATTCCTTCATAGCGAGTTTTTTTAGTTTTTTAAGGTCTCTATTAAATCCTCTTAACGATAATCCAGATCTTGCATCAAGTGAGAAATAATTTTTACTCATTATATTAAAGCAAATATCTAATTCAAAAAATTAATTAAAACAATTGTTTAAAATTTAATTAAATATATGCGTAGTTATATAATGTATAGTTGTAAGTGGTTGCTAATCGGCTCGACCGATACGTGTAATAAAAAATCGAAAAGAGAATACTGCGGACAACATCAAGTATTAATTCGACGAGGAAGTACAGGACCTAAACCATGTATTGTGTGTGGTGTAGGGGTTCGTGGTAAAACCCAATTATGTCTAGAGCACGGAGGAAAAAAATATAGGGAATTAAAAAGATATTATGATGTGTACACTCACGTAAATCATAGAACTCCAGTTATTCAGACTCCAGAAGACTACATAAACAAACCTAGATGAAATAACATTTAAACAAATAAAAACCTATATAGAATAAATGACGAACGAATACCGCCCACACCCGATTTACGTTAACTACGAGGCGTCCCGAGATGGAACCATCCGACATCGACAACGAAGGAAAGAAATTGGTTGTGTTAATAATATGGGTTATTTACATATTATGGTATCTTCACTAGAAGGAAAACAAAAAAATTGTTACGTTCATCGATTTATTGTCGAGACTTTTATCGGAGAAATTCCAGCTGGATATGTGGTGGATCATATTGATAGAAATAAGTTAAATAATCATATCGATAATTTACGAATCGTGACTCCTAGTGAAAACAATCTTAATATAAACCCTGCTGCAAATAAAAATCGTATTCCAAGACCGGTAATTGCTTTTTATAATAACGAAATTACAGATTTTCCTTCAATAAACTCAGCCGCTAAGTTTTTTAATATTGATCCTACATCTGTAAGACGATGTGCTGAAGGTATAATTTCATCATCATATTCCGATAATTTTGATACTAGAGTCTCGTTTTATTTGAGGTAAAAAAAATAAACTTCTTTAGAATTAAAAATTGCTGAGTAATTTTCACATATAACTATTATCAAATTGCTCAGCAAACTGAGATATATTTTTTTCCTCTTCAAATACATCCCCGATAGTTTTTAATAGTGGATTAATAAGTTTGCTAAGTTCTACAAATTCATCTAACAACTGATCATTACCAGATTCTTTAAGATAATAAATTATAATATTACGTTGTCGTATCAATGTTTTAACTACACGATACTCTGATCTATACGTTGGATAGTCCTTAGCACGTGCTGATTCAATTTTACGAAATTCATCTAGTAGATAGTCAGAGTTAAAATGGTTGATATTTTTTTCTGCTACCACAACACTAATCTCCGGAATTTTGTGTAATCGGTTAAGTTGCGTTACAATTTCGTCGACGATATTTTTATTCATTATATATATATATAATTTAAAATTTAATTGAAAATTACAAGTAATTTTATATATAATGATTCCTGAATCACTCACAACTAGACTAGCTAGAGAAAGATTAGCAGCAATTAAGAAATTTATCCCAGTTAGAGATTCAGTACGACGCCAACTTCAAGAACGACAGATGGCTATTGATGATTTTACTACTGGGAGTAAACAATTATTTAAACCTATAATAACGGCAACAGGAGATGTAAAAGAATCTCTTAAGAAATCAGCCAATAAAACTATAGAAGCTACCCAAAATCTACTAGCACTTCAACAACAAACTACAGATATTCTAAAAGCTCTTCCAAGTAATATAATACAAGAACAACAAAAAATGATAGAACAACGAGAAGCAGAACGTGAACGTATTATTCCACAACCATCTGAATTCACTGATCCTGGAAATGCTGCAATAGAATTTGATCCAAATGAACCTTATGTTACTGAACCTATTGATGATTCTCTTACACATGAAAAAATATTTACTAAAGAAGCATTAGATGAAATTAGAAATATTGATAATGATGATGAGTTAATTAATTTTATTGAGAATAATTTTAAACCTCGAAGTGTTTATTTAAATATAGATTATATAAAGAAAATAAGTAGTAAAAAAATCTGGGGAGAAAAGGTATTTTTAGCAAATAGAAACTATAATAATTTTAGGAATAGAAAAGTAAAAATGGAGTATAATGATTTTATTGATAAATTTATGAAGAAGGGTAGTGGAATTAAAAATCTAAAAGATTTTGGTGAAAATCTAAAAGATTTTGGAAGTACAGAGAATTGTCCTTGTCCAAACAGTGTTATTAATGATGTATCACGGTTAGAGGTTCTTATTGGAGGAAAGCGAGCTGGAAATAATTCTCCGGAAGTTGCAAATGAAGCCGCTGATATCTGTAGAAGATTATTTCAAGGTCGTGTAATGGATATCCACACATATCGAGAACTTATGGAAGAACTTGTTGAAAATTCTCGTTATCACAGTGACTAAAATTCCAAATTAGAAATGTTTTACATTTATTAAATAATGATAATTCACTATAATCACGATAAACCACAACCTGTTTATGTTGTAAATTCTAGATACCCAGTGTATCGGGCATATTACGGAGATGGATTAGGAAATACAATTATGGGATTATTTGGTAGAATTGCACCAAAGGTTCTACCTCTTGCTAAACAAGCTGGGATGAAAGCTATTGAAGTTATTAAGGATAAAGGACTAGGTACTATTGGAGATCTCACTGGAAAAGCATTAACTGCCGTAAAGAATAAAATAATTTCTCTACTACCAAAACGAAAACCTGTTGTTCTTCCATCCACTACTGTGATGCCAGCAACAGTTAGTAAAGTAATTAATGAAATAGTACAACAAAAATTAGAAAATCTTCCTCAGGATCTAGGAAATGCTAATATTTCTAACATTGCTAATATGGTTGCCGGAAGTGGTCTTTCAACTACAAGTCGGCGAAGGCGGCGGAGATAATGTAAATAAAAATTCTTTAGAATTTTACAATTAAAATTTCATATATTTTTATATAATGTTTAAACAACAAAATGATCCCGCATTTGACATAGATGCCCCGGTGTTAAAAAATGATTCTGTAGGAAATTATCAGTTCTTCGCATATCACGCAATAGATCCTAAAGTACGAGCTCGAATTGAACTTCAAGTTCACGATACAAGTAAATACTTTTTACCTTGTGAAGCGTTTATTGAAATTGAGGGAGAAATTGTATTAGCTGACGATACACCCTACGCAGCTAATGTTAAAGTTGGATTTGTTAATAACGGTGTGATGGCGCTATTTGAAAGTGCACGATATCTTCTAGATGGAAAAGAGATTGAATCTATTGAACGTGAGGTTGATGTAGCAACAACGATACTCGGACTAGCAAGATACTCAGATGATTTTACAAGATCAGCCGGTCCATCAATGATGTTTGCGAAAGATACATCTAATCACGCTGATAATAGCCCAGTTATGGTAAGAACCCCGAATAAGTTGGATAATACCGCCTTTGCTGCTGATGATAGAAGTGAACCTGTTGTTATAAATAATAACGCAAATTTCAATCTAGGATTTGCAACCCGTGTAGGAATGTTGCAGGGTGGACGACGAAAATTCTCCTGTGCGATTCCGCTCCATCATATATTTGGATTTTGTAGAAATGTTAGAAAAGTTATTTACGGAGCAAAACATACAATTGCGTTGACACGGAGAAGTGATGATAATGCTGCAATTTGGCGTACCGGTGGTGCTGACGGTAAAGTTAATTTGAGTAAGTTGACTCTCTGGATGCCTGTGATGACACCGTCCATAGCGGCTGAACAAAGATTAATATCATTTATGGAAACAGGTGGGAAAACTCTGCTACATTGGCTAACTGTCTCCACAGATACTAAAGAAGATAATGTTGCTGATACATTTACGTGGCATCTAGCGTCTAAAAGTGGAATTTCAGCACCACGTCATATATTTATTACATTACAAAATCGAGATCGATTAAATGATCAAACACATTCTCATATGATATTTGATCAACTTGGAGTTAAAGAAGTATCACTAAGAATAAATGGCCAACAAGAACCAACTGAAGAAATACAACTAAATTATGAAGAAAATAATATTGCTAGAGTTTATCATCGATTACTATCATTTATGAGTCGTGATCAAAATGTTGATACTGGTCTGCAAATATCACAATTAGATTTCAAGAGTTTATATCCGATCTATTACTTCTCGTTGACACATCTTGATATGATGAAACAATCTCTCATTGATATATATTTCCGGGCTCGTATAGCACCAGCTGCTGGTGTTAATTATAGGGCGGTAGCTATAATTTTAAGTGATAAATCAATGTTACTTGAAGGAGTTGGTGGAAGAATGAGACTAATTGATGCACCAGTGGAAAATCTTTAAAAATTCATCAAGAATTTTTACAATTAAAAATTACAATATGTTTTACAATAAATGCCATATAACACTGTAAATGTATCACTGACCGAGGGTCAAGTAAAGAAATTAAAATCAAAATCTGCAAAAGAATGTGGAACTACAATAACATTAAAACTAGCACAGTTGAGTGGAGGAACACATAAGTTATCACTGACAGATCGACAAGTAAAAAATTTAAATGATGCAGTTAAAAATAAGAAAGGTGTTCAGCTTGAACTTTCTAAGGGGGCAATTGCTAATATGATTAAAACTGGTGGTATATTTCCACTATTTGCTGCGATTCCAGCGTTGATTGCCGCCGCTGCACCAGCAATTGCAAAAGCCGCAGCTCTCGGAGCTGTTGGGACAGCTGCCGGAATTGCTCTGAAAAAGGCAACTGGACAAGGAGTAGGACAAAAAAAAAGAGGAAAGGGACTAAGACTAGGACGACCACCAACCGGAAAGGGTCTTCGATTAGGACGACCAATGTAAAAAATTCTGAAGAAAGAAATTTGAAGAATTTCATACAGGAATCTATGATTCCTATGTCAAATTTTGATTTAATTGACGCTGTTGAAAAATCTAAATTTACTAAATATCCAATAAAACATTTCAGAGGTGTATTTATGAGAAATCAATTACCTAATACTCCACAAATTCCAGAAACCGGTATAATTAATCTAGATAATAGTGATGGACCTGGAACACACTGGGTTGGATATGCAATTGATCCGCGAGGAATTGTTTATTTTGATTCATACGGATTACCGCCTCCGGTTGAATTTTATAAATATATAAAGAAATTTAAGATTCCAACTTGGTACTCAACATTACCGACTCAGAAATTAAATGATCCACCAATCTGTGGAAAAGAGGTTTTAAATGTATTAATAAATATTTCATCATCAAAAAAACCACCACATATAGCAGTAAATGAATATACTAGTAGTAGAAATATTTTCTCGAATTAAAAACTTTTAGATTTTATATAATGTCTGTTGATATTTGGGGAAGATCACGTAAAGAGAAGAAGGAGGAGGATAAAACTATTGATGATAGTGTAAAAAAAATAATTAGAGATGAACTCGCTAATAATTTTAACTTAGTTGGTATAGATCCAGGAGAATTAGTTGTATTTCAAGATAAACAAGGAAAATTAAAATCTAGTAATCTATCACTTGACGATCTCTTAACAAAACAACCGACAGCAGATGATGATTCTATTGTAGTATTTAAGAAAGGTAAACTTGAACCAAGTTATAAAATTACAGATTTCTCAGATAAATTCGATACTATAGTCGCATTAGAGGTTAATATAAGAGCCGCGATAGCTAATCAAGGAACATTAAGAACTGATTTTGATGGTCATATAACTAAATTTGATACACTTCGCAGGAATTTTAATGTTACAGATAGTGCAATTGAGAAATTTCTAGGTAAAAAAAATATAAAACCAGATGATATTACAAAATCTCTTCCGATTATCATAACAGAATTAAAGAAATTCACCGATGATATAACTGCTATTTATAATCAACTGGGAGTTTGGAACATCCCTCAAACAGTTTCTGAATCACTCGCGATTAATAAGAAATCTATTGAGAACAACATTAAGGATATTCGGGATATCACAACAAATCTAAAGAAATCTACAGATGACATAGTTACCATTACAAAACAAATAGGTGTTGTTCGTGAAGATAAATCATTTTCAGATTTAATTACTATCAATAAAAAATCTATTGAGGACAACATTAAGGCTATTCAGGATATTAAAACAATTACTGACGCGGTCAAAGAAGATTTTCCTAAAATAGCTCCCAGACTCGATAAAATAAAAATTCCTAATGAGGCGAGTTATATTAAAAATCTTTTGTATGTAGTTGAAAAAGGGTCGAGTACATATCAAAGAAGAGAAGATGGAAGTTTTAGTCTTATCCCTAATGTAGTAGTATTTGATGTTAATAGAGTTAATGGAATTTATAGATTTTCAGTAGCTTCTGAGCATCATTTTGATATTAATGTGAATTATTCTCGTATAAACTACAAAGGACTTAATACAGTATTAATACCTATTGATAATGTACCAGAAAAAGGAGGTTCATATAATGAATCACATGGAATTAGTGTTACTATTAAATCAGTTAGTGACACCGTAGTTAGAACAAAAATAAGATGGGTTTTTGAATATGTATCTGAATTATAATTATAGAAATATGAAATATTTCTGAATAATGTCGCAGGATTTTAATATTTCACCATCTCAATATCGCTATGACACAATATTGAAGTATCAACAACAATTAGAGGAGTTTATAAATACTTATACAGTAAAAAAGAAAAAATATCAAAGAAGAATTACTGCGTTAGATATAACTATTTATACTATATCAGGAATTATTGTAGGTACTGGAATAGTATTATCTTCTGTTACTATGACAGCTCCAATTGTAATTCCAATTGTTATTTCTGCGGTAACAACGTTAACAGGTATCTTTACAGGTGTTTCAAATAAACTTTCATCATGTTCCTCACATAAATTACGCGATTATACATTAAAATTAGATATAACAACTAGCACATATTCTGAGATAACAACATTACTATCTAAGGCGATAAGCGATAATGAAATAACTGAGAATGAATTTTCACATATTACTGATCGTTATAACTCATTAATGAAGAAATTAAATACTGATAATATACATAATGAACTCAATAACCGAATCTCCAAAATATCAAATAACCAAAAAAAATAATTCTATTGTTTTCTCTTGGAAATCTCCAATTGAGTGGTATACCGTTGGAATATCGCCCGGAGTATACACGATGAAGGAAATTAATAAACAGTTGAATAATAATATATCTCTTGTTATAGGTGATAATTCTACTAATGAAAATATAAATATTTTTATACCAAAGATTATAATATCTCCTGGAAATATATTTATAATATCCCCGGAATTTGTTATTGACATCTACCAGAGTAGTATTAGATCAGTAATCGGTTGGCCGGATTATCCGAAATTTGAAGACACTATGTTCCTAACAGAAGGAAATTATAATATTGAAATTTATGATGAAAATATAAAATATGATACTGATTAGATTTTACAATTAAAAATTCTAAAATATTTTATAATAATGCAACAGGAATTACTCCAACAAATAGTAGAAAACACTACTCCTATTAAAACAGAGACGATTATAATATCATCAAAAAAACCTGAATTTAGTGTAAATTTTCCCTCTCCAATTCCAGTGAGAGAACTCGCGTTAGCCAAATTACGGGTATATAATAGTTGGCCTAATATTAGATCTACAACATATGGCAATCAACAACCAAATAATTCACTAGTATTTGCAAATAAAAATAAAGAAGATGGTACTCCAGACTGGCAAACTGTGTACCTACCAACTGGCTCATATGAAATTGAAGATATCAGAGACGAATTTGAACGTAAAATAAAATCTATAACTAATGAAGAAAAAAAAATAGTAATTGATGTTCATCAACCTACATTATCATCAACAATTACAATCTCAGATGGATACTCTGTAGATATTTATCGTAGTAGTATTAGAACGGTGTTAGGTTGGCCTAATGAATCACCTATTGAAAAATTTAATATACCAGAACCTAAAAAATCTGATTATACTACTAATGAAATAGGACCTGATAATCCAGCAAAAACTTATAAAGATTTTGATCAAATAAATTTTATAAAAAGACGTAAAACTGAACGTGGTAGCATTAAAATTCCATTTTTTACTGATAGTATACCTGATGATGATGATACCTACTATAAAGGCGAAACTGATATCTATCCAGATGTCATCACCAGAAATTTCAATCTGATGCATAATGATTTTAAATTATTATTACCGTCATTAAAATCCGGTAAACTCACTAAAGATGAATTTATTAATGTTGTAGCTACTGGAAATAAAATTATTAGTGATATGAAAACATTTTATTCAAGATTTATAAATGTGATAACTGATGAAAATTCTCCGATATCACGTACATCTTTTGGAATGAAATATAAAGAAATTATAAAAATAAACCCAGATTGGAAAATTGAAGGATACGAACCATATAATTTACAAGAGAAACTTAACGACACTATCAATGAAGGGTTTCAGGGCATTTATGATACATGGGCAACAAAAAAACAACAACAAGAAGTAATTCTTAAACATAATAATGGAGCAAACGGAGATGGAAGACATATTGCACCTGGTAACGTAAATATATCTTCGGTAATTGCAATAAATTTAATATGTGACGCTGTTGAAGGAGGTTATCAAATTGATTTAACAAGAACAAATCAAGCTCAACAAGGATATATTTTATATTCCTTTGCACCAGCAGTTCCTCCTGGTTACTTGTTAATAGAAGATCCAACTAATCTTGTTTATATGAGAACCCATAATAATTTGTTAACTAAAATTAATTTTAAACTTACCGATCAAGCAAATAATTTGATAGATCTACGTGGTGAAGAGTTAGTCATTAGTTTATATGTGAGATCATAAATATTTCTATTATTATTTTCCTAACAATTTCTCTTCCATTATTTTTTGAGTAGATTTCTTATTAACAACTATATCAGCGGTATTAGGTTTTTCTAATTTAGTAAGTTTCTCTTCCATTTTTGTTACCGATTTTTCCAACTTAGTAATTTTTTCTTTAAGTAATTTTTTTCTATTTATTAATGCGTCATAAAGCTGATAATTAACCTTAATCATACCAATTTCTTCCTCTAATGATTTTAGTAAATCAATATCTCTAAGTAATTTAATTAATCCATTATAACCCTCTTTTCTAGCGTTATCAACTAATTTTATTTCATCAGCATATTCCTTTAACTTTTTACATTTATCATCATACTCAACCTTTTTTTTTGCAACTTCTTTGTCTATATCTGAGATATATTTTGTTAAATTTGCTCCTCGCTCAGTTCCAACATATCCTGCGATAAACTTCTCACTAGGATTAAAATCTTTCCATATTTTATATACACGGGTAAGTGAAATCCCGTATTTTTTTGCTATATCAATTGGCTTCATAATCGCTCGTGATTTAATAATATCTTGTTCGTCGGCGGCTGTTAAATATCTTGCTCGGTTTGGCATAGTATATAGAGTAATATTATTTTATGTAAAAAAATAATTATTCATAAAAAATATTACCGTAATTTTTTGAAGATTTTTTATAATAATTATAGAAAAATAATTATATACGGTAAATATGTAAAAATAACTAGTATGAGAAATAAATAATTTAGTTAATAATAAATAAAAAGATAATTTATTTTGTAACACATAAGTAATGACATTTTAACACCTCAGTGAGATATTTTTTAGAAATAAAAATACTGATTACTAGATGTATTACTCATATACCCGACAGATTATCAATTTACTCGTTATTAATGATAGTTATTTATTCATCTTTATTGAATATAATTACTCCTCCATTATTATTTATAAAAAAATTTTCTTCATAATATTACGGTAATATTTTTTATGAATAATTATTACTTAATAATAAATAATATTACAGTAATATTTTTTTTATAGATAATTATTACTTATGAATACAATAATGTTTACCCAAATAATAAAGTGTCAGATTAGCAAAATACGAGTTAGCGATTTTTTGTTAATGCTCAGAATCGAAAATGGAGACTTAAAGTTGCAAAATGGAGTCGGATTTTTTGGAAAAAATGAAGCTCACCTCCTCTGCTTACTTATGAAGAAAACAATAATATTTGCCTAAATGATAAAGTGTCAGATTGGCAAAATACGAGTTAGCGATTTTTTGTTAATGCTCAGAATCGAAAATGGAGACTTAAAGTTGCAAAATGGGGTCGGATTTTTTGGAAAAAGTGAAGCTCGCCTCCTCTGCTGCTCACCATTATACATGCATTATAGGTAAAGCAGTCAAATAATAAAATGTACATTAATCAAAGGTACCTACTTTTTCTATTAAAAGGGACTTGTTGACATTCAAACACTTTTGTAGATTTTCTTTATGTTTTTCAATCAATTTTTGCTGAGCTGTAAGCTGTCGCCTCAATTCATCATTTTGCTGAAATGGAATAAATCAGCATGCAATATTAAAATAATAAAATACTTTCACAAAAAACATGTACTTCCAAACCTGCTAACAAAAAAACTTTCTCAGTAAGGCTGTCAATATTTTTCACACATTTGACCAATGTTTAGTAAGGTATATCACAACATCTAGTATTGTTATTGTTGACTTGGAAAATCAGCATTTTAACAGTTCAGATGTGGAATCTGAGACTGATGCAGCAAAGGCATGTTTAAATAAAAAGTTTGTAAAGTACAAGCAGACCTTAATTACAGTTTCATAAACTTAGTTCCAAACCCACGGAGATGAAAGACTTCTTGCTCATTTTATCAACTCCACTTGATCTACAAGTTTATTTTGAATTTCAAGTGGCAATAACCATGAGGGATCATATCTTTACTTATAATTTATCAGAATTATTATGTACTACATTTAATAACCCAAGACGAGAGGACACTTCCATTTGTCCCACAACCTATTTAAGAATCAACACTGATATCTCAGGCTACACTTCACAGAGCATGATAATTTTAATCCCGATGTTTAGCTCAGTAGTTCGACTCTTCATGTCTACATCAAATCTGACCTGCTATCCCACTTTGCTGAATGGAATGATACCACCCTCACTGGTAAACCAAAACTGATATACTGTCTACTGATGACCTTTTTCTTAGTTGACCAATGAGAGTGCAGTATTCCATTCAGTGCACTTGCACACAAGTCAACCAATGAGAGGGCAATTTTCCATTCAATGCAGTTGCACATTAAGACAGCAGGATCAAGGCAACGGGCTAGATCAGACTGTAGCATTTTTATCTGCTGCTGTGTGATCGCTCATAAAAGTTTTACTTATACAATTACAAGTGGCTGCAAGTACGGTGCATAGAAAGCAGCCTTTATGTTAACAGGGACATGGCAGTAATTTACACCCAAAGTTTGGTTTCAAAAAAGTCAATAATAAAATTCCAAATTTTAGATTGTACACAGAAAACCATAAACATGGAAGAATAAATTGTGCCCATTTTTGTGTATATATTTTATTATCTTTCGTTTTGAAAGTTTGAACAGCTGATTCACCATGATTTAAAGTACAAAGATGCACGACTGGCACATAAAATAAATCAATGAAGAAGAATGATTGCTGGAAAAGACGTACACACTTTTTAATGTTCTCAATAATCAGGTCTGCAAGCAGTTAGAAATATCTGATTGGTCATATGGTGTAAACAATCCAATAGCGAACAGTTTTATTATGATTACATGATGTGATGATAGGAAAAGACACTTTTGTACATTTATCTGTTGATTAATTTTATATATTTCAAGGACCTAGACTTATTTTCAAGGTACAATGTGAACCCTGCTCAAAGAAAAACACTCGTGCTACAGTTAATATGCAAAGTATTGCAGGATATATCAGTGTCAATTCAAAAAAGGTCACAGGAGAAATGGATGAGTCCTCTCATTATTATGTTTAAATTGTAGGAAACAATTTACGTCCTTGTGGCAACTGCTATCATCTTTCCTGCCACAAGACATATTCAAACTGACTTATAATGTTCAATAAAACTGTGCTGATTGCTTAAACTTTTGAAAAGTTTTTTTTTAAATCTCTAACATGTTTTCATACAGTGGACATCCTTTTCTGAAAATGCCATACAAGCGACAGTTCCACAATGCAAACATTTTGCATAAAAAATACGAGTAGTTTAAAGTCAAACTGGTTACCCAATAATCGCAACTGAATTTAATATGAAAACCAGATCAGATATGGACTTGCCAATATCCAGATTTGATGGGAAACAACCATGTTTTCTCGATTTCTGCTATTTTTCCAGAAGTCTGCAATTTAATGGATATTTTAGTAATTCTAATGATCAAAAAGTAAAGTTTGACAAGATCAAGTTTATAGTACCTAAATATGAAACTTAAGGCAGACATAAGAAAATAAATACTTGGATAACACTATAATCCACCTAAAACTGTCAAGATGCAACACAAAAGACAGTACTTTGGCTTATTACTGAAAAACATTATGCTAAAAAGGTCTTGTATTTTGCATGTGCAAACTCGCTAACAACATAGTTCTTTTTTTTATTTTTGCCATCTGCCTACAATCAATCCATCTTCCTCAGGCTGATGTCATGTCCAAGATGAAAAAATAGTATCAAACTATTTATGTGACTACTGCTGGTATTGCTATACCCTACTCCACAACCCCTCAAAATAAAACAAATCGACTCACCGTTTCTCTTGATGCAAGTTTACAATTTATGAAACCATTTTGAATTGAAATTTTTTCTTCTCATCAATAATTGGAATAGTTAAACTGCATAAATTAACTTGCTCAAAGTTCAGTATGTCTGCTCTATTTACCTTGTCTTTTCTACACTTAAATTTAACGAATATTACTGAGTGCTTTTATGATAGATTTCAATAATTGACCAGATAAAGAGAACTACATCTTTCAAAAACATTCATCTGTAAAATCATTACCCTGCACTTTAGTCATTTTTGTTGAAATTTTTGAAGAAATTTTGTCAAAATTGAACCAGTCATCAGCTCCAAAGTATTACATACGTTGCTTAAATTAATGTAAGCACATACCCTAAGTAAATCTTCTATTCTACTATCTTTCTTTTCCATGTTTGTTGATGACTGGGTCTCTAATGCCTTCAGATGGACAATAGTCAAGTCAGTCTGCTGGCACAATGTAAAGAGAAAGTAACAATTATTTCACACACACAGACACATACTTATAATACAGGTGTAAAACCTACCATCACACATGCTTAAGTTTCAAAGGAATACATTATTTTTATTGTACTGATAGGAGGAAATACTCTAGTTGAGTGTAAAAACAATGTTTGCTACAAACCTTTTGTTTTAGGAATAGTTCTAGAACTTTTTGGCTCATGCATGATAAATATAATTGTTTTTAAAATAATTAAATATTCAGCAAGTTTGATTTTATGGAAATGTGAAATGTTTATTGACTTTGAAATTGTATGCCTTGCCTGCTGCCATATCCAATCCAATAATGCTTTGACTCAAACCTTGCTCGAGGTTCTCACACAGAGTAAAAATTTATGAAGATGAAAGACCCTCTTGAAGATTTAACAATCCAAGTATGACGGCTACCTCTTCAATGGTCTAGGACTTATGACCACTGAGAAAACTAACCAAAAAGTTCAACAAAATTTTCCAACGACTTTGAAATTATCTATTAATCAGAAGGTTGATGTGATTTCATCGCTCTGAAAGAGCAAATATGCAAGTATGATAGTTATTCCTTACAGTGATTGGGTTTATGACTATACATAACAAAAACTTTAAGCACCAACATTACCAAGAAATTTTAGTGACAATGACCTTACCTGGAGACATAATGAGGGTTGGGATGTAGAGATATGAAAGGGCAGATCTTCCTAATTCTCAGTCCAAATTTAATGGCCAATCCTTCCAGGTTTCATGGCTTATGACTTAAACAATAATTTTAACCAAAACTGGCAAAGGTTTTCAAAATGACTTTCACTTTTCACATGGTGGGTCAAGGTGCATGACATGGAACCAGTTTCCTAAATAAACAGTATGATAATTATTACTACCAATGTTTGGGATTTAAGAACACAAAGAAAAAGAAAAGATAACCAAGACTTTCAGATGATCCTGACTTATTCTAGAGGTGACATGGGCCAGACGAAGGGTGTTAGTACATGAATATTAATGTTAGAGTTTTGGGCAGGACTAAACTCAGAATTTTTTTTTCAAAGTGAAGAAAGAAATTGCAAGTTATATTTCTACAAACAATTTATCTGGAGGTGTTACTATTAATTTGCAATACACGAGTTTCGGAATAAGAAGAAACTAAAAAACATAGCTATCAGTTTCCATTTTCAGTCTTATTATCATTAAAAGACTGGATGAAAAAAATGTATGAACAGTTGATTTGTTTTTCTTATTTACAGCAAGTCTGATTACAGACACATTCAAATTTGTAATTTTGGACAAAGAATGAACACAATAACATCCTCACCAGGTTTGAACAACCATGTCAATTTTAGTCTAATATTTGACAAAAATATCTGCAATTAGTCATCTTACACAAAAGCACTGGCATAGCATGGGGTCAGAAAAGACAAAGTAACATAATGTTATCAAACGTGTGTCCACACTGAACTGGAATATCTGACAATAATGACCTCTCCCCAGAATGACTTGTGTAAAGTGGTGGGAATCAAAGGAGGAACAAGTGTATTATAGTCAAAATGAAGAATACTTAAAAAGTCAGTTAATAAACATTTGAATATACATAAAATTTCTCATTAAACTTTATAAACTTATTGAATTTGTTAATTTTATTCTGTACATTTACTGTACAACTTTGTTATTACACGGGAAAGTAACCCTGAAAATGAGCTATGGTCGAAATTCAAAGATGTCATGGGACAAGTCCTTGTTTTCAAGGTTGAAATACAAAATAAAATTGTTTACTAAATGAGCAATCTGCCTATAACCCTCCACAAGATGGCTTGGGTTGCATATATATGAGACGGGCAGAGTTTTGTCATTACACAGTTCAAGTATGACAGCTATCCCTTATAAGAGAGTGCGAAAAAGCTCAAGTTAAACTAGGAGAATTGTGAGCAGTTTTAATAAGTCATTTAACAAAAAAGTTAGTTTTTTCAAATAGAACATTTCAAGTTTTTTTTAACTTCTATGTTTAGAACATAAACAAATGTATTCTTCCATTTTTAAATCAGAGTTGCGACATAGTAACAATAACCATACTGAATTGTATTTCATGAGATAATGATGAAAAAAAAACAATACACCAATATGGTTCATACAGCCTGAGTTGTTTTCAACTTTCAAGGAGTATCAATTTATCACTACAAAATGGGTACAAAAATAGAAGAAAACAAATACTTCTTAGTTACCTAACAAATGGGTGCTACTTTATCTGATATTACCAGCGGCAAGTTTCATTTGATCCACCTAATTGCATCCCATTTTTATTTGAGGAACATATATACATAAGAAATATTCAGAATGTACTTACTTCAGTTTTAACATTTTGTTTTCCCTCAGATAAATTCAAGGACGTTTCCAAGATAAAGTGAACTTTGATACAATTAAAGGAGTTTGCAATGAACCTCTTTCAAACTCAAGAATTTTTCAATATTGTATACAGATAAACACTTGCTGAATATTTTTTATTTCAACTTTCAATGCATTTTTTAAAGTCAAACATAGATACAAGATTCAAGTAAACTAATTTTTAGCTTCATAACCTCAGAAAAATCACAACAATCATAACAGACAATCATCCCAATTTAGTGACTAACCACTAAAACCCTGCTTAACAACTATCCATGCCTGAAGACCAATCCACTAAAACCCTGCCTAACAACCAATCCATGCCTAAAGACCAATCTACATAAACAGCTGTCTAACAACCAATCCACTGAAACTATAAGACAACTTTTCTCAAGTCTAGTGAGTTATCTAATTAGCAAGGTTCAACTGAATTACTTAAAATGATAGCCATGTTTGATGCATTGTCTCAACTAAAATATATAGAAATCATGCATCTAATTTCACATACAGCAGTAGCTTTCTGTAGCATTTGACATTACTGTATGTCAGTGCAATTTAATATCACTTACAAAACAATTATATAAGTACTCTGAAGATGTATATACCTAAGTCACTTCCATATGATTTATTACAAAACCGCTCTGGTAGCCTTGTGGTTAGAGCATCTGCAGTGAAAGTGGGAGGTTGTGGGTTCAATCCCCCACAGAGTCATACCAGTATCAGTATTTTTTTTTATCTACGTTCATTGTTCAATTTAAACAAAACGGAAAAGCTCTGTATATTGTAAGAACCACACAATTATTTGGTGTTAAATCTAATGCCTATCCAAAGTTTGCTCTTCTGTAATGAAATACAGTACAGCTCCAAGAGCAGGAAATCAACATCAGCGACACTGACCTGAACAGGTTTGCTATTCAAAAAGCTGGGTGGATATGACCCCATACTGTTGGAATTAGAGCTCTGGGGAGACGGAGACATGTAACTCTGAAAAATATAACAATATGGCCACGAGGTTAACAACTGCCCCTCTTGGTTTTTATGATTGTATGAAAACACAATAAACATTTATCTTTATAGATCTGTTTCAAAACCAATGACCATGCAATGTGTTTGTATTTCCCTATGTCTGATCCAACTTTCCTTTTTAAATTTTTCAAAACTAAATTTATCTTATTAAGAGACTGTTTACAAAATTCTATACATTTATTACATTCTACTGAATTTTTAAACAATATTTACTCACAAAGCATCAACTCTTACTTATAAAAAACAAGAAATGTGCAGTGACACAAATGCACAAACCAATATAATGCCAAAAATATGTATAATTCTACATTAAACTGGATCCGAAATTCCATAAAATGTAAATCAAACCAGAGAGTGGGAAAGAGATGGCAATGAAGAAAGAGACAGTCCAAATAGTGTCTTGTAATCTTGCAAAAACAAGACTTTAATGGATGACGAGTACTTACATACTGTAAGGCTTGTGGGGAGGGGGACTTTGCTCCTGGAGTTGATCCAGACACATTCTGATTTCTACTTGGAGACTGGCACTGCTACAAAGAAGGGAAACTTGTTATCAAAGGTCAAGAGGAATATATTCGCAATAAAAGGTTTTGCACAATATGATATTAAGCCTGTGACCTTTGTAAAGCAGGCAAGACACAAATCCTAAATTTCAATTACAAGGTATTAGACATAGCAATACTGTCATAAAGTTTAAGTTGAGGTTAATAAATATGGTAAAAGTCATGACTTAAAAAAATACTTCTGCCATACCAAATCAGTAAAATTTTCATACAAGATATATATCTTAAGAAATCTGGTGAAAACAAAATGATAGAACTTTCTATCTAGGAGTAATGGTATGATTTTCAAAATGAACACTTTGGCAGTCATATGGGATATCAGATAAAATAGTTTATATATACCATATTTACTTATCAGTCAACCGTTTTATAAAAAAGTATGCAGTGTAGGGGTCATCTTGTAAGCAAGATATAGCAAAATGTTCAATCTGACCTTGTCATAATGACTACATCCTAGGACACCATTAATTATTTTTAAATGTAGGACTATTGGGACATGAAACTATAGCAACTGTTCCCTGTATTATAAGTTTTGGGACACCTTTTTATTCTTCTATTAATCAAAGGTTATAGATCTAGGAAAAGCAAATTTTGTAGTAAATTATGTTTCTCCGAGAATACTTACCCAATCACATTACTTTAGGGATATTAGCCTGCTACCTCGCGAATCCAGCCCTACCAAAAGACGAAAATTCGTCTTTCCTGTCTATGTCATATAGACAAAGGGCAATAGCTCTTGCCCATTACCTCCCCTTGCCGCCCGTTAGGTGTCGCTTCTTTAGTTTTTAAGCTGAGCGATATATAAAACACGAGGATGCTCGCATGGCGGGGTGGTTGGGAGGGTTTCTTAGTAATGTGATTGGGTAAGTATTCTCGGAGAAACATAATTTACTACAAAATTTGCTTTCTCCTTTGAATACGTTCCCCAATCACATTACTTTAGGAGAATAAGTAATAGGAGGAGGGAATGCGGAGCATCCGACCTCCACACGGGTATCCTCTAGGGAATGATGGTTGGATTCCCCATGTGAATGATAACCCGGTCTCCTAATTTTCAATCAGCAACACAGCCCAGGGTCACGTGATATGTGACCCTTTTATACGGTTAAGATAGATAGATATTGAAATCTTCTTACCTACGAAAATTTATCTGGCGAATCCAGCGAAGCTAATAGGCTGTGCTGATTGTTGTACATGAGTCTGGTGGGCGTCTGGGCTGCCCAACACCGGACCTACTAGAATCAATGTTTGCCTCTGCGAGTACAAACTTGAAGATAAAACTGTAGAAGGTTGACTCTGCATGTCAGCCAACAGCTTCTATAAGGTGACTGATTTGCGAATTCTCAGAGTACGCCGAGCGTATAACCCACTACAGCCATGAAGCAAGGGCTTGAATGGTGATGTCTCATATCCCAGCTATCACCAGAAAAAAAAGAGGTGCTTGTATGTGACCTGACTCACCTCTATGCATTGAAATGGTGCTAGAGTGCCCAAACAGGATCTTACATGGCTGTTGATCCTGACTTATCTATAAAGAAAGCGAGCTAATGACGACTCGTTGATCGCCAATGTATGGTAATCTATTTTGGACTACGAAGCCTGGCTGCGTCAAGAGGACCATCAAACCCTCTGATCGGAACGGAAGAGAGTTCGGGTCACTAGAAAGGACATGTAACTCGCTCACCCTGCATGCTGAAGCTAAGGCTATCAAGAAACCCAATTTGTATGATAGTAGCTTTAACTAATCGTGGGTTTAAGACTCAATACTGTCTGAATTGAGTCATGTTAAAACCCAGGACAGATTCCATTTGGAAACAGGGTGAGGGATATAAGTCGATTGAATTTTTTTTTTTTTTTTTTTTTTAAATGTCTAAAAGATCTGACAAATCTTTGTCATGGCTGATAGCACATGTACCAGAATGGCGGAATGTGTCTGATATCACGGAGCGGTAACATTTGAGAATAACTGGAGCCAGATGTTTCTCCTTGAAAAGCCAGAGAAAAGTTGGCCAGTTGAGGGATTGTGACACTCAGAGGAACAATGTGAATGATATGGTACCAGTCTCTGAAAACATGCCACTTGCCCTCGTAAACCTTCAGAGTAGAGGGCCTTCTTGCTCTCGAGATTCTCTCCGCAATCAAAGATTTAAATTGTTTGTCTTGCAAGGCTGTCTGGACAAGAGCCAAGCTTGAACAAAAAAGACGGTCCGGACAGGGGTGGAACACCCCTGGCCGCGGTTGCTTGTGAATACTTGTGCTGACTGTAATCTTCTTGGGTAGATCTATCGCCTAGATTGAGTAGATCGGAGACCCAGTAGTTGTTCCATCTGAGAAGGGTAATCAGAACCATCTGACAATTCTGACCCCTTAACTTCTGGATTAATTCCAGTACCAAGACCGTGGGAGGGTAGGAGAATGACCACAACCCTTCCCAGGTGATTGATCGAGCATCCACGACCCAAGCTTCTGGGTCTGGAACCTGTGAGATGAAAGGTGGAGAATTTGCTATTCCACCTTGTTGCAAAAGATCAATCATCGGACGTCTCCAAAGTGTGTCGATTGGAAGAAAGTCCGATTGATGGAGTGACCATTCTGTGTGTCTGAATTGTACATTGAGGTGGAGATTGTCGAACCAATGTAGAAACTGCCAGTTCAGATTGCACAGGTCTGGTGATTGGTGTCCCCTTGTTTTGAGGCAAGGCACCACCACAATGTTGTCTGACATAATGAGGGCAGTTTGTAATAAGAGTTGATCCTGCCCGAAATGAAAGGCATTGATGACAGCCGTTATTTCTGAAAGGTTGATGTGGAAAGGGCTCGCCCCTGGCACCCACGTGCCGCTGACAGTATCTAAGTCCGGCAACAGGTGGGCACCCCAACCGTAGGTATTAGTGGCGGAACATACCGTTATCCCCTTGGGGTATCTCCAGAGTAATCCCTGTGGACAGCCTACAGGGGTTGTGCCATTGACTCAAGAATGATCGTATCTCTGGCGTGAGCATGACTGTTTTCTGGGATCGAAGGGACTTGAAAATGGCGCAATTACGCTAGCAAAGTCCTTTGTAAAGGGCGCCTAAAAGGACGGCTGAGAGGGATCAAGTCTGCTGCCGCATTGAATAATCCGAGGATCTGCAACTCTCTCGCTAAAATGCGCATCCTGTCGGAAACGGACTCTACGAGTGCAATTATCTGGATGATCGCAAACTCGAAGAAGCCTTACCAGATTCAGATCGGGAGAAACTCCACACCCAGATGGACCAAAATCCGGATTGGACAGAGATCAGACTTTATCCAGTTCACGAGAAAGCCTATATGACGTAAAGTGATATAAGATCGTTTCTGCCTTTGAGCAGAGTAGAACTTGACAGATGTTACTGGAGGATGTCGTCCAAATATACTGCCGACGCAATAGATGAAGTCGAGTGGAACAGGGTGACGACGTAATCCATAACCTTGGTACTAGCCCAAGGGCTTAAATTTAGGCCAAAAGGTATGACATGGAACTGATAAGCCTAGTCCCGACAAGCACAACGGAGAATGTCCGCAACTCGTGGGATAGGGACGTGAAATGTGCGCCGGTCATATCTAGCCAGCATATGATGGGGTTTAAGCGACGTGCCCTTCAGACATGCGTCACGACGTATCAGGTCTAGGTTGGCAGAAGCAGTCAGCGCATTGGCCATGGAATGGTGAGCTGCCCTGTTAAGAACCCTAGCTAACCGGGCCGTCGAATCCCAAGCATGTTCATTGCCAGATTTATCTGCGATCCTGAAAATGGCTAGGGAGGCTAGATCTAACAGTGAAGACGTAGCGACTACATTTCGAACCAGCTTGGACTTGGCATTGAACACCGTTTAGTCCACTTTATAAGACAATGGAGCAGACATATGGACTGCTGCCATATTTTTATCCAGAGCCGGGACCTCAGTACTGAACGCACCGGAGTGAGTTTTGTACCATCGACCTGAAAACGACGCTGGTACTTGGCTTTCAGAAAAGAAAAACCTTAGCAATTCCTGGATCCCCTATACGTGTCAACAGACGGTCATTAATTTCCTTAATTTTGTCGACTGGGGAAGGAGGCGGAAGGATAGAGTCTCTTCCCCCTCATCCAGATCGACCGACGCTCTAACCTTATAGTCGGTAATGGCAGCAGGAGGTGGAGGGCATTCTGAAGGGGCCAACACCCTATAAATTTCCTCCACTGCGGCTTTGAAGCTGAACTCAGTCCATTCCATAGTTGGATCTGCATACCGCTGATTTGCCTGCGACTCATCGCACTCACTATGTACATAATCTTGCTCTGGTAAAGCATCCATATCGGGGTAATGCATACCAGGTGGCATAGATGACTCGATTCCATCATCTCTGATAAAGGCATTCACTCTCCCTTGTGGATGAGCTGTTAGCCTATGGACGGCCGGCAATGCCGAATGAATTGATTGGCATATGTTTGGCCTGAATGACTGCGACGGGCCGGCTATGACCGGCACCGACCGCTCGAATGGTCGGGTTGGATCGAGAGATTCCTCGCCAACTATCTGTGTCATGGTAGTGATATGTAACCGGTAGTACGGATTGACAGACGGAAACATCATTAGAATCTTCGTCAATCCGATTTGTGCGGATTGCGGTATGATAAAAGTCCCCGTGCTGGTACAGCGGTATAGTCGGATGGACTGGACTGATGAACGGTCAGTGCCGGCAAGTGTCGGCTGAAAGCTTGGCTGGACGACCGGTGCCATATGGGCTGAACGGTCATTGCCGGATCGCCCGGTGCCGGTTAGTGCCGGATGACCGGTGCCATATGGGCTGAACGGTCATTGCCGGATGGACGCCCGGTGCCGGATGGTGCCGACTGTAAGGTAATAACAATTACATAATGCTTATGTAGTGCGTCCAGCACTGCGCGCCCATCTACCATTCGCTCAGAGGGAATGTTGGTTCTGGTACAGCTTGCATATCTGTACAGCATACAAGGTGACTTAGATGACGCAATTCTGTCATAATTGACACTTTCACTAAATCTCCCTTGTGGAGAAGCCGTGAACATATGGACGGCCGGCACTGCCGGCTGATTGAACTGGCGGATGGTCGGCCTGAAAGACCTGTTCTGGTAAAGCTGTCATATCTGGGTAGCGCATACCAAGTGGCATAGATAACTCAATTCCGTCACCTCTGATAATGTCACTAATTCTCCCTTGTTTTAAAATCACACCGTCACGTATTTGACATGACGGGAGGTGTACACCGGCAATACCGACTAATTTGTCTGGTATATGGTCGGCCGGAATGTCGGCGAAGGTCCGGCTATGACCGGCACCTGCCTCTCGAATGGTCTGATTGGAGGGAGATTCATCTATAACATTTCTCTCATGGTAGTGATATGTAACCAGTAGTGTAGATTGACTGACGGGTACATCACTATAATATCCGTAAATCCGATGTACAGCCGGTGCAGGTTGATGCCGGCTGGAAGACCGGTGCCATTTGGGCTTAACGGTCGTTGCCGGATGGTCGGCCGGTGCCGGTTGATGCCGGCTGGAAGGTCGGCTGGACGACCGGTGCCATTTGGGCTGAACGATCGCTGCCGGATGGACGGCCGGTGCAGGTTGATGCCGGCTGGAAGGTTGGCTGGACGACCGGTGCCATTTGGGCTGAACGGTCGTTGCCGGATGGACGGCCGGTGCCGGTTGGAAGGTCGGCTGGACGACCGGTGCCAATTGGGCTGAACGGTCGTTGCCGGATGGACGGCCTGTGCCGGTTGATGCCGGCTGGAAGGTCGGCTGAACGACCGGTGCCATTTGGGTTGAACGGTCGTTGCCGTATGGACGGCCGGTGCCTGTCGATGCAGGCTGGAAGGTCGGCTGGCCGGCCGGTGCCATTTGGGCTGAACGGCCGGTGCCTGTTGATGCAAGCTGGAAGGTCGGCTGGCCGTCCGGTGCCATTTGGGCTGAACGGACGGTGCCGGATGGACGGTTAATGCCGGTTTGCCTGCTGAAGTGCCGGCTGAACTGACGGTGTCGGCTGGACTGACAGCTGGAAGGCCGGCGAAAGTGCATATTAAAATGGATCCAATTGATCCAGCATAGACTCCATGCGTCCGGACTTACAGGCCCGAAAGCCATGTACGGATCTGCGGTGAAATTTACACCCACTGGGCAGCCTAAACCATGTCAACATAATTTCCTCCATTTCCACATTGCCAACACCCATTTTGCCATTCATGCCTTCGTTGTCGACTTTGCTTACTGAAACGACAAAAGAAGAGAACAAAGCACAAATTAAAAAATTCAGCATATTATTAATTCGATAATACTATAACCGTTATTAATGGAGTAGCCAAATTATTCCGTGCCATGTTAACTCTTAATGACAACACTAGTTATCGCCGTGAGCGTGTTGCAATGGTTCGTTCAAGACGAAGTCTACTGAAACGAAAAAGATGATAAACAAAGCACAATTAGCAATTCAGCACGCTATTAAGTCGCTATTACCATAACCGTAACTAACGGAGGAAGTGAAATGATTTAGTGTCGCGTGAACTCATGACTACAACATGAATTCCGCCAAAGCACAAATTAAAAATTCAGCATATTATTAATTCGATAAAACTATAACCGTTATTAACGGAGTAGTCAAATTATTCCGTGCCATGTTAACTCTTAATGACAACACTAGTTATCGCCGTGAGCGTGTTGCAATGGTTCGTTCAAGACGAAGTCTACTGAAACAAAAAAGATGATAAACAAAGCACAATTAGCAATTCAGCACGCTATTAAGTCGCTATTACCATAACCGTAACTAACGGAGGAAGCGAAATGATTAAGTGTTGCGTGAACTCGTGACTACAAGACGAAGTTCGCCATTAAAGTCGCAAATTGGTCGTTCAAAGACTTTTTTGAAGTCTACTGAAACGTCAAAGAAGATAAATAAAGCACACATTATCAATGCAGCACGTTATTAGTCTATCAATGCAGCACGTTATTAGTCGCTAATATCGTAAACGTTACATACGGAATAAGCGAAATTATTGAGTGCTACATGTATTACATGCTAGTACCGCCATAAGCGTGCTTTGACCACGTTGCAACCTGGTCCGAAGTCTAGAAAAGGGGACAAAGTCACTCAAATTGGAAAATATTGTAAAATAATGTATACGACCTGTAGAGGAATGATTATCCAACACAGTAATTCCAAATTTAACTCCGGATGGTCAGAATTTACACTAAGATGGCTTGGATTCATTGGAGGTCTAATTGTACGTGTTTTCGCGTACAGCGAAGCTAAAAAACTAAAGAAGCGACACCTAACGGGCGGCAAGGGGAGGTAATGGGCAAGAGTTATTGCCCTTTGTCTATATGACATAGACAGGAAAGACGAATTTTCGTCTTTTGGTAGGGCTGGATTCGCGAGGTAGCAGGCTAATATCCCTAAAGTAATGTGATTGGGGAACGTATTCAAAGGAGAAAATGATCTGTGATCAAATTATATGGAAATATTTATTGCCATCTATATACTTATGACTTGTGCAAATCATTTTTGATAACAAGAATTTTCTTAAGTAATGGTTGCATACGACTTGTACATTCACCATATTACTAATAATATCTTCAATGCCAAAAAGAAGCTTTAAACATCAGGTAATCCAAATTGTCTGGATGATTTGAAATTTAAAGACAGTCATATACATACATGCCACATCCACCACCACCCCATGAGAGATACAAGTGTTGTGATTATAAGTGCTACTGTATTTTCTGGCCTATAAGTCGATACTTTTTTTTACTTGAAAGCCAGGTCATCGTCTCATACTCCAAATCAACTTATACAGGGATTATGTTATTGAATTTGCATCCACTTCTCTATGGATTACAGTACACGGTAACCTATTAAAATTGCACTATAATCCGCATAATTGAAAACTAGTCACACAAAAGTACAAATTCTTGATAAATTACTATATCAACAGTAAAAATTTCACTGGGCTGCATAGCACTTATCACCTATACTCTATAATGTACTGTACTAATTTGTTAGTTCCTAAAATAAAATTGGAATAATTTTCTCTTATTCATCCTTTTTAATCACATCTTCCTGATCACATTTTAGCAACTGATCCACTGACATTTGATTTTCCAGTATACTGTTGGACACGCGAGGGTGATTACCAGCATAGCTTTTTCACTGACCTAATTGATTATATGGATGTAACCCATATTAACTCAAGTGTTCTATGATTATTTATAAAATACCGTTGATTGTGCTTTCTACTGAAAGCCGCAAATCATATGTTTATAATTGTATTTGACAAAGTTTCTCAAATAAATATGGTTTAAACTAAAGTGAAATCAGATATATAGATAGACTACTCATAGATCATCAATGATCCATTTTTAGTTTCACATTTCAGTTTAAAGTAAATTGTACTGTCAACACATCATCTATATTCATTCTTAACCAGCTGTTGTTTCAGGTTTTCTCTTTGATTATATTAGTAACTGATAAATTGGTCTTTGGTCTTAAACAATCAAATACTAGTTATGTATTGCCAGTACTCCATTACTCTTTATCATTAATCCACATCAATTACGCTACCCATTTTTAATATCAAGTGGATTAAAACCCACATGAAATGATGCCCACTCCATTCTCTGGATGTAAATAATGAATTTAGCTGTGGGCATTGTTTTCACTTCTATAGTACTGGTACATTTTAACGAGTTAGGTATGTTTTGATAAAAAAAAAATCAGTTATAAGCATTCATATTAAATATTCCCAAACAAATCATACAACTTATTTCACAATCTCTTAAGCATTATTTCTTAATCAGAATGTGGAAAATTTCTACTACAGGTAATAAATTTAATTATAACATCGATGTGCTTTCAATTATAATTTACATGTTAAATAATATAAACTGTGCAAATTTGATACTGCATTTCACAGATATGTTAAAGTATAGTCAAAAGTAATTTTTAAATTTATTTTTTTGTTTGTAACTTTTCTGTTTTCTGTATCTTAATTTTCTTCACATTTCTGATTTTCCTATGGATAGCCTCATTTCCCTATTGTCAGCTTCACAGAGTTTATCTCATCTGTTGCATCTTGCACTCAAGACTGGTTTCAACTGGAATATCAGGTTAAACCTTCAGACCTTTAATTAACATGTACGCATCTTACGCAGCAGTCACTGGTTTAAGAATATTATCAAATTTTTAGGAGTGGAATTAAAGAGATGAGAATAAAATTACAACCTCCCCAAAAATGTATTACATCATGTTTAGTTTACCTTTCAATGTGGCAAAAAAAGCATTATCCATATAGTCTTGTGGAAAACTAAATATAGTTTTAAAAAAGTAGAATAATGATTGGCATGTATGCATATACCATTAAATTAAGTAAAACTTTATTTTATCATACCAACTAATCATAATATTGGTAAAGAAGACACTGCTAATAATACCTAAAGGTGAATTATGTATTGCTCTTGTTTAAAGAGAATAAATCTTATTTATGGCATGAAAAAGACCACGTGTAAATCATTTAAATAATCGATCTGTACATAATTAAGATTTTTAAAATATTTTAAAAGGTCAAATTTCAGCAACAATGTACTTTCATCTCAACTGTCAGTGGATTAACTACTAAACAAATGCTATGATCACAATTTCTGAGAAAATAAATCAAATTCCTACTGATTTCATGCAGATATATTTTGATGAAAGGTTGTTAAAGTTTAATGGGCTGGCTAGTAAGTGGCTACCCAACTATTTGATAGGGAACAGACTCTGACCCCACACCCAACACAAATATCAAAATATCAAAAATGGGGTGGCAAGGGTCATGGGAATCTCAGTCTATCATTGATGAAGCTAACCATACAACGAATAACGACCGTTACTCTGTAAACTGGGAGAACACTTGTTTAAGACGAATTTCAAAAACACACACCACACTATAAGCAAGGGTACAAGTTACAAAGGTACCTCCCAAAAAATTGCATAGAGAATAATTGTCAATAAAGCACTTTTTCTAATGAAGATGTTCGCTTTTCTGTATAAATTACATTTATTTTCAAAATATACAGCACCCAAAAGATCATAAACATTATTCCAATGGTTTAAACAATCATTACATGTCTGTGAAAACATTTGTATATTACAAAACTGCTTTGTTTTGTTGATTAGTTTAATTTAAAAATGCGTGGTATGTAACAGTAGTCTGAGGCAGGGAATTTCTATAAAAGCTGGGAACATTTATAAGTGTTGGATTGATCAAATGAAACAAGTTCAAAAGACACAATTGGGGCCACTAAATCTTAAGTATATAGGATATGCATGACTTTTAGCTTTATGTTTAATTCTGCCTCCTCGAAAGACATAATGAATGCAATAATACAAAGGAGGCCACTTTTAACTCAGTGCAGTGATGATTACACAAAGGATTCAAAAGAATCTACAACAACAAATTTCAATTGATAACAAATTGTTTAATTGCTATTTATTTACTGAGGTACTGCCTCCACTAGGTGCAAGCAACATTTTCATTTATCAAAATGTCCTTGAATTTTGCCAAATTAGTGTACTACAACTGTTGTCTTAAATGTAATAAATTATATAGCTACTTCTTAAAATCAATTTTTAGGGTCTTTTCTGGTTTTAAAATTTGGGATCTACACCTGACCCCATGTTATAAGAGGGTTTGTGAGTTGTTAGGGCATGAGTTAACAAGGGAAAGGTGAACTAGGTTAAATCAGTCAAAACCATAGTTTCCCCATGGGGTGCAAGATTGCATGTCAAAAATCTCCTTTGTGTCAAAGCTGGTGATCATATTCAAAATGTTCAGTTTTCTGTTGCACAAATGAGGGTAAAGTAAACACTGCACAACTGTATCAGAAATCAATATTTCTGATGTTTTTTTTATAAAAAAAAACAAGGTCTCACATTTTAAAATCTGCTGCTCTGGTGAACCATACTGTTTGCCAACAATTTTACCATGCGGATAGTTTCAAGACATCCACAATAATTACCATATTGAGGGTTAGTTTTTAGTTGTTTTTTTTTACCAAGCAGACACATGAAATCTCTTCTGAAGAAAACTCCATGTCAAAATGACTTTCCCTTTAAGGTTAGTAGCCACAAAAAAATAGATGTTCAAAATGGCAATATCAAAAGAAACCCTTCAATGAAAATCTCATTTCAAGAGGACTGTTCATTAGGAGTAGCAATATAATAATTTGTGGTGGCCATATTGGATGTCTAATCAGCAATATTCATTAGGAGTAGCAATATAATAATTTGTGGTGGCCATATTGGATGTCTAATCAGCAATATTCATTAGGAGTAGCAATATAATAATTTGTGGAGGTCATATTGGATGTCTAATCAGCAATATTCATTAGGAGTAGCAATATAATAATTTGTGGAGGTCATATTGAATGTCTAATCAGCAATATTCATTAGGAGTAGCAATATAATAATTTGTGGAGGTCATATTGGTCTAATCAGCAATATTTTCATTTCAGACCCAGTGGACATAAGAAACCTCATATTGATAAAAACCAACCATTCAGAAGTAGCCACGAGCTTTTCAAGATGGCTACACTGGTGGCCATATTGGATGTCAGTTTGGCATCAGTTACAATTACGACCAACATGAAATCACAAGTCTTTCGGTGTAACCATGCCATAATTACCATCCATTAAGGAGTAGCAATAACAAGAAAATGAGAAGATGGTGGCCATACTGGATGACTAAGCAGCACCATTTTCATCGAAGAGCAGCTAGAGGAATGTGTGTGGACAGTTTCACAACAATCCTCCAGGTAGTTTATGAGCTGCAATAACCAACTTTGTGCCAATGGATGGATGAACATCAGACAACATATCATCCCATAAGCTCTTCTGGTCTAGGACCAGTAAAGCTAATAATCCTTAACTTAGTTTCACCATGGCACTAGCCATCTAAACTTGTAGGGTGCAACTCCAGTAAATCTTTGTCTTCCATCATGAATTGCTAAAGCTCATGGAGTTCTGTCTGGCAAAAATATCACTACCTTAAAATATTCATTAATCTTCTTTCCATTTGTTTCTGGCCGCGATTTGGTTGAACCTGAAAAATGGTAAAACAAAGCAAAGGGTGAAAAGAATTCTATACTTACTATACTTACTAAACCAGAAAACGGCCCTGTCCGATTGTGGTTTTGCGCAGTTTGTTTACCATTAGACACCGAGACAGGACGTTTTTCTGTTCAAGAGAAAGAAAATCAAATATTCATGATTTATGTTCATTACTTACTTGATGCTTTAGGGAACTACCTATTGAGTCCATGCAATTGATGATGTATACAACATGTACACATGGAAATAAACAGAAAACAAGTGAACAAAAGTCCACGAATGAAAGATCTTGAAATAAATGCGACATCACTCTGAATATAGATCCAGCATCACAAAACAGAAAATGTGCTCAGTAACCCACAGATGCACACAAACAATCATTAACTGGGCTTTGAAAAAGTGGTCTAAATTAAGACATGTTTGTTTCATTTTGGAGTACAAGTGGAATGGTTTAGTAAAATATATGGGAATACCAAACAGGATTCTTACTGCCGAGTGGTCTTATTTAAGCTCATTGCAAGTTTTACTACATTTGTGAGGCTTTCTGAATTTGGCAGGGTTATCATGACAGGTAAAAACAGCCATTTATTTCGTAATGGCCAGTGATAAAAGTAACAAACAAAACAAAATTGTAATAAACATATTCAGAATTATAAATTTTAACATCATTGATTTCAAGTGTGGATTATGTCACTCTGCCATTAAAGCAATTACCCTAATAAAGTATCATGTAACCATGTAAGCTTTTGCATGGAAGAGCTTATACTAACAATAAAATAAGACTATGATAGTACTGATAACACTCATATGGCTCATGTCCATCTAAAATCAAAGACAAAAATATTTTAAGAAGTCATTTAATGGGTTTAGTCAAACCTGATCGCAGATCTGAATTGTTCGTATAATTATACATCAACAATACAGACTTAAGAAACTGATCAATCATAATAAGGTTTTGAGAATTAATCACCTGGAAACCATCACTAAAAGCTTTTCAAATTGATTCAAGTTAAAATAAAATGTTTAGATTGCAGCCAATTTGTTATCAACTTTAAGGTTGGCGGTCTTTACTATACAAGATGAATGTGAAGATCTCACTTGATCTCTTCAAAATCTGATTAAAAGCTCAGAGCAGCTATTTAAAACTTGTATCCAGTGAAGATAAAATAATGGCAATGTTAGTGGATGTGCTACCGTTACAAATATTTTGTAATTCAGGTGGCAACCATACAGGTATTCATATTTTTAGATCAATCTGGAATCGTTTCACACATTTACAAATGGCTATCAATGAATGAAAATCAATACAGAAGCTGACATTCCACAAAAATGAGACAAGCATGCAAATTTTGTACAACCAACTTACTTCCTGCATCCCCATCAGTTGTTTTCCGTTTCCTCTTTCTCTCTGAAGGATTTTTTTTCTCTGGCGTTTGCATCTGAAGCTATTAACAGATAAGTGCAAAAATACTGATTACTTGTGACAGAAATACTGATTTGCAGGAACAAATACTGATTTTTAAATGTCAATGCACAAGTATCTTTTTACAACATATACAACCATCAGAAAAGTTGGACAGTGCCTTACATAATTATTTAATGTCAAAGATGCACATGTTGCACATTTGGTACCTTCTGAAGTTGCACAGTGTTCCATAAGGGTGCCCATTCAAAAGGTGCAAGAGTGCAACACACTCAAAAACAAGCTATTTATAGGAGCCCTTTCCACGCCTTGTTTCTTTTTTAATCATTGATTCCAATGTACCAACTTTCATTGATTATCTCAGTTCTGAGATTTTCTTATTGAAATGTTTTCGTTCAAGCATAAGAATTATCTTTTGCGATTTTAATGTCTGAAAAACGTGTGCAAAATAAATCGCCAACAACACTAGTAACTGAAAAAGGAAGGTTTATTTCTAGAAGAAATTTAAACATCAAATTTTGATTGATGTACATTAAAGTTCTCTCTGTCATTTATCTACATCGTAAGTTCAGGCTGAGTTGTGTGTGATGAAGCAGGAAGCTGATGTTTATTAGCTTTTCTTGCTCTTGCATTTCATGGGCGCCTCTGTGCCCAATAGCGAAATCATGTTACACAATTTACAAAACATCAATTTTTCTCCTTTATTATATGGTTTCACAAATCTATACAAGATGGCACAAATATTCTTCCAGTTGTCTCCTATTTCTCCTAGAGATAATTCTGAATATTCTGCCTTCCAATTTATCATGATTAGAAGCTGAATATTACGAAGACTAGATAAAGAAACAGCGGTAACTATTGTGAAATCCAATATGGCGGATAACGACAGGCCTGGTAGTCTGGATTTCGAATGAACCAATCGTACTGTAGAACTGTATTTGTGTATACATGTAATATATTCTGTCAAAATTGAACAGAGAGCGCGTTCAAAACTGACAATTCCAAAGAAATTTTATTATTATTTTTTAATTAAAAAACATTTTTTGCAACAAAACGTACACCCGTATTCTGGTCCAAAATACGGAAAAAACGCAACAGTTGGCTGCTATGTACTGTGCCTTTTCTATGATAATTATCCACAAATACACCAAATCTCCAATGAGTGTGCACCCAAACAGTTTCTTGTAGAGGTGGCTGCCAACCATTTTATAAAATAATAATTGATAATTGCACCAGATATTGTATCACATATATAAAATGACAAATTCATGTAAATAAAAACAAGGATATCTTGTATCACTATGTAAATATACTGCAGAATATACTAAATTCTCAAACAATAGAAACTAATTTTGGAGGTATTTTTTGTGACTTTCTTTTGATGCTCACTAAATACTGACTAAATACACTAAATTAACTTGTCTGATATTGTATGCTGCAAACAGACACACTCCACATGTAACAATAAATTTGACTGGTGCTTCTTAAAAGCATTAACATATCAATTTCTCTCTCAGTGCACAATTTGACATCATGGACCACTTAATTTTTTTTTCTTAAAGACAAGGGTCGCAGCAAAAATCTCAATAGCGACTCCTATAAAAATTATGCATAACTGTTTACCTAGTTAAGAAAATATCCAATGATAGCAGACCATGGAAGTTTTTTTTAAACATAAATGCACAAAAAATTGCTTGAGCTGTGGCACACCATTTAAAATCAGCCTGTGGGCAGCACTGTCTTATAAAGTCAATGCAAAACAACAACAAATAAAAATCAACTAATATTTTCAACAACTGACATAGTGTCAAGCTACATGATGTCACTGAATATTTTTTTTTTTTACTTGATGGCTTTATTATGAAAATTGCTAAATTAAACTTCTTTCATCCCTAAATACAAATGTCTCACCTCATCTTCACGGTCCAAGGAGCCTGCACTGAGATTACTGTTGTCCTGTTGTTGTTGTTGCTGCTGCTGCTGCTGTTGTTGTGAGTTGCTGGTGTTCAGCAGTGAAGTGCTTGCAGAGGACACAGACTGTGGTGATGTCATTTGTGGTTGTGGCAAATTTAGGGGCTGAAACTGGTATAAAATTAAAATTAAAAAAAATCCCCCAAAAGTATGATTACATCTTGTCAAACATGATATGAATGGTATATAATTTTCAAAGGTTGAATTTTTACTGATATATTTGCCTTAGACTGCAAAGTCTGAGCTACAATAATAATAATAATAATAATAATAAAAATAATAATGAATTTGTATAGTGCCTAATCTTTAGAACCTCTAAATACTTTACATCTATAACAATACGACTAAAAAAAAAAAAAAAAAAATACCATGAAATTAGAAAACATAAGAAAAGTCTAAAAATATTTAAGATAGGAAACATTATGAGGTCTTTAAGATTGTTCTTGCAGTCGAAAAAAGTGAGTTTTAACTTATTCAGCCCCGATACTGTCTATGCACGTAATTTAGTTTCTGCGTTCAACGGTTGATACCATCTTCACCTGAAGTTTCTTGACTGCATTTAATGGCCGGTACCGTTCATACATGGTTTGAAGGTGTGGTAGAGAGAAAGTCTCTGATTGGTTACAAATGGGGCTTTTCCAAGAATTAGGCCTACTTGTAACCAATCAGAAATGAATTTACTTTTGTTTTAGAAAACTTTAAATGTTTGGAAACCAAGGATTACTACTTGAGAGCAGTTTCGATACACATGTCCTTTTCTTGAAAAATTGTAAAATGATAGCGGAAGCACGAGTGATTTTTAATGGCGGTGGGGGGCGAAAATGAGGAGGTTCTCGGCTTTAATCTTGAAAATATTGAGTAAGTAGATGAAATATATGTTCAACAGTTGGATAATTTGCGAGATTTTGAATGGGACATTGAAGTTTCTTCAGAAGATGATGCTGATAGCGCAAACGAAAGAGTTTCTGCCGATCTAGCAGATTGGAGCGATCGTCTTCTGCCTGTCCAAATCAATGATTTTAGTGGAATGAATCCTGGACCTACAACAAACATTGACAAATTGACAAGAGAAAACTATCTTTTTTCACTTATTATTACTTCCACAGAAACTGTACACGGACATCACAAACGAAACCAATCCATATGCCTAAAAATGCATATCACCAAACAAAACATGGTATCCAACCTGCAAAATGTGTTTATTGAACAAAGTTCTATCTGAACCAAAAACTGGATGTGAACATTGGCAAGTAAATGTATGTACAAATTGTTTCAAACCTTATCACATAATGAATTTTCCTGGTTTATTTTAATGGAATTAAGTGCTGATGATGTGATATTCCTAACAATGTTGCACATAATTTGGCAAAAAGGGTATAAATAAATTGTGAAACACTTGGACAAAAAGAAAAATAAATCACTGTGTAGACAAATTCATTTGGATTAATTGATGAAAATTTCTGGGATTAATATTGGATACAAGAAGAGAAATTAAAGTTAAGTGTGAAGGCATGTACATGATTTTTACACAATTTTCAAAACAGGTAAAACACTCTGGGGCACAAGCAGCTAGACACAGCTTAGTGTGGTTAGGGCACAGTAGCAGTGTTACTGATAAGTTTGTTGGGGCTGAATGAGTTAAGAGGGATCACTGTGTCTTCGTGTGTAATTTCAATGGGCAATTCATTCCATGTTGCTGGGCCCTGGTATGAAAAAGAACAATGTCCATACGACTGTTTTCATAGTGGGAATAATAAGTATACGATTGTCAGAAGAGGAGCATAACTATCTTGCTGGTGTGTACACATGGGTGATGCCACATGGGTATGTTGGACTGGAGTCTGTCAATGAAACGTAGCACAGACAACAAATTTTGTGTTTGATTCTGGACCAAATGGATAACCAGTGTAGGGTACAGAGCAGTGGGAAGGTGTGCTCTGATCGTGGTAGTCTAAGGATGATCCAAACCAGACACAATTGAGTTACAATAGTCAAATCTTGAAAGTACTAATAAACACATAAGTGTTTTAGTGGCATCAACTGAAAGATATTTGTGAATGGAGCTGATGTGTCTAAAGTAAAACTATGCAGCCTTGCAAATGTTTATGACATGTTGGTGCAATGTGCGAGTACTGTCCCGAGTAACACATAGGTTTACTACTGACTGTGTGAATTTAATGTTGGTGTTGCTGATATTTATTGGTTGACGTTAAGGATGCGAATGAGAAAGTCTTTGTGTTGTGATCAGAATGCGCTCAGTTTTATCATCATTCATCTGCAGCTTGTTACATGTCATCCATGATTTCACATCAGAAATGCATCTCTCTACTCCCTGGATGGTAGCTTCATATTCAGTATGTGGCTTGATTTGCATATTTGGGTTGTCATCAGCGTACAATTGGTGATACACTGGATGATGGTCTATGACATTTGAGAGAGGCTGGGTGTATAGAATGAAGAAAACAGGTCCAACTGGTCTGGAGTGTATTAAATTTGCAGATTCAATTTGTGTCCTGTTGACTAAGTAGGACTTGAACCACATTAAGGCTGTATTGTGAATGCAAATACATGTTGGAGACAGTGAAGTAATATACCATGGTCTCTTGTGTCAAAGTTTGCAGACAAATTCAGATGGGCGAGGACTAATCTTTCCGCTATCCAAATATGAGATACAAGTTGCATTAGAACAACTTTTTCTAAGATTTTGGATATGAACAGGAGATTAGAAACTGGGCAGTAGTTTTTTAAGTCGTTATTGTCGAGTGTTGGCTTCTTCAGCAGAGGCTTTACAATTGCTGTTTTGAAAAATAATGGGAATTCCCTGGATGTGAGAGAGGTATTAATAACATGTTATTGAAGGCAATATTAGATCTAAGCACTCAAGCAGTAGTGATGTTGAAATTGGATCAAGTTCACGTGACTTTGGTGCACTATTCATCATGATTGTCCATAATGACAGGTTCAAATGCTGCTAATGGTTGTCACTGAAATACTGTAGCATAACTGTATGGTGACGATGAGTCAATTGAAATTGTGTTGTCAAGCTTATCTGTAATGGTTTGTACCCTGTCACAGAAGAAATTTGCAAACAGGTCTACTGGAGAGAAGGTAGATGGAAGTGGTGTACATTTGTTCCTTGCCATTATTTTGTTAGTTATCTCAAAGAGCTCTTTGCAGCTGGAATTCTCCATGATCTTAGTCCTGTAGTGGGTTAATTTGGCTAAACGGACTATGTGACTTTCTTCGTAGCAGCTTCATAGATTTGTTTATGAATAGTGAGTCGGGTAGAAAGCCAAAGCCTCTCCGCTTTATGGCGGTCTCTTATAGGAGTGCAAAGCTGGTCACTAACACTGCCATACCATGGAGAACACTTTGAATTGATACTCTGCACTTGGGGGTTGGGACATGTTTTTCAAACAATGAGCACAAGCAGTTATCGAGTTGTTCTACTGTAGGAGGTAATCAAGTTGTTAGGCTTGCTTGGATGTCATAATTAGTTTGGTCATATTTATCATACAGAGGTTTCTCTTAATAGCAAATAAAGGTGGAGGATAAGGGACTGATACATGCAGATAGCAAATAATGCTGAGGTGATCTGATGCAAGTTCGTGGGATACAAGGGTGGACCAAAGAATATTATCATCAGGTCTATGAAGAATCCAGTCTAAATTGTGACCATGTTTATGAGTGGTTTGGTTAACTGACTGTTTATGGTTGAAAACATGAATGGAATCTAGGAGTTTTGATGTGTATGAGTTTCCAGGACAGTCAAAGTGAAAGCTTAAATCTCTAATATGTCTTCATGTCACCTAAATTCCAATAAAAGTTGACTCAATAGTTCTTTTATGTCCAGTAAAATCCAAGGACTAGGCACTATTTATCAACGCAAACAGGAGAAATTGAATGAGGTGGTCAATTTTAATCTAGTGCAGGGCATCAGACAGATTTTCAAATCGTGAAAATTATTGATTGAGAAGATTGTAGTCAACTAATCATATTTCCTTCCGATTTGACTACAAAACTGGATAAAACAATTAAAAACCTACCCTGCTTCCATAAAATCTTGCTTCTAACAGTTCCTGCTTTCGTGGATCTAGACTATTTAAATTGACATTGTCCATTCTGTGGAAAGCTTCAACCTTAAAGAAAAACCAATAGTGTATGAGAAAATATTTTAATATGTTACAATCTCTGAAAGTATATTAATATATCTTCAAGATCAGAAAATTTGCAATGTTGAGAGGAAGAAGGTCTCACATTTACTAAGAGGCTGAAAACAAATTCTTCACATGTAAAATTATAAAACTATTAAAAAGTTTAGGTATATTTCATAGAGAAACTTACCGAGAATGATACAAAAAAAACCTAGTTTGTTTAATGAGGATTTTTAAACGTAACTTTAACAATTTTTAAGTCATATCGCTACGATGTCTGCAGTGAGGCAGTTTATAGTGATGTCTAGCACTGGGGCATCATGCTGCAGACATGTAGCATGATGTCCCACCCAGGCATATTATCCTGACACCAGGCAAACCAGTCCAAACACTAACCTCTTAATGCTGAGCGCCAAGCAAGGCAGCTGTTAGGTCCATTTTTTAAGTCTTTGGTATGACTCGACCGGGAATCGAACCCACGACCTCCTGCAGCAGACGCTCTAACCCCTAGGCCACAAGAGCGGTGAAAATGGAAATAAAGATAATGCTTTTACTGTCGAGAACAAAGTGAAACATGCTTTCCAAGAAATTAAATACTGTAAAATTATACATTGGCCAAGTAATATCTCGGGTAAAATAATATTGAGGAATGGTGCTTTAAACTCTTTCTAATTCTTGCATCATCAATTGTAATCATCTAATAATAAAAACACTTTTCAGACAGGAATCTCTAATCAATTTCAGTTACAAGATGCTTAAATTCATGAAAAGTTATATAATGCTTTAAATGTTTATTAAGACAAAAAAAATCTTCAGATATATTGTTTTAAATGCTTTTAAAGACAAAAAAATATCAAAATATTAACATCAATAACAAAATCTTTTCAGAAATAATATTCTTTGGTAAATGACAAAGAAATGTTATTAAAAATATTAATAACCAGTACTGTCAATATTCTGTGCAATAGCTCATTATATTTTTGTTTTAAAATATATGTTCACTTAAATCAGAAAACTACTTTAGAAGCAATATTGTTTATATCCAAAATAATTTGTTTTAATAGTTTAATGGAAAATTTTGAATTTATGGAAATATCAGTGAATAGTTCTTGCAATTAAGTTTTCCTCAGCTATAAACTATAAAACCGTGCAAAAAAATTATTATGAAAAAAGCACATTTTAATGATAAAATGAGGATATTCTACTAATGAGAAAGCAAATTGTTTTTCTTTAATGTTTATCTCAGGTTCCAGGATACAAAGAATGGTATAACAAATATGATGGAGATTTATTCATATAAACTGTTGGAAGATTACAAAAGAGGGGACTTAAAGATTGTTGTTTAACACTTTATTAACATAAAATTATCTTCAGAACATTTTTAATAAGTTTTTTTAATTATTTTTTTAATGACATTTGAAATGAGAGTTAGTTGAGATGTTGTCATACTTGTTACAAATGCCCAAAGTGGTACAACCACCCCCCAAAAAAAAGAACTAGTTTCTGATTGATGTTGCCACAAACGTGCTTGTGCACCCAGGCAAATAGCTGATAACTTGATATTTAAATGTGTTTTTGGCCTTTTAAAAAAAAAATCACTGCTTTCCTTTAAAACTTTCTTGCATACAAATGAAATAGTTACCCAATGCACCAGCGAGTCTAATTTTGGCAGACACTTTTTTTTATGATCAAAACTTTAAAAATTCTTTACAACTTTTAAGAATTCTATATTTTAGAAATGATTTTAGATTCTGACATCTCATGACATCAAGTTTCCAAAATTGTATGATTTATATGTGCTTTTTAACATTTTGAAAACTGTATTGAACTAGCTACATGGTGTAAAAGTGTTGAATCTGTATCAAATTTTAAGTACACTGACCAGTGTCCAGCTGCCTAATATATCTACTGCTTGATCTTCCATTGACCTTCACTGATAATGAATGGTTAATTCCCATGCTGATTTACAGAAGCATTTGCTAATCTAATCCAATTAATAATCTAAACTTAAGATGGGATATAATTCCTGCACTGTCCCTATGACCCACTATTCTTCACCGACAATTAATGAACTTAGATCTTTTTATTCTACAAAGTAAATATTTAGAGATTCTAACTTCAATCTTGTTGTGTCATATTTGTTCCATCTATATAAATAATGCATTTTACGCACGGTCATGAGGAATTCTATGGACAGATTTTCCACCATATTTGCAAAAATGAATGAATGCATGTACAACAGAAGAAACGCAGCTTTGTTAAATATTCTTGGTTAAACAAGACCAGCGAATATATAAATCGATAGAAAAATCTACAAAAATTCCTAAGAAATTATTTTCACCCTACCGGAGACTTAAATATACAGCAAGTGGCTGTGTGACAGCGAGCTCCTGAAACCTAAGATGGCGGGCCCCGAATGTTTTCACCCAACATTCTTGGCAAAAACCTGGCCCTCAGTCCATTTCACGGACATTGGAATTTCATGTCCTGATAAAACAAAGTCTGATCTATCGATCTGACTAGTGACAAGAGTCGATGAATAATGGTGTCCACGTTCAAGAGATGCGGTTACAGCTTCTGGTGGGTACTTCGTTGTTGATGCTCTCCTAAACCCTGTGACGTCACATTAGCCTCGCGAAACAGCGCGCGATCTATCGGGATAATACGTGCTTTAAATATACCTGATTGTACATTTAAGCACTGCAATAAACATAAAAATGGAAAATTAAGCTTCAGTGTTATTACCTTTTTTTTTTAATTTGAATACATGTTGCACATGTTCCTGAGATGGGGAATTTAACTCGGAAATCTTCGTGTGTCATCGGCATACAAAAGCCCCGAGAGGTGATTCCCGCCCTATGGCCTATTTCATGAATTAATTTTGACTGTTTAAAACAGTCAAACCTATATATGTTATTTATTAGCTACCTATAACTTTTGCTGGATATCATCATCTGCATATTTCATTATTTTGCATGTTGCTAAGTACATGCACTGTACTAGTGTAACACCATAGTAATTGTTTTGTGTACATGAATGGTATTAATGTTTATTTTTCTATAAATAGCTCATTAGATAACAAAGCGGACTATACGTGTACTAATTTGATTAAAATCACATGACTGCAATAAGTGACCAAATACCGGAAATTTTCATGTCCATTAAGGCTCCACAACCCTTTACTGTAATATAGATCGCTCTAAAATTTACACACTTGCAACATTGTAAACTTCCAAGGGTAACTATTCCATAGCCTACCTCACGCCAGTTGTTTCGATCAAGTACGCTTTTTCCGCTTTCTCATTTTCATGTGATATGTAGCAAATTGATTTAGGTAGTGTATTTGCTGTTGACGGTTGGTTATTTTCAGACCAAGCCAAGCAAACCTAAAATAAAACTTTCATGTCAGTACTAATACCTTTTAAAAAAAAAGGGGGATTTTTTTTAATTATATAAGGACGACAAGTATAGCAGATCATTTCAAATTTCTGCTACTCGAAATAACTTGTAATAAACAAAATAATTTACCTTTAGCCTTGATATGCCTGTTAATATTATTTTTTTTTTTTTGTCCTCCTTTGAATTAACTATTGTATAAATGGATGCACAGAATAAAAATGGAATGTATTTCTCAGCAAGGGCATTTAGTGGAACATTAATTAAATGTACATTGAACCAGACAGAAACAACCAAGAGTCAGTACCACTCAAGACGAAAATGGAAATTGCCTCACAGAAGCGAGTGACATTGCAAAAAGATGGACTGAGTATTGAGTAGATGCTCTAACCACTAGGCCGCAGGAGCGGTTAACATGGAGATAAGCGCCGAGAAGACAAAGCTGATGACAAATAGTGGCAAACAAATTTCAGCCAAGATTAGTCAGACGACAGGAACTGGAAACAGTGAGGCAATTCAAATATATTGGTTCCATAATAACCGAAGAGGGATCAAGAGCAGAAGTTTTGTCACGAGCGGCACAAACAATGGCAGCTATGTCAGAACTAAGACCCATCTGGAAGGACAAGAATATCTGTCTGAAAACGAAAATCAGACTATTGAGAGCACTAGTCATCTCAATCTTTTTATATTCATGTGAGGCCTGGACCCTGACAGCGGAATTACAACTAAGAATCCAGGCACTTGAAATGAGATGCTACAGAACCATCCTTGCCATCTCTTACATGGACCACATCACAAATGAAGAAGTGCGTAACACCATTAGGCGCGAAGTAGGCCAATATGAAGACCTATCCACCACCGTCAAAAAGAGAAAGCTGAAATGGTACGGCCATGTCACTAGAGCCAACAGTCAATCCACAACATTTCTGCAGGGCAGCGTCCAGGGTGGTAGAAGGAGAGGTAGACGGGGGGGGGGGGGGGGGGAAGTGGATTGACAACATCAAAGAATGGACCAGAGGAAAAGTGTTGCGGAGACACATGCCTTGGCACATGATCGATACAAGTGGAGAAAGCTGGTACAATGTCCAGCAGCAAAGCGCCTCGACGACCACGCTAGGTCAACAGACGGTTGATGATGATGAAAGTGGCAGAGTACATTTTTTTTGGCCACTGTCAAATTTCTTAACTATACTTTTTTCAGCTATTACTGTTTACTAATTACAAATTTGATATATTTGGGAACTAGGTGTTTTGGGCTTCTGTTGTTCTTGAAATTTATGTCAGGCATGTACACCTTCCATAGTTACTGCAGTATGTCGAATGTAAAATACTAATTGTCAGCTAGGAAGAAGAGTTAGCCTCCCATAGCAGTAAACACATGGGTTTGGGGCAAGTGGAATATCTAAGAAACGGCGTGGATGACAACTATTTTTAATTGCATCTGCCTGTTTAGTACACTGTTTTGCAGAATTGTCATCAGTAAAAGGGGTTGTATTTGCAATGTGAGCATCACATTGTGTCAAAAATGACTTGGACCTGAAAATTGCAGTTAAAAATTTTATATTTGGTTGGGGGCATAAACTTCTTCTGCCATGAACTGACATTCACTTCTCTGGTCAAGAAGATAGTATTCTTATGCTTTGTTTTAATTTAGGTATCCAAAATTATGGACCTTTTTGACATCAATTGTGTATTTGATTTTATACGCTTTTTTATACTAATTCACTGATATCGGCATTAAATTTGTACATTAACTCTGGCCCCTGCCCCCTGCTCTGTACTTTAACTCTGGCCCCTGCCCCCTAAAGCAGCATAAAGGTTTGATACAGCCAAGAATTTCCAACTTATAACCATCTACATTTACCATTTTCTCATTGTGTCATGCTATACTTTCTATATACTGAATCCCCACCCACCAAAAAGGCGATGAACAATGTTAAATAACTAATGCAATTCGATAAACCCCTAAAAGAAAGTAATAGTAGTAACAGTAGTAATGCATTTAAAAGAGTACACCGTTAGCGACACAAACATTAACCTTCCTTGAACTTTGTTTTAACAAATCTTTTCACTCACGCACTCTTCACGTCTCTCTCTCTCTCTCTCTCTCTCTCTCTCTCTCTCTCTCTCTCTCTCTCTCTCTCTCTCAAAACCAACACACACACACACACACACACACAAAATCAACAAGCTGAAAGGAATACGGGCCACAATTCATACAGGAAATTCTGTAACTTTCAATTTCATATCAGATGTTCAGAGGACTTTCCAGCAGATTGATGTTCTCGAAGACGCTGGTAGCACCTTTTCTTAAACCTATCCCAAAATGATTTGAACTTTCACATTTTGTCAGTAGAGAATTACATAATGGCACCCTGAAAACTGAATAATTTGAAGTCAGTTTTGTTAATGTGATTTTTTTTAAAGTCCCAGTAAAAATTAAAAGAAGCGGAGGCAGTAATTAATATAAAACTTTTTTTCTTGTATTTTGGAGGCGTGTGTTTAATGTGATTCTATTTTTGAAAGGAAGTTTTTTAGAATCATTAAAATAGCAAATGGATGCTGTACGAAATTCATCATATATAAATAAATATGATGCCTTCTTTTTCAGTTTAGAATCCTTATGGGGTATTTCCTTCCTTTTGTTGCACGCGTTGCACCAATTGTACAAGCATATTTAATCTGACGTAGTATAGTCAATATAGACATCCTTTTTACGTGAATGTAGGCCTTAATTCAACAGAACTACGCAATTGTGGATGTAATACTAGAACATTTGAATAAATTTCATATATATGAAGTCTAAATAGTTTTCAATTGCTCACATAATATAAGTTAACTCCTTCACGTGAGCCATTCAGTTTGGCAGCATCACTTTACAACATAGTTTTGGGATTAAATAAAATTACTTTTTCTTCTTTCAGGTTGATTAGACCGATGCCAAACATGCAGATGCTGTACGTCCTTGTTTAGGTCTGCTTCAGTTTCTATCATATTGATGAAGGAAGTGTGTAACGTTGTTTCATGTCGTCTGCTTGCATATCAGAATCACTAAAGACATATTTTGATTGATGATAATGAAAACTACACCCCACCAACCCCACTCCACCCCCTATAAACAAAACCAAAAGCTCGACCCAAAGGTGATAATCGTAATATTTGTATGTTACATGTGTGTGTGTGTGTGTGTGTGTGTGTGTGTGTGTGTGTGTGTGTGTTGACGTAGCGTTAACAATTTGACTCATATAACTATTACAAGAAATGAAACAAACCAATGAAGAGTGTTATTAGCCTATGGGTTAACTGCGTGAATCAATTATATTGAAGCTCTTGGTGATTCTTTTTTCTGCCTTGAAGGTCACCAGGGTTGAGCTGGATTTGTAAGGTAAAGTAATGAAAATCAATGGCCATGTCCGCAGAACCAGGCGTTTTCCCGAACACGTGACTTTTTGTTCTTCGGTCATTGACCGCCCGTGACACAATTCCCCTGTCCGGCTTAAGCTGGACACATACAGTCCAGGTTCCTCGAAACCGATGGGTGGGTGGGTGGATGTCGGTGGTTAAGTATGTCGAGAAGAGGTCAATCTAGCTGACCCTATCTTTAGAGAGGGTTAGATGGTGGAGAAGTTATGTCGCTTCTCTGCCTAAATGTACATCATGTACAGTGGGAATTCGTAATATCTGTCATCGATCCACTCATAGACAGCTGGAAAAGAAAACACATTTTGAACATTTTCAAATCCATTGTGAGATTAGTTGTATTTTCCCAGTGTTACTAATGATGTCAGCCTTCACATATTTTGTCGGAGGCATTTATAAGGCAAACAAACTAAGTGCATGTTTGTGACGTCACCCATAAACATACATACATACAGTCCCGGATTACCCATTAGGCAGAGCAGGCAACTGCCTATGGGCCCCGCGACTTTTAGGGGCCCCATTAGGGGCCCCCAGGGTCCCCCATGAGACCGTGACCGTGGGTCTGGGGCCCCAAAAGTTTGACTGGCTATGGGCCTCCACGGTGCTTAATCCGGCGCTGTATACATACATACATACATACATACATACATACATACATACATACATACATACATACATACATACATACATACATACATACATACACACACACACACACACACACACACACACACATACATACATACATACATACATACATACATACATACATACATACATACATACATACATACATACACGGGACAATATGAGTAGCGCACATAAATATGTCTACAAATCTGTACGCATTTATGCATTTATGTAAGGCCTATGTTTGTATAGCTGGTTGACTGGATGGATACATGTCTGAATGGATGGATAGATGGACGTAATTAGGTGGATAGGTATGCAAAACAAATAGGTAAGTATCTTCATTTTCGGGTTTTATTATACTTAGCAAACAACGTTTGTGTTCATACTTTTTAGCACACTTGCCTTTCTTCAAGATGTTGACATCTATTGGTCGTCGCAATATTTCCAGAGAGTTTCAAAAATGGGTACAAATTGTTGGAGATCTATCAAGTATGGAAATTCTGACGAGACATTGCTGTCGAATACAAGATGAAGACGACATTTATTTAAATTAGTAAAACGGGTTACAAATTACAGTCTATTTACATGAATTTGCATACATGACAAATTTACTTTCTTCGGTTTTATATTGTGACAACATGTCATTAAACATGAATATATACATGTTTTTTCATTATGTCTATATACGTATGTTAGTACATTACAATAGGTAACCTGTAATTTTGACGTAAAAACGTCATGTTTGTGACGTATTTTATATACAGAAAACGTCATGAAGATGTCAGCATCATATTTTTATAAGCACTCATTTTAGACAAATTATATCATCTATCATCTCAATTACGTGCTCCGATTTCGTGTTCATGGTGAGAAAACTATTGTTCTAGAGATACGAATTAATCCTTTAAAATCTAAGTGAACTGAAGAAAATTTAACATAGATTCAAAAAGATTGGCGACTACAAAAGGAAATGACTTAACGTCAAATGTAAAAACGTCGAATTAAGAATATTTCACAAAAAAGACTATGTAGTATTCTAATACGCAATTTCGAAAAAATACCCAAATTGCGAAATCACGAAGGGTGGGAAAGGGTAACATGATCGTTTATATCACCTACTCCCAACGTGACCCCGTCGAGAACCAGTAATTTTAAAATTGAAATAAAAAGTTGTTTTCTTCTAATTCACTAGTCCCATCTTGACCTTGACAACAACCAATCGTTTTAAATTTCAAATAAAACCTGTTTACGTGGTCGCCACTAACCTTAAATCAACGTCAGAAATTAGGTCAACATTACTGTTTACCAAAGAATATTCAGGTCAACCAATTTTCTAAGAAAACACCTCTATTGAGTAAATTTAAATAAATGAAATGAATGAGTAAATGAAAAGTAAAAATTATTTAAAACTGACAAACAAATATATATATATATATATATATATATATATATATATATATATATATATATATATATATATATATATATATATATATATATATATATAATCTTATTTACTTGAAACAATTTCAGTTTTGCTATACCATCTTTAGGCACAATAAGTCTTATTCTTGTGTTCGGTATTTGATTTGGGTGAAATAATTTAATACTATTCTCGGATAGAAACATTAACTTGTAAGTTCAGTGAATCAAGAAAATGACATCTTGCATTATTTTATCGAGGATCATTTAAAGACTGTAGGCACATCTCAAGACCATAGGCCAATACAGACGCATCAACCCATTCAGTACTGGGTCTGATTTGGAACTCAACCGGAGTTTAATTAGAACTTTATTCATTAGTACTTGTGATATAAATGTGTGGATTATTTGAGATTTAATTCGTAACAGTATGAGACTTTAAATAAAAAAGTTCATTTATTCATGGGAAATAAATTATTTGTTAAAGTTTACAAAAGTTGTCGCTCTTTTCTCCTTTTAATAAGCTATGAAGATGTCTTTAAGAAGTCTTATGCCCAGTTTATTAGCCACAGCCTTGTTAGAATCTCTTTTTGTCATCTAATGAACCGTGACAGAAAGCTACGCAATGCATCGTATATTTGCACCAAGTTTTGGAATAGTCTGGTTCCCTGCTTGCTATGACCATTACATTGCACTTTGCTATACGGTATAACGGTACCAATTGTACAACCCCAGGTAGGCGGAACTTAAGGTGCAGAAATAAACATCAACACTAGCTATGATCAGTGCATTATTTAAGATTATATCTAGATCATATTTTGTATTTTTTTATGATGTAAAAAAAATTGTGGTAAACATGGGTGAAACTGGATCTGTTATGACTAGATAACCCTTTCCCACGTATTCTTCCAGCAGAGTTATCTCTCTTAAATGCAATGGAGTACCTGGTTTTGTCCTTGTCAAACTGACAATCTAAGATTGTTCTCTGTGACAGCGTGTGACATGCATGCTGAAGTAGGATATACAGTATATTTATTTCACAAAACATTAGCATTGAGGTCTATGGAAAAACGATTGGTACCGTGATACCATACTAAGTCAGGCGAACGCCGACGCCATATTGTCACGTGAGCAAAACAAATGACCTAATACGGAGAGATCTAGTTAATCTAACGGTGGGACATTTATTCACGTAATATTCTCTTTATTAGTGACACATTATATCAGTGATTATCTTGTGTTCAAGGCTGAGCACCAATTAGGTTACTTAATATGTTTTACAAATATTTTACTAAAAGGCGAAGATGAAGGAAAAGCTTACACACACACACACACACACACACACACACACACACACACACACACACCATCTTCTATGTAATTGATTATTTCAACAAGTGGCTTAGCAGCCGCCCAACCAACCCTAAAGACTGGGAGTTTGAGCTAAAATAACCATCAAACAACCCTTTTTTGGGGTGGGTGGGGGTGGGGTGGGACGGTAGCGGTCCCTAGACTAAGTCTGGGTGGAGTATTGCTAGAATTTTTTGCTATGCCACTACCTTAACAATTTTACATTGATACTGACATATTATTTTACATAAATTATGTTCATCGTGTGTTATTAGGTAAGGCATGTTACTTGTCTCAACATATATACAAACTGTATTGTGCTGCTGTGTTTTATAAAATTAATGTTAAATTAATTAAATGAAAATAAATAATTAAACATCTAATACTATCAAAGTTGTCGTTTATACAATATTTAATGCATCTGTCGCCTTAAATCAATGTGATGTAAAAGATATTACGGGATTCATTGTAAATGGAATGTACAATATAGGACCAAATATCGTCACATTCACCTCGTCGTGGAATAGGGTTACTATTTCGATCCTATTTTTGGGGGGCTAAATCTGAGGTGTCATGTACACCGAGATATCAATATCGATGTTAAATTAATCAATGAGTTTATGGCACTACAATATTTAGATGACATGGTGTGAAGTGTACAATATTTGCAAAGCAATTGGTACTCTCGTCCATCGTACAATATAAGGTTTATTATTTTTGTATTAATCTTTGTCTCTATTTAGGCTGTCGCACATCACCTAATATCAATTTCGGCGTAAAATTTATCAAGTAATCGATTGAAGAAGGAATCTCCGAGATGACGTAGTGTAAAATGTGTAATATTATCAAAATACCGTTGGCTATATACCTTTTCGTTCATCTTCACCTTCTAGTAAAATATTTGTAAAAATAATTATATGACGATTTAAACTTGAACACAGTACAGCGACTGCAATATTAGAAATCAAAAGTATTAGTAAAGTTCATACTGTTTCATGAAGAAAGAAAATATGAAAATTAAAAAATGTACCAAGGTTAGCTTAACTAGATCTCTCCAAGTGAGACCATTTGTTATGATCACGTGACAATATGACGTCGGCGAACGCCTGACTTATTATAGCGGAGTGCAACGCATGGATCATACTTGTAAATCTTAATCATTTCTGTGAACTCGCTATCTGATATTATTCCATCACTAAGGCCCGATGATAACGACGAAGATAATGTAGAGTATGGTAGCGTCTCAGTTAATAATTTTACTGCATACTCTTGTAGTTTTTTTTGTTGCATGCAGATAATTTTTTTTTGCAATGATATTATAGAACAATAACATTTTTTGTTGAAGCTGAAATACAAATTGTTACAGCTGCTGGTGATGTCATTGTTATTGTTTATTAAATATCAACTACACGTCTGCGATTTGTTAAAATACCTTTGCTGTATACTCATTAGCTATATTTTTTAGTTTGGTTATCCATTCACGCACCTGATTGTATCTGTAACGTCGTACGTTCATTGGGCAGCTCAGTATTTAAGTATGTGGTAGTTTTGCGACTAATTCAAGATACCAAGTGTGTGATTTTTTTATGTCAAGTACTATAATGACTTCCCAAAAAATTCGTTTATGTTTGTGTTTACGATTCTACGAAAACTCAAGAACGTGTTATGTGAGCAGTATAATCAGATTTAAGATTTATAGATTTATTACTTCATTATTGATTGTTGTCAACGAGTTCATCATTGGGAAGTCTCTATCATCGACGTATGTTTTCGTTGCTGCGACATGGGTTGATTTTGTTTCACCAAGAGCAGTAATTTTATTATTAGTTATATTGAGAGAACCAGTCATTGTATCATCGGATTTTTATATTCGATTGCGAATATTATCCGATATCGTTGACATAGTAACACCGGGTTTAATTTTACCACCACTAACAATCACAGCTATGTTGTTTTCAGGTACTCGATTGATTATAGCGATAATATCCTGTAATGAAAGATTATCCGTTTTTAATTTTCCTTGCTTATCTTGAAATACAACAATTTTGTTGAGATCAAAATATGCAAAATTGAATATTTCAGATATTTCAGCGTTAATGATTTTGTTTATATTTTCGTGTGATATTCCGTTAATTGTTTTTTTTTGTTTAGAAGATCTTCCGTAAATATCAACCATTATATTTTAAGATCTGTTTGAAACGATAGCGACTACTTGTATAATCGTGCACGACTTTATGGGGGGGGGGGTTGATTTTGAAATAGCATTTTATACATTAATTACTTCAAGACAACAAATCGGTTGATCAGTAAATTTGTGTGTTGGTAATGTTGAGTACCAAAACGGAATGGATTTTGTATATAACATACATTGCCAAAATTAATGATACCGGTTTCAACTTATTGCGCTGGTTAAGTAATTGATCACGCGTAAAATACATCTAAAGTTTGTTAAATATAAATTTTTTCAGCAGTATTAATTAAACCAAAATTAGACATTGGAATTAACGAAATTCCCGGGAAGTATCAGGACTTTTCCGTATCATGAGTGTGGGGTTCCCGGTAATCTATGATCCTCCTCTCTTTTCTGAATCCTTGACCTGTTGCTTTCTCTTGCAGCAGTTCTAATAGCACCAACGCGGATGCTTTTGCGACAGCTGGAACAGCAGCAGCCTTTAATGCAGGTATAGCTGCAAAAAGTAGAAATATACCACCTATTATAATTGAGCTTTTTATGGAGCTCGGAGAAAGATGAAGTTAAACTCGTCCTATATTAAACTGTCTATTTTCAGGAAAATCAGAAACGTCTTTAGTGAACATCATTGACGGACCAGCTGATCTTGTATAATCGTCGAAATATTTTGGTAAGTCAATTATCGTTGTAGCAACATCAAAATCCTTTTGTAACGATTCAATATTTATTCCATCAATCATTTATGTAGCGCTATCAAACAACACGGTTATACCATTGTTAACAAACGCAACTCTAGCATCAGCGGTATATGGTGTATTAGGAGCAGCGTTTCTTACAAGTTCGCCTTCTACTTCAATAAATTCTGCAGCTGGTAAAAAATTATATACTGTATCTCGATACTCGCGAACAGACTCATCTTTAAGAACTGGTGCGTCTATATCAATGCTGGGTCAGATATACGTTTTTGAATATTGTATTATAATTATTATCGTCTAACATAAAGACCACTTTCAGCTATTAAATTGCAGTTATGTGCTTCATCAGACTATTCTGTTCATGTTTTTATTTGCAGCTTAATATATTATTTTACTGACATTTTCAGGCATCACCTGCTAATCTATCCTTGATTGCCGAGAACGCTTTACCAGCAACATTACCAATAGCACCAAGAGCTTTTTCACGAACAACATCAATAGCTTTCATTCCTAGTTGCTTTGCAATTTGAGTTCCCGTTAAACATTGATGTCCATCATACTGCATGTAAATAAGCGTTGACAAGTGTCACCTGCTTCATTAATGATTTATGGAGAATTGGAGAATTATTTTCAGCATATTTTCGTCCGATCAGAAATTATAATCGTTCAACATTAGCAAGGACGTTGTCAGGGTAGGTAATATGTTACGGCTATTGGATTTAAATTATTTATTTTGTCAAATCCAAATTTGTCATTTAGGGTTTAATATTCATTAATTGGGAAATTATTCTGGAAGGTTCAGGCTGACCTAGACTCTAGCTGTAAACACAGGTTGACCTTGGCTTGTTGACCTCATTTCTGACCCTTCTTTAGAGAGTGTAAACAAGCCTTTGAAATGATTGGCTAGATCCAAAAATATCTTTTTTATTTTTAGTAATTAGTGGCTGTTTTTCTGGATCATTTTATTATTACGTGACTTGGTGAAGGTAGCTTCTTTCTTTGACTTTCCGGAAAATCACGTGATCCCTTGTTTACATTAGAAAACGGGTATTTAAATCATTGTACTGGGAGAGAGATTCAGTAGAATCTGGTCTTTTAAAGTTAATAGTTGCATTTTTCTGTTTGAGTTATAATTTTAATTACCTTGTACTGGACATTGTGTCATTTCGTCGTTGCAAGAGGAATTATTTGGAAAAGAACCTGTGTTCATAATTTCATTTGGATGGTAATAAAACAAGAACTGCATCACGTGACATTGTAAGCCATTTTGGATTACATCGTCAAGATTCGAACCCGGAACTATTAGAACATTTATTTATCAGGACTCTTGCAATTCTATTAGTGGATTATTTTGTGAATTCTTTGTTGGATTAATGTTGGATTTGATTCTCTAAAACCGTAAGTTTATTTACTTTATGAAAAAAATTGTACTTAATAAATTCATTGTTAAAGTTTTACAAGCTTGTTAGTTTTCACTCTTTCTGTGTTGCTGCTTATTCGAGCCTAAGCACGTAACAAATAAAACCACCTCCTCTTGACATAGTCAAGGATGAAATACTCCTTCCAAAAAAACTAGGCGGCATGTCAGATTCTGCAGCGCATTTATCCTCTTCGTAGTTTTATTCAATAGGAGATTGCGAATTTTGTTGTTGTCGTTCTATTTGTTGCTGTGGCGGAGAAAGTTAATAGGAAGGTTCTTGCTGACGGGGTTTTGGTTCTGATTGTTTCGGTAGCTTTGGAAGGTGTTTTTATTATATTGCAACTATTGTAAAATGATTTATTACCTCATTATATATAATATTATTTATATCGTCACTGTATACCTGATCAATTCCCTGGCGTATAAAGTACACTCAGGTATTACATATATTACAGCTAACACCCTTAACATGATTAGGTTTTAAAAAATGTTTTCTTCGAGCATAACCAAATATAGTTTTGTTATGACTTTATTTACTCAAAACTTTTATCAGTATATTTTACTATAAATTTAGCACCCTTTTCCCTTCGGTTTATCTCTTCTATTTTTTTTTCTTTTTTCGCCAGTACCGTTAAGTATATCTTCCTCCTTCGGGGGCTATTTCAGTTTTAAGATCTCGTAAAATCGCTTTTGTTTGTTTGGTTCTTCTTGCCATTTTTTTCAGTATCTCGAGCAGTTTGTTCTAATGTTGGACAAAGACTTCCAGTAACTTCTGCAACTTTTTCAGTTGCTTCTGTAACGGGTTTAAATAACTGTACTCTACCTTCTGCGAATTTAACTTGAGATTCTTGACGTTCTTGTAGTTTGCATCTGACAGAATCACGAACAAGAAGAATGTTTTGCTTTTAATCGCTCTCGAGTTAATCTAGTTGTTTAAGGCTCCATATCTGGCGCCATTATTGATATAATACTGATTTGATTTACATCAGCAGAGAGGGTGATTGACAAAAACTCCGCGGAAGGTGGTGAAAAAATAAGTTACGAATTAGAGAAATATCAGTGAAGGTTTGTCGTTTGTGGATTTTTTTCTACATTTTCGTAGGAAGCCTTTTTTTAAAAATAAATAATCATTCTAAAAGGTGATATAGGATTTACCATTTCTTCTGCTTGCGGTGTCCTCGGATGTTGCTCACATTGATTTTAACGTTATGCTGTTGCATCAATGATGCTACTGCACCGAAAATGTCTTTTCCGTGATCAACCTACAGCAGCTGTGGCCAGCGCACTATGCCACGTTGATACATTCGTTTGAACGCGGTTGCGAATTCAGTTGATGTTTTAATCGATAGCGTCTCCGTTTGTTTGTATGTACTTGCAACGTCTAAGTCAACTTGTATTTGTATGTTCGCCGTTTGCGTGATGTGTCAATGACGTCATGTGGTGAAAACGACATATTTGCCGGATACATTTCGTTGGGTGTGCTGAAATCAAACCGTCCATGCGAAAACAGCTCGTTTGATACCTGCTAAATTAGGGAGTTTGCTAAACGCTGCTGTACCTCTCGAGGACCCGATTGGATTATAATAAATCGAATCCATTCTGTAATTATTGGACAATTAATTGCCTGCACCAATACCTAGTTTACCACACATCGCTGAGCTTATCAACCAGTTTGGGAGTGATTCTCCTATGTTTTTATTCCGTATCGACTTCAGCGTACCATTCAACTTTACGTCCGCGATATGTCGTTATTGCATATTTTTATTTTTGCACGTGACATAATGAGTATGGTACGCTTGAGCAATCGCATTAACCGGAAATTCGCCTGGTTTGGGTTGATTCTGTTGTCAAGTCTAATATTCAGGACCACAATAATTATATCCCGTGAGATGTTTTTCTCCTGGGTATTTACCCCATAGCGTTCCTGACAATTTTCCGATTTTTGTGGCAATATCACCGCCAGTCGGCTTTCACAAGTTTATATTTTTTTATGCTGCATTTTACACATTTGCTTGTTAGTGCTAGCCTGTTATGTTTCGTCGCTGTTGCGCTTAACTCATTTGTATCGGTGACAGTCTTTCATCGAACACAATATGAACTCATGGATTATAGCATCCTAAGTAAACAGTATTAACGGGCACTGACATAATCAAATGACCCGGCGAGACCGCTGTAGAAAAGATGTAACGAAAATTTCCCTGCCATGCCTGCCCGTGGGATGCTCTCCCAGACGATTTATAACTGCCATCGACTGCGTCACAGACTAGATTTACAAACGTTCATCATTGATTTGTTCAGTTTGATCTGATCCTTTTTGAAAACGATCGACTTCCCAGACGGGAACCGTTATTGTGCTAGGTTTATTCGAGAATAATAGTGAATTAATAACGTCTAATCCACCAAATGATTTATTTCTGATAGTTGAACAACTATAATAAAATGGTAATTGTTCCAGTGCGGTCCCAAGTGACCAACCATTAGACGCTTTTATCGGAATCGGAAAAAAAATTATATATAATTCCGGCTTTGTTGACGTCACCGACATCATTGTGGTAGTCGAATAATCTGTTCGTGAAGTGTGATTATTTCTGCTGCTTCCGGTATGAATATTCCTCTGTATTGTTATTAATCACGAGCGACACAGAAAATTTATCGGTGGAATGGCGTCATAGAAATATGGTAAATGTTCTAAATCGCGCAATGCTAAACACCGAGAACCTGTACATCCTAAGATGTATGTTTGAGTGAGTTGTTTTATGTTGACAATGTTGCTGATCCAGACGTTATTCTGTTTAGCGCGTTGATGAGCGGAGTCGTATGAATTACAATAGCGGTAATCCTTTTCATTTTTTTTCGGTGAAGTCAGCGAACTTAAAAAGAAATTAGTGAGGCTTTTGCGTATGGTTCTGTGATTATTCACAAACGCGATTGCCATATATATTATCTGCATATGGCAATTCCTTCATTGATTGTTGTTAACGAGGTCCTCATCGCGAAGTCGTTGTTGTCCAAGTATTTCTCCGCTGCAGCGTCATTGTCCGATTCTTGTTCTCTCAATTTAGCAAATCTAATTCCTCTCATGTTGAGTTCACCAGTAGTTGTATCTTCGGTATTAGCAGCACATCTACTGACATCACTATGGATAATCGTGAGTGATACGCATGCGTCTTTGATTTTTCAGTCGTCAGTAGATACCACGTTGTTATTGTTGGCTGCATCTGAAACTCTCAGGATAATATCGACCCATTTGATATGGCACGTCTTTCGCCGCCCATGTTGATCTTAAAGAAGCAACAACCACATCCGGACCAACCTCAGAGAGACTCAACAGATCAGCAAGTTTATATCGTAATGCATACACTGACGGATCAATATGGCTTTCATCCTAGCTTGTAACATATCTTCCGTGAATATGTACTAATATAAACCATTAACCTGTCTAAAACTACTGATGTGTACGACCTGGTGTGGCTGGATTATCTGATTCTAAGACTTTCTAAGAAAAGCAACAATACTAATTTTTGCATATGTCTTTGTAAATCCTGTTGATGTTACAAAATAATTTGATTGGTTTGTGCCTTATTTATCCTGAAAATAAGAGATTTGTGTGGGTGGTATAGTCACATCATACGTATCCATGGAAAATTTTACTTCAAGTCCTGGTTTACTATGCTTATTTTGAAATACATTGTCATAACCATATACGTTTAATTATAACATATATTTGACTGATATTCTGAACCATTCTTGGCTAACTTATTTTCAAGGGGTTGGGTACTCCTATGTAAATCGTTATTCTCGTTAAAGATAATATATGACTTGAATATAAATGCACAGCGAACTCTTGATCAAGATTATTTACCTTATTCTGTAACTTATTTGGTGCCGTTTTAAGTTCGTATATCTTTTTATAAAATCCTTTAACGGATCGTGATATTTCTGCGAGTGTTTTGTTAATCGCTGTTAATCTATGGTCTTCCATATAAATCAAAAGGGATCTGAAGACAAATTCGATACGTTTTACTTGTAAACGTGGTTACCTGACCATCGCAATGTGGTTAATCTGCCACTCCTTCTCGTTAACGAGGTCCTTATCGCGACGCTGCTGTTGTTCTTCGTTGCAGCGTCATCGGCTAATTTCGGTTCTCCCAAACCGTCAATTGTGTTACCAGTCATGAGGAGTAATCCAGTCATTGAACCGTCGGATATATGAACATAGTTACAGCGGATCTCATTGTGAATCGCTGCGACTCGTACATTCAAGTCTATGATTTGTTTGTATTTTTTATGCTGACTGCAGCCTTTTAATCTGACCGGGTGCCAGAGTAATATTGACGTGATAATATGACATTACAAGATCATGAATAATGTAATTGTATGACTGGAAGACACATGATTAGAAAATCATGATTTGTGTGGACCCATCGATGATTCTCATTCGTCCGCCAACACATCAAAGCAAAATCTTTTGTCTCACTGTATGACAGCGATGGCCCTGTAACCACCAGGATCAACCGGTAATAGCATTAACAGTAACTCATATGTGTATATCAACGATACATTGTCTGAAGAAACCGAGGTGTTCCAACGAAAAGTAATAGATTGGATACATCTTTAAGAAATTACGCTAAGCGGTCTAAACATTCTGATCACGTTCCATGAATCTCGTCTCGTGCAATGTTGTTTTGTTCGAAACTCAGTATTATGTCTTTGGATGGTTCCTGATATCCGTTTATTCTTAATGAAATTGTAGATACTGCTAATCTCTCAAACACCATTGGGTTTCTTGATTTTCTAAACGTGTGTTATATTGAAACGCAACGAATATATGTTGTGGTGCTGATTTTACCTGTTGAGATGCTATCGGCGACGCAAATGAATTTGTTATGCTTGTAACTGAGTCCGTCGTCATCGTCAGCCTTCCCTGAATTCTAACAACCGTGCCTTCTCTGTTACTGATGGAGTTAATGTTGGTATCCACAACGCAAGTTTTGTTAGTATTACTTTACCAACAGCTGCAGCATTATCTCGCCAGATTGTATCATTGGCAGTAGACCTTCGAACTAACTCAACCACCATGGGAAGCTTCATATTTTACTGTTACCAACATCTTACCATTTTACTTTGAACTATTTGGTTTTCCATGTCGCTGGTCGATATAAAACCTTTTAGTATTTTAAACATGTATAAATACAACCTATTGTATGGCGCTAAATAGCCTAAGTGTGCTGGAGCGCCGTTAAAAATAAAAAACAAACAAACAACCACCATATGTTTACCCCCTCCTTCCCCAAAGATAACTTTACTAACGCAGAATTTAACGATATGTGACAGCTGTATCACACAGCTGAATCTACATTGAATATTAATTTCAGATCATCCTGCTGTAATCCCAGGTTAAATTCTGGATTAATGACGGTGACTACCGGGATCTACATCGGCTTCAATCATATACACAGAACTTTCAAATAACGCGACAACACCATTATTAACGAATATACATTTTTCACCAGCAGGGTATGGATTATTGTTATCTCTCAAAGGTATATCCTGAACATTAATGAATGCCTGGAAGTATCTTTGACTTGTAGTTCGATTCACCCACGTTTGTATGATTATCGTGCTGTAGAAGAATAATAGTGATAATCCTGCACCGACTCGTCATTTAGTACTGGATGGGTTTAATCTTGCGTTTAGAGATTGCGTTTTCATGTCCTGGGTGAAACTGCGACATAAACAACAATTATGGAATGCACATTATTTCTAATTACAGTTTAAATAAATAATTTGATACACTTGAAACATAAGCATGCTGGTTAACCCTCCTCTTCAAAAGTGAAAGCTTCCTTGTTGATCGAAAAGATGGGCGTCAAATAAGCTCAACTTATGTTGTGATCCATATAGAAAAGCTGATCGTATTTTTGAGTGAAGCCAACATTAATAAACCCTGTTAAAGCGTGAATAGATTGGTCGACATTATTACAGGTTAATATGTCGTTTCGTTGTACATAAGGGCTGACGATTTTTTGTTCCGTATTAAATAAACTGAATAATTTCTGTGGAAGCGTCAGAAAGATACGCGGATCACATGTTTTGTATCGACTTTCAATATTTGAAAGGCGCCCGCGGAAATTTTGCGGGGGTGGAGAAACATGTAGTTATCAGCTATTATGTTATACGGATGTAGACCAAAATGTGTTGAGAGATAATATCCGGGTAAGGGGCACGTACTCCCCCACGCTCTATATGATGTCATCCAAGTTATACTGTTCTTTGTCGGTCATTTAGAACGAAATAAATAGATAACCACTTTTTGCTTTTTAAATTGTCCTTATGCATATAAAAAGGTTAATGTGACGACCGTAGGAATCGAATACTTTTATTATTTAGTCTTTTGCAAACATTTCTTCACGCCTTTGAAACATGTGACTAAATTAAAATGTTGGTCCAATTGTGATATTTATATTATTATTTCGAAAATAGCTAATTCAATATTGAGCGACCTTTAATAAGTAAATAATATATTATATATCCAACCCTCATGTCTCTATTCTAAACTTTTGATTGGAACAACTTCCGTAATTATCGGTTGTTAAATATCTTTTCAACATGCAATATAGTTTTAAGGTATGTATGTTGTTTACATGTATTAGATTCATTGATACAAGACAACAATCAGATAAACTCATACTCAATAAATAAATAAAATCGATATCACCAATAATTACAATACCTAAACATTACCATAACCATATGTATTTTATACAGTACGTTTTTCAACCTGCCATGCCCATTTTCTGTGTCCACTTTCACCATATGCTTTAAACTTCAAATATAATTGTTTCGATACTGAGTTTTCGGCATTAGCGAAAAATGTCACTAATGCTTTATAGATTTAATGTAGCAATATACAGAACGATGGCGACTTAAACACTCTGCTAATGCAACGTTATTTTTAAAACTTATATTATGATACACCAGATATATTTGTAAAAATCAAGATGACATGTTTAAATAGTATAAGAATACCTGTAATCACAGATTTCAGTCTTGTAGCAAAGAATGGGCTTATCATACAAACAAATATTTTGAATGCTTTTGTTTTATAAGAAAAGAATCCACATTGCTTTTGATACCCCTGCTTTTTAGATGAACGCATTTTTTTCCACTTGAGATCCCATGTCGTTGTGTAGTTACCTATTTGGGAAATACAGTAAGTAATGGAAAACCAGTTAAACTATATATAAGTAATACTATAATATACAACATTTATCATCACATGCTACATGTCTTTTAATGTAATTTAAATTTCAGTATATAACGTATTTTCTAATTTAAAAAACTTTTTTAAAAAGTATGTCATAAGATTTTCTTTATTTAATGACACTCTCTTTAAAAAAGGGTAGATAAATCAACAATTTGTGAGCAAAACATCATCGGACTGGTTATGTCCCCTTGGATACTTTTGCTCATGTTATTTTTAGTTGATATAAGTGATTTCAGTGAATCACACATTGACTTTCAATATGTTAAAAATGTCCAATGTACGCCTGTATGAGCTATGTTTTGGAGTAAACGTTTTTTTCTAATTTTAAAAAGAATCTCAAGATTTTATTTTTTTAATGACATTCTCACTATCTTTTTATAAAAAAAAAGGTAAATAAATCAACAATTTGTAAGCAAAACTTCATCGGACAAGTTATATCCCCTTTGAAACTTTTGCTCAGACTATTTTTAGTTGGTACAGGTTATTTCAGTGCATCATACATTGACTTTAAATATGTTAGAAATGTCCCATATACGCCTGTATGAACTATGTTTTGAAGTAATCTGCCATGTTTAATTTTTAAAAGGCCTTAAGTAAACACTGATAATGATGGTTATACGTGGAAAGTTGTTCTGCACGTCACCACACACTCTGGCGTTCATAATATACTTACTGCTATGTGTCATTCTTCAACTAATGACTTTATATGGATGTTATATCTAGCATAGTTACTTTATAAAAAGAATTACCGACATATCAGATAGTTACAAAATCGAATTCCATGTTATCGTTAAGGATATAGTCCACAATGTCCATGTTCTGGCCTTTGAAGTCCAATGCCAAAGAAGTCACAAGGTTCGGATAATTCTTTTTAGTAAGACTTTTAATTTCTAATAACAGTGTATCGTTGGTTTCTTTCACATCATCATAAACTGCAGAACGTTCAGGGAGACAACGGTAGAATACAATATAGAATCACGCATATAAAATAAATAGTATCTTGTATCACTGTTTTCAAATTGTTCGCATGTTTTATATAAGGTCATTCTTAATCAGGTAAACTTTAAGAGAATCATAGTTCTCCGCTGATTCAATTTGTACCTTATGAACATAAAAAAAAATGTCGGTTGAAATCGCTGAATTATCATAATGTCAAATTTCTGCACACATATATTTTCTCACATAAGCATAAATGCTTGCTTTTAAGTTCCGTTGACTAACAAATGAGTAGGCCGGAATGCGATGGAAGCCGAGAATACCGAACTCTGTTAAAAGGATAATAAGTATCTTGAACGAAACTAAACTACCTAAGCAATTTGTTCAATATTATTATACTTTTATTCGTTTAGTTAAAGACCCATACTTCAACTTAATCCGATTTCGGCATTCCAGTAATCAGGTAACAGTTAAATACATGTTTTTATAGAGGAAATTTAACGATTGTCGTGGAGTGTGGGATGGTAATTGAGGCAGAGTAACTGCCATGAAAAAATAAGCTATAATGCACGTTTAACTACAGTTGTTTGTTTTTCGATGTACACACAACAGTTTAGGTAGTTTTTGGTTTGGAATATAATCGTATATCATTTTCGTCGGCAATTGTAGGAAGTCATTTTCTTATGGACTGTTTTTTCTTGAGCTAATGGGCAGTCTTTGAAGTAATGCTATAAATATAATACATATTTAAGCACACTGTATTCTGGGTAAAATGTTCCACGTGTACATCTAATCCTCATTTGATAGGTTTGAAACGTCACTTGATGAGTATATCTGTCATAACTGTCTATCAGCGTCGGTGCAAGGCATTTTGGCGCCCTAGGCGAGATCAGATATCTGATATCTGGAGCCCCCTTCCACTCACGCTCTCCCCCACCCGCCCATCATGAAATAAACCCCTAGCCCAGCCCCTAGGCGATTGCCTAGTTCGCATAGCGGAAGCGCGGGGCCTGCAGATTATCAGATAGGGATAAAAACATTTTTTTCAAGTATTTAGATGACATATTTGTCAACTTTTTAAGTGTTCCTTAAAGTTTTATTAATTAAATTTTAGCCAGCTGTAACAGACAGTGTTACGAATCAAAAGCTGTCAAGAATCTGTATGACCTTTCATTCATTATTTCTTTTTCGTCGTTTTCAAATTTGTCAAATACGAAACCGTCTCATAAAGTACATACATTTCTCGTCGTTGTTTGGGATCGTTGTTTTATCGGGTTGATTTATGTTCAAGTGTCCCGATGAACAAGTAATTGTCATAACAACAACTTCATGACTGAAACATGGCATATATTTTGGAGACTGAAAATTCAGATCGCACTCGTTACGTGCTGGACTTTTGTACTTAATTAAACGATCACTGTCTGGTCCTTTATCTTCCTCATTTACACACATATATAAAGCGATTTACACTCTTGAAGCATTTACTTTTACTTCTTTTATAGAGATATATTATACATTTACAAATAATCAGTAATGTAATTAAGAGATTATATAAAGCAGATGCTTGCAATCAGGACTGTATTATCCATAAGGCTGACTAGGCTGAAGTCTAGGGGCTCACCAAGAGCAGGGGCCCATGCAACCTTTAGCCATGCCATGGCAATGCTGCATAATCGAAAATTCCACATTAAAAAAATTCTTACTCCATGCCACAACAATCAGACTGCTACTAAATTCCACCTTTTAAAATCATTTTTGGTAAGTTTGTATTAATTAAAAGAGCGCGTAATTCGCGGGTGGATGTCGAGGGGCCCAAAGAAGGTCGAAGCATAGGGGCCCTGCCATTCGCGAGTGGATGTCGAGGGGCTCAAAAGAAGTTCGAAGCCTAGGGGCCCTGCCATGGGTTAATACAGTACTTCTTGCAATATGTTCTGATCTTGGTGCAAATAAAATTGCAGTGACTCTCGGGGACATATTTTTGATCGATATATGTGGATGCAAGTGGGCATTCAGGTATGAGGCGCCGTAGTGGACAAAAGCTGGTCCATTGAAAAAGGTGCAGTTGAAATTTCGATGTCGTATGTCGAGAAATCCGATATCACATGTTATATTAAATTGCATGTCCTTAAAGTTCCATTTTTCAAGATCGAGATTTTAGTTTCTATACACTGAGTTATACAGTGGTGGTTTAAAGTTCGATTCCTATGTCGACGTTTGACAGTGTATATTTTGAATTACACAGTGGTTGTTGAAATGTCAATATCATATGTCGAATCCCTAATTCAGACGTTGTGTGTAACTGTTTGTGACGAAAGTTCCATTTTATGTGGCGAATATTTATGTTTCCTCTTGAATTTCACAGCAACGAGAAACAGCCTCCTTGTTTAAAAATAAAGCAGTGTGTTGACGAGAGCGACCTCTAGCGAAGAAATTCATAGTAATTCTCGACCCGTGAATTGCATCTTTCAAACTGTAAATGCATTAAATGTAATGGCGCCTCATAGCTGAATACATGAATGATGTATCTTTAAACTCGATATTATTTTGAATTGTTAAAGTGGACATTGTGTAATGTTACTTTTAACACCAACACATCATTTCACCAAATAAAAAGAGCAATTCTGACAAGTTTATTGAACTGACCAACTACCGCTGTGTGATTCAAGAGATACAATCTAAAATCTCAACATATGATGCATACGAAATGGAACTTTCAGCACAATCAATGAGATTAAACATAATAAACTAAAACTTTCGACATATGACATCGTGTAGTTCAGAAGAAACAATCTAAAAACGCGACATTGGAGATCAAATGTTTAACCAACGCTGTGTAATTCAACAGATGCTCAACTTTTGAAATATAACTTTCAATATAAACTCTTTTAACCAAAACGTAAATTAGGAATTCTCGACGTATGATATTGAAGTTTCAACCACCGCCATGTAATTCAAAAGACTCACTCTAAAACCTCGACATAGAAAGTATAACTCAGCCTCTACTGTTTAATTCAATAGATACAATGTAAAATCTCGACCTAAAAATGAAACTTTAAGGACAAACATTTTAAAATTGGAATACTGGACATTAAACGTTCAATGGCAACATCCCGATTGGACCATATTTTGACTGCAACGGTGCCTCATACTCAAGGAAGAATGTTTGATTGATATATTGTGTTCCTTCCGCGTTCCGTTCTATTTTAATCAGCATACTGCCTATATCCGCAATAATATCATTGACAGTATTCTGTCAATCTGCACGTTTTCTAAAATACTGCTCTAAGCTAATTTTTTTGATGAAAATAAATTAAAACATTTGTACATGCTAATCTTCGACTTTGCTCGCTGTACTTAAATTTATATCCCTGGGGGAATCGTTGTAAAATTAAAGTTTCAAGATAACGACATGGCGGTATTCATATTAAATTCGTGAAATGATGTTTTCATATTTATATCGTTAAATGTTATTTTCATGTTAAACTCGTGAATGATGTTTTCATATTTATATCGTTAAACGTGTTTTTCATTTTAAACTCGTGAAATACTGCCTTCATTGTCATCTTGTGCATTATTGCTTTCTTATTACACTCTTGAAATGTTATTTTCATGTTAAACTCGTGAAATGATGTTTTCATATTTATATCGTTAAATGTGTTTTTCATTTTAAACTCGTGAAATACTGCTTTCATTGTCATCTTGTGCATTATTGCTTTCTTATTAGATTCTTGAATGTTATTTTCATGTTAAACTCGTGAAATATTTCTATTACCTCTCTGAAAACGTTTGATTTTAATGCAATGTAGAAATGTGTCATTAGGTTTAGTGTGCAGAACATTTTGCTACAGTATCTATTGTTTTCCATCTGTCTGCACCATCTCACTAATCTATTAGTTTTTAATTGTGAAATTAAGACTCTCGAGTGTGACTAGTCAAGTAATTTTGTAGTAGTAGATACATTTTAATATGGTCCAATAAGGTCAATTTATGTATTGATTACTATAAATGATATTGTAGTAGTAGTAGTAGTAGTAGTAGTAGTAGTAGTAGTAGTAGTAGTAAAATTATTTATAGATATTTCGACGCATTTGCTACTTTTTATTTAAAGAGAAATATTTCAACCTACAATACAAACAACAAGGAATCCATAGTTTTCACGCACATACACACAGACGCATTCAGACTAAATGTGTTCTTGTTCTGTTTTAATGCATGAATAAATTCAAGGCGGATAAAACAAATAAAACAAATACTGATTGATAACAATTTATTACAAAAATAAAATCTACAAATGTGACATAAGTATTTACAACACAGTATATATATATATATATATATATATATATATATATATATATATATATATATATATATATATATATATATATATATATATATATATATATATATATATATATATACACATACATACATACATACGTAATTACATAAATGCGTACATACATATACACACACACACACACACACACATACACACATACATACATACATACATACATACATACATACATACATACATACATACATATCAGTAAAACAGACAGTGAAGTAGAAAATAAATTAAAACAGTAAATAGCGTTTCACTCATGCTTTATAACGGGGGGGGGGGAGGCAATCGGTTGTATTTTTTTCTTTCTTTTTTTATCTAAATAAGAAATTCCAATGAATTATATGTATATACGTATAGACTGCCGTCATACTTAATATTTAAACCTTGTCGCTTTCGTATCAATTATAGCTTGTCTGAGGATCAGAGGGGAATATACAACCTATCACCATATGGTACGTTTTTAAATTTTAAAATGAAATTAAACAAAGATTTTTACATGAATTAATCCGAATGTTACAGCAAGAATAGGAGAGCGTGTGTATGAGAGGTCAATATTTACGTGTGTTTGAAATGTCATTATTTACGTGTGTATGAAAGGTCAGTATTTACTCGCTCTGCGGTGCAATAATGATTGATATTCATATGGAACTGTCGCAATACAGAATTAAATCGTAACCATGAGCAAGATGGTGGAAGGGGAGATCATATTTACTGATTCTGCACACAGTCCAGTCATGATAGTTATCCATCTCTGGCGAATGGATCCATGACCATACAGAAACATAATCAAAATTTTCAAATAACCTTGACATTTCCAAAGTTTCGAAAGGATGACAAGTGTGCATGCTAGTGTAATGATTCTACTGTCAACGGTATGGTAACTTTCCCTTCCAGGGTTTGGGACATATGGTCGTACAGAAATACAAACTTTGATGACACTTCAGCTCTTGTCAGAATGAGCGATGTCAGTGTCTCGCAAATTTTATAACAGGCGGTGGAAACAAAAGCAGAAACATGAAAGATTGTAGAGACGTATATGATTATGTTTGTAAAAAAAATAAATATAAAAGCAGTAATTTAGCCAGATTTGTCTGGAAACGGACACATTGTGAAATATAAGTCTAGAAGTGATATAAATAAATTCAAATCATCTTCGCATAAGCATCTGGCAATTAAAAAGCACATGTAAAACAGAAGCTTCCGTATACAAAAAGAAAACACTGATTACAAAAGAAAGCTGTCACACAATGACAAATCAATTTCATGATTTTCCAAAAGACCAAACTTCATGTTTTGAAGGATTACATGAACAGAAGCTGGTAGATTTGGAAAAAGTCGAAAGCTTGAAGAATTTTCACTAATACTTACACATGATTAAAAAAGTCGAGCTTGAACAACCCATTTTCAAATATAAAAGATCTGTCTGACAAATTAATTTTCATACAGAAAAAAAACTTGATTCCACGAAAAATATTGAACTAAAAAAATAAAACCTGAAAACACATTTCTTGAAAACCGTGGAAAACTGATGTGATATACATTACAGTGTACATCCATTTACATTCTGCCTGTGAGGTGTGAAATGAAAGTCTAACTTAAGGTGTCTAAAAAGCTCTTACAGAAAAAGATTTATATGTAATGGTTAACTTCATTTTGCTCTTTTATTTCACAGAATCTTCCGAATATAATGTTTGGTTCTCATCAGAATCAATGCTCGTCTGACACGATTTAGTCAGACAGCAAGCAGCAACAACACAAACAGGCAAGCGCTGCTATAAGGCAGCACGCGGCGTCATCTGATTTGGAACGATCCCGTTCAACCACCCTGCAAAAAGAAAAATGACAATCGACAGTAATAATGGTTGAACAAAAGAACCAAAGACAACTCAGAATTTGGACCCTGGTATTATGACATCTAATATTCAAGAAAAGTTACTGCCATTAATGAATGCAAATTTCTTCTTCTGACGTAGAGCAAATTAATTTGAATAGAGTGTACTTAGAATTTTTGTAAAATACTGATGGCATTACAATGTTGAACTAAATATATATATATATATATATATATATATATATATATATATATATATATATATATATATATATATATATAGTTACGTAATCAAAAAGCGGATTAAATTTAAATTCATATCCAGTTTTTGTGAAACTAAGTTCTTGTAACTAGTAGTTTTATGACTGCGGAGTCAATTATCATTCGTCAGTGAATAAACAGTCTGCTACAAATAAACTTAGTACAATAAACATACCTTCTTGTAAATGTTTCTTGACGATTATCTTTGCAACAATATCGAATACCTTTTCAACTATCGGAACTTTATACTAGTTCATTTTCAATTGACTGTTGGATATACATCATAATAGTTTATTTTAGTCTCCGTCATTAGTAGTTATATGTGGCGACTGGGGGGGGGGGGATATGTGGTTATATAGTGAAAATGGCGGAAAATGTATGGGGCATAAGGGAAATTTAACATGGGGATGTCACTTTGGATGGCCTCAGATGCACACATGCTATCTAGCACGCCGTGTGCACTAGATACCTGTTGCATAATGACTATATTCTTGCATCCGAGATTTAAAAGAAAATACATTGTATAGTATTACCTAGACCTCAAATTATGTTGGTGGTGTTCATACATTTGCATCATTATAACGATAATAGCTATACTAAAGGAAAAACCAACATTTTAATGGATGTGACTAACTCTAAAATTATGAAATTGTCCCAGAATTTAAAGCAGACTAAAAATATCCCGGAACATTAAATTTATAATGGCTTAGACTAAAGTAGTTTGAAAATAATGAAAATGTCCCGAACACAAGCGGAGATTGAGAAAACCTGGAATATTAATATTCAAATCACAGAGGCTAAAAGTAGCGCTAAACTTCCGCAATAGTACCGGACTTTAATGAAGACTGAAAACTATCTGGTTTTTTTTTACCAAAAAAAATCTTTTAAAATTGGACAAAACTAAAAGTCGTATGAATATTTCCAATCCATACCAGGCTTTACAAATATCCTTAATTTTTATTTAAAAAATTGGTGGTCACGAAAAGATGTATTAATACTACGAAAATGTTCCAGCAGTTGATCTACGTTTACTATAGTATTTATTAATTAATAGTTAATTAAGTATTTATTAATTAATATTATTTATTAATTACAGCAACTTTTCAATCGTTTTGAGGTCGATAGATAGACGATAGTTGGTATGACTATTGATCCTCTTAATATGACTAAAGCATGAACGTGAAGGAAAACATCCTCTAAGACAAAAATACATGTCATATATAAAACATTCAAAACATGATAGTTGCACCGACGTTAAAAGCTTTCTTGTCAACTTATTACATAAGAACAGACAATACTATATAAAAATAGAAAAGAGAAACACATTCAAACACCAAATATCACACACACACACACACACACACACACACACACACACACACACACGGTTAGTATGTCTTTAAAGGCACACCATTAAACACCCGCATACAATATACATTTGATAAGGGGATGTGAGTTTATGGTGGGGGAAAATAAAAAGACATATGAACACAGACACACAATCACACTATATGGCCAAACGAGACAGGGCTAAAAATAAAATTGCATCTAATCTCACAAACTTACTATCCATCACACCACCTATACCATCCAACATCCTATACCCTCCAACTCAAAACGCTATGTGTTATCTTAAAGTGTAAGACCAAGAAATAAACTCTCTCTCTCTCTCTTTCTCTCTCTCTCTCTCTCTCTCTCTCTCTCTCTCTCTCTCTCTCTCTCACACACACACACACACACACACACACACGGCTTTGTGTTAGCATAGAGTGATAGAGTGTAAGCAAAGAAGATGAAATCCAACAAAATACTTTCACACAAATTATATACCATCCATTAAACAATCTATATAAAATGCAATGTGCTAGCTTAGAATGTAAAATAAGAAAAACCTCACAAACATAATGTAATAAATTTGGAGTTGCTAGCCCGAAATAGTTAGTCAGTTAGTAGGAGAAAACATCACAGAGAGGAGTGTTAGTGAATTTGAACCATGCTGGGTTCGTTAGTAGTGATTTTAGGCACAAGCCGAATGACTGTCCCTTTCAGTAACATAGTCCATATTAAAATTCAGCGGTGTATACAAGTATTGTGATTGAAAAGGTAGCATTTATGGTTGGAAATCAGTAAATTATAGAATGGAATCAATAAGTTGGAACTTGGTAGGTACCGTTTATGTGGCCATAGTGGAAAATGGGCGTATGTATATGAGCGTGATACGCCGGAAATTCTGTGGATTGACTGGCCTAGGGTCGCGCAGTTAAATATTTCCCAGTTAGTAAGGGAATACTGGTGTAATTTCTATGGCATGACAAGCTATCGGTACGGAAAACGGATGATAATGAATAAAAACCATGCAAAAGTGCGGTTAATGGACTCTTGGGCAAGTTGTCACCTCTGGGTCGCCCATTGATTACAGCAAAGATTGATAATTATAGCAGACACGGCTTTCTTTCCATTTTACAACTCAAGTTGTATGGAAGTCTTTGGAAATTTGGGGAAAACTTATGACTTCCAGCGTGACTCGCGCTAGGGTTTTGACACCGCTCGGTCAAGTGAATACCCCTGTGCGTGTAACAATAATATCCGAAACATCACCCATATCAGATATACACACTATCCAAACCGCCTCGTTTTAGCTTAGAGTGTATGTAAAAAAAGATGAAATGCGACAAAAATACTCTCACGCACCTTACATACCATCAAACACCCCCTTTACACACTATCCAAACCACCTCGTGTTAGCTTAGAGTGTATGCAAAAAAAGATGAAATGCGACAAAAATACTCTCACGCACCTTACATACCATCAACCACCCCTTTTACACACTATCCAAACCATCTCGTGTTAGCTTAGAGTGTAAGCAAAAAAAGATGAAATGCGACAAAAATACTCTCACGCACCTTACATACCATCAAACACCCCCTTTACACACTATCCAAACCACCTCGTGTTAGCTTAGAGTGTATGCAAAAAAAGATGAAATGCGACAAAAATACTCTCACGCACCTTACATACCATCAAACACCCCCTTTACACACTATCCAAACCACCTCGTGTTAGCTTAGAGTGTATGCAAAAAAAGATGAAATGCGACAAAAATACTCTCACGCACCTTACATACCATCAAACACCCCCTTTACACACTATCCAAAACACATTGTGTTAGCTTAGAGTGTATGCAAAAAAAGATGAAATGCGACAAAAATACTCTCACGCACCTTACATACCATCAAACATCCCCTTTACACACTATCCAAACCACCTCGTGTTAGCTTAGAGTGTATGCAAAAAAAGATGAAATGCGACAAAAATACTCTCACGCACCTTACATACCATCAAACACCCCCTTTACACACTATCCAAACCATCTCGTGTTAGCTTAGAGTGTATGCAAAAAAAGATGAAATGCGACAAAAATACTCTCACGCACCTTACATACCATCAAACACCCCCTTTACACACTATCCAAACCATCTCGTGTTAGCTTAGAGTGTATGCAAAAAAAGATGAAATGCGACAAAAATACTCTCACGCACCTTACATACCATCAAACACCCCCTTTACACACTATCCAAACCATCTCGTGTTAGCTTAGAGTGTATGCAAAAAAAGATGAAATGCGACAAAAATACTCTCACGCACCTTACATACCATCAAACACCCCCTTTACACACTATCCAAACCATCTCGTGTTAGCTTAGAGTGTATGCAAAAAAAGATGAAATGCGACAAAAATACTCTCACGCACCTTACATACCATCAAACACCCCCTTTACACACTATCCAAACCATCTCGTGTTAGCTTAGAGTGTATGCAAAAAAAGATGAAATGCGACAAAAATACTCTCACGCACCTTACATACCATCAAACACCCCCTTTACACACTATCCAAACCATCTCGTGTTAGCTAAGATTTTAAGATCAGGAGAAGTAATCTCACAAACCTACTGCTTATCACATCACCTACACCATCCAAAACCACACACGCACACACTATCCAAAACACATTGTGTTAGCTTAGATTTTAAGATCAGGAGAAGTAATCTCACAAACCTACTGCTTATCACATCACCTACACCATCCAAAACCACACACGCACACACTATCCAAAACACATTGTGTTAGCTTAGATTTTAAGATCAGGAGAAGTAATCTCACAAACCTACTGCTTATCACATCACCTAAACCATCCAAAACCACACACGCACACACTATCCCAAACACCTTGTGTTGGTTTAAAGTGTAAGCGAAGAAGTGCAAACCACAAGACATTTTATAAATCATCCATTACATATTTACACAGTATCTAAAATTCCTTGTGTTACCGCCTATACCAGCCAGCATTCCATATTCACTATCCAAAATGCCAAATAGTTACCAAAATATGAGGTACCCAATGTGGACTCCAAGTTCAAATAATACATAATAATAGTAGTCTTATTGCCTGACTACTGTTCTACAAGGGAACAAGTCTCTGGTACTGAGAAAAAGCATTTACAAATAGTTTGTCAAGATACAAGTGTATTAATAATTAATTAATAATTCATTAATTAATAACCACTGATATCTGGATACGCAGATCAAAACTAACTTACCAAATGATCAGACATTGAAGAAGACTGACGTCCCCCCACCCTTTTAACGTTTTAGATGCCAATACTTTAACCTACAATGTGGCAGTGGCACACATAATTCCATGGAACGAAATGCAAGAGAAATGTGAAAAACGTAGAGGAATATATAACAAAAACCCAACTTACAAGAGAAATGTGAAAAACGTAGAGGAATATATAACAAAAACCCAACTTACAAGAGAAATGTGAAAAACGTAGAGGAATATATAACAAAAACCCAACTTACAAGAGGTATTGCCTCAAGACGAAACTCTTTTTCGATGTGTGATGTGCGGTGAAATAGACACTGAAATAAAATTTATTCGAGATCCTTTTCCCCTGGATTACATTTGGCAAGTGTGTGAATATTTCGTCAAAAAGAAAGACATTCCTGTGAAATGACTAGTTCAGAAGAATTCGTAGTTTGCCTCTAGAGTAGAGCAGAGAGAGTGGCTTTACAAAGAGCTTGTTGAGATACAAGTGAAACGAAAAAGCAGTCATTCATCCATTTCTTTTTTAAAACTATTTTCCAGATTAGAGAAGGCTGACACTTAAGATGATGCTATTTTTCTCACAAATATTAGCGAGGGTTCATAAGCTTACTATCTTGCCATAACCTTTTTCAGTAGCGTTGCAACAGATTTCGCAGAAGGAAGTCAAAGACAGTATTCAGACCTTGGAGGATGACAAAAATCCTTCACAAGAACTATTTCCTTTGAATATTTGACGCTATGTGGTGTGTGTCTTAGTGACTTCGTTTTGGGAATTTCATTTGCGAGCAGATTCCTTGTGGACCATTTATAAACAGTTCCTACAAAGATCCAATAGAATATTCCTTGAAGAGTCAGAATAGATGATTTGTACAAAGCCACTCTTTCTGTCTCAAGGTTTGTATAAACTTTGTGGTCAAGTATGCTGAGTCATCATTGGGAAAATGTCGGTTTCATGTATTAGATACCATGGTGATGAACATAAAATTGGACCTTGGCATATGTTAAAAGGTCCAAAGAAGAAGCAGAAGATTTAAAGCAAGAAAAGATAGAATATATTTGGAAGTATCGTGGAACATTTGATTACGTAGGAACAGTAAATTGGTTTCAATATAGAGCTGAAAGTAGTTTTCAAGATGATTTGGCGTTTCTGCGTTATATCGTGAGATCCGCGAGATCATATATCGTTCATACAAATCTAAGGTGGCGGAGAAAATGAAGTCCCAATTGTGTTTACAGCAGAAAGCTAAAAAAATCGTAGATGTTCTCGTGTACGTTGTGTAGAATTAGATTTGGAAAGTCACTGTGAACGTGGTAGGAACATGAACAGTCGCTGGTTTTGTACAGTGGCTGATTGTAAAGAGATCCAGCTGCTGTTATCCTACATTGGATTTTGATTCTAAACGTTAAAGGATATTTTGTCAGTTGCTGAATGAAAATTGCGAGATCATCACTGTAAGATATTGAATTCTTTGCAAAGAGTGACTGAGAGAAGTGCCACATATAATTTATAAAAGGACGTTGAATTGTGGAGAGATCCTGGTGTAGAACGAGTGTGACAGTTTCAAAGCTATAAGGCGTGCAGTGAAAAGTACACACACACACACACACACACACACACACACACACACACACACACACACACAATGCTACATTACCACGACTGTATTAACTCTGTACATACACTTTTTGTAGTCCTAAGTAGAGTAAACCCCATTTAATTCCATTTTAAAAATTGTAAAATTACTCTATGTATGTATGTATGTATGTATGTATGTATGTATGTATGTATGTATGTATGTATGTATGTATGTATGTATGTATGTATGTATGTATGTAGAGAGTGAGAAAAAGTTAGCTAGAAAGATAGAATGATTGGTCACATGGACGAATGGCGAAACAGAAACTGAAAATCATGTATCCAAATAAATACACATACGAGAGTATCTATCTAAATATCCATCATTTCATACCTACCTACCTACCTTGTTACCTACCTACCTACATGCATACATACATACATACATACATACATACATACATACATACATACATACATACATACATACATACATACATGTATAGAGCCCCGAGTGGCCGAGTGGTCTAAAGCGCTTTCAGTTACGGATCACTGCCATCTCACCTCTGTCTGCGTGGGTTCGAGTCTAAGATTCGGCTTATATATTTATGTGAGAAAGCTTGCCAGTAGCTTCTCGTTGGTCAGTGATTCTTTCCGGGGGTTTTCCCCGGTTCTTCCTCCACCAACAATACTGGCCGGCATATATAGCCTATCGTGTGCTGAAAAATGGCATACATCCTTCCATGACCCGAGTGGTCAAGTGGTCTAAAGTGCTCACCGGTACGGATCACTGCCGTCTCACCTCTGTCTATGTGGGTTCGAGTCTTGGGCTCAGCCCATGTGGGTATGTGAGAAAGCTTGCCGGTAGCTTCTCGTGGGTCGGTGGTTCTTTCAGGGGTTTTCTCTGCTTCTTCCTCCACCATTAATACTGGACACCGTGTATAGCCTATCTTGTGCTCAGAAATGGCGTTAAACCTTATAGCAACAACATACATCGAGGGCCCCGAGTGACCGAGTGGTCTAAAGCGTTCTCCGTTACGGATTACTGCCATCTCACCTGTCTGCGTGGGTTCGAGTCTCAGATTCGGCCAATGTGGGTATGTGAGAAAGCTTGCCAGTAGCTTCTCGTGGGTCGGTGGTTCTTTCCGAGTGTTTTCCCGGGTTCTTTCTCCACCATTAATACTGGCCGCCATGTATAACCAGTCGTGTGCTGAAAAATGGCGTTAAACCCTACAACAACAACAACAACAACAACATACATACATCCCGCCAATCTAACAATGATATCACATTGCACACGTAACATACTGTATCGTTCTCTAACACGTCATTTCATAGGGTATACAAACACTGTACGAAAATGCATTAATAGGGCATACAGACAAGGTGCATGGAAATGCATTCGTGGGGAGTTACATACAGGGTGTACGGAAATACAAGCTGATGTCATACAGGAAGGGTATGTAAACATGTATGTGTGTTTGCGTGCTTTCATATATATTTGCAAGTACTTACTGCGGTTGTTGAACTACAACCATTTGTTGGCGATGACCATAGTCAGCAGGGTACCCGTACCCTGGTGCTGGATACCCGTACCCTGGTTGTATCTGTTGTGGGTATGTAGGCGGGTACTCTGCAGGCTGGTGATGTCCATGGTGGTAGCCTTGTGAAGGGGGAGCGCTAGGGTAGGGTGTATATGGTGGTGGTGGCCCAGATGGATTCATTTTCTATGAAAGAACGTGATAAATGAACATATCGTGGACTATGAATGGCTACACAGCAGTTTGGTTTTATATACGAACTATTTCAGGCCTTTGAAAGCGGATGCGATAAGATGGCCGTCGTTTGAAACATTTTTCTTTCTTTTTGCTCTAGAAGGAAGATGTCGGGAATAGAAAATGGATTTACATATATCTCAATATATATTTCTCGTGCACTCAAATCATTTGTTATGTATATTTAATTTGCATTGTTTGTAAAATGGAAAATATTGTTTTGAGACAAAATCTTCTATTTTATTTTTCATCCCAATGATATAAGTTTCAGCTCCCAAATGTGTTGTGGCCGTTAAAGTCGCCAAGCAGGACACAAGATGTCGGTAACTATTAAATTAGATTTTCAAGATAAGACTGGTTAATTGATTTGAGTGCATGTTAGAGAGTGTGGTGTGTGTGTGTGTGTGTGTGTGTGTGTGTGTGAGAGAGAGAGAGAGAGAGAGAGAGAGAGAGAGAGAGATTTGAATGTTTTTTTAATGTTTAGCAATTCAGCCATAGCTTATTACTGGGACATCATATCCTACCCAACCAAATTATTCCGACAAGCGCCTAGCGAGGCAGCTACTACTGCCATTTTTTAAAAGTCTTTGGTCTGACTCGGCTGAGGTTCGAACCCGCGATCTCCTACATCCGAGGCGAACGCTCTAGCCACTAGAACACCGGAGCGGTATTGAGTATAGTAAAGATCTGACTGATTAATTGATTGGAATGCATGGTAGAAGATATAGTGAGAAAACGTTAATAGTTTTGTTTATGGACACAAAAACGGCTGCAGTTTGCAATAGTCTTTATAACAAAACAGCTGAGATGAACTTTGTCATTCATAATCATGGACAATCAGCCAAATCAGCATTTTCGTCTTCGTTCTCGGTTTGAGTGACTGTTCGCACGAGTTTCAGAGGTGTCAAGGTTAAACCTTTGCTCTCGACCTGTTACTAGATGCTGTCTGGGCAAACAATATGTGTTGACTATTTTTCCTTACTCTGAGATAATTCATTCGGAGCACCTATATCTTTGGACATGGCATGGAACTTTTAGAACTATTTGGAACTTAATTTACAAAACTGTAAGTTCCTTATGAATGTTCCCTTTGTATTCATGGAGAGAGAGAGAGAGAGAGAGAGAGAGAGAGAGAGAGAGAGAGAGAGAGAGAGAGAGAGAGAGAGACAGAGAGAGACAGACAGAGAGGGGGGGGGGGAGGAGGGAGAGTTTTTGTTGGCAACGATTAACAAGGCATCTATCTCAACACATACAAAGTCAGGACACACGAGCATCCCCACTCCCTACGAGTGACTGATACGTGCTTGAGGACAAAAAGTTGCAAAAGACCTGATAAAGGATTTTTCTTCTTTTCATTTTTATTGATGAAAAGACGTTTGACAATCGAACAAGGAATAAATATTTGATCTCATTTCTTATGTTTTGGGATGGATGTAGTCATAAATTAAACTCGCTTGTATTCATACCACTCCGCGTGTGACTGGTATCAAATCAACAATGTGTTGACATGATCCTAATATATAACACGGGGTGGAAAATCGACAAATCGATATCTAAAGAGTTAACTCATTTCGGTATTGGCAAAGGCCCAGGATATATATATATATATATATATATATATATATATATATATATATATATATATATATATATATATATATATACATGCATTAGTATTAACGTCTCCCTTAACCAGTTTTAACGTGGCGAGTCACGATGTTCCTTATTTTAGGCGCCATGTTGTCCTTTTCAAGTATCATACCCATTTTGGTAATTTTTGTTTGTTTGTTTGTTTAGGATTTTTAACGTAGCTTTAACAATTTTCAGTCATCTCGCTACGATGTCTGCATTGAGGCAGTTTATAGTGATATCTAGCACTGGGGCATCGTGCCGCAGACATGTAGCATTATGTCCCACCCAGTCACATTATCCTGACATCAGTACGACCATTCCTAACAATAACCTCTTAATGCTGAGCACCAAGCGAGGCAGCTGTTAGTACCATTTTTTAAAAGTCTTTGGTATGACTTGGCCAGGGATTGAACCCACGACCTCCCGCTTCCGCAGGGGTCGCTCTAACCACTAGGCCAACGGAGCGGTCCCATTTTGGTAACACTAATTCCCCTGCGTCATGCCACAACTGTTTGAGTACTGTTAATTAGAAACTATTCATAATGCATATAACCGAACCAAAGTGTCGCCAAAGCTGCTAATTAATACATGACACCCAAGCACATGTAATGTAGTTTGTTACTATAAATTAATGAAGAAATTCGAATGCATAATCTATACAGCTATTTTGTTAGTAGCGTTGTGTTCTAAAAAGGGCAAGACCCATGGATGCATGAAACGCCACCGGCTGGCTAAAAGGTACGTTTTATTAAAATAATTGGTACACTGATTGTGTCCCTGAATATAAGAGATGTATTCAAGAAGAAGACGAAGGGGAAGGGAGAGAAAGCATAGTAAAATTAGCAAACATCTTATATGTCACCAATATTCTCAGTAGTTGTTAATAATCAGTGGCGTTGTCACCGCCTAGAAAAAATTCCGTAACTGCGGGGAAGAAATGTGCGGACCCAGTAAGGGCAGAACAAATCCTGTTAAACTACTATTTTATTTGGAGGGGGCCCCATAATGAAGTTTTATAGGTATTGGAGAGCGAGTAGAATTTCTTGCGACGCCACTATATTGAAAATATTTATACTGAATATTTGTATTTTGAATTTTAGATTTGCATCTTTACTAAAACATGTAGCATTTTGCCAAGGAAACATAATGTTTAGAACTTTTCAAGTCAACTCTACCACTTACTGATTTTATAATAATAATAATAATAATAATAATAATAATAATAATAATAATAATAATAACAATAATAGTAGTAGTAGTAGTAGTAGTAGTAGTAGTAGTAGCAAGAACAACAGAACCAAATAACTTTAGGTGTCCTTTTGATTTCGAGATTCGCGCTTGTAGTACACCTTCGGAAGATAAATAACATACCAATTTTACTTTATCTTTTGATTCTAACTTGAGGTTCAATGCAAAAATACTGGGAGTCGCAGTAGATTCGATGGTAAAGTGTCAGATTCGATATCCAACCAGGCAAGCCCAGGATGGCTGCATATGTACAGATGGGAAATGTACTTGCTACCATTTTCTCGCCTTGTGTTCCATGTGCCGTTGTTTTTAGTACATTATTATTACTATCCTTTTATTAGGCCAAATGTGATTGCACATGAGTTAACTATCTCATATAGACCATTTACCAGAACATAAAAAAATGATCCAAAGATGTCATTCATTTTACAAAGAAAAACTGCGCATATATGAAAACTACGTTAAAATTACTTAGATTAAAAGACATAAAAATTTCAGAAGAAAAGAAACATAAATGTCTATATCCAACTCAATAAACGAGAGAGAGAGAGAGAGAGAGAGAGAGAGAGAGAGAGAGAGAGAGAGAGAGAGAGAGAGAGAGAGAGAGAGTTGTATTCAACTGGTTATACTATTTTCATTATTTTTATAAATTTAGTACCTAAATTTCGTAGATATATTTGTTTTGAAGATTTAGGAGTACTACTGAGTTTGCTTTTATTTTAAGGATCAACTAGCAGGGTCTCTCCCCTCATGTTATATTGATACAGGTTAGACCGTGACTAGTCGACAATATTAAACAGTTACGATTTTTAAGCCAGTCTACATAAAATACATTCAAATGGAGCTGTTCCTTTCCTTTGAATATGAGCACACCATAGACAACTAAAGTCACTGAGTGTTATTGTGTACCGAAATGGTGCTGGTGTTATCTTCCGCCATTGGATCAGCGAACCGTGGTACGTCCTAGGTAAAAAAATACGCTCGTCCCACTTTCCCTTGTATTAAATGATCTGAGGTGTCGCTTTGCCGTAATACACCAAACCATACCAAACTGTAACCAAAATTCTCTTGCAACAGTGAATGACCTTTCTTACACCGAAACATCATGTAATTCAAGACAAAAGACTCCCATTTTCAACCGTCCACAACTATATTTAAATTCATAGCTCTGAGAGAGAGAGAGAGAGAGAGAGAGAGAGAGAGAGAGAGAGAGAGAGAGAGAGAGAGAGAGAGAGAGAGAGATGTGCCGGTTTCGACATAACATTAGACACGATAGCATATAAACAATTTACTTCCTTTTGGTATATAGTCAGTGCGATTTGTATCAAGTCGTCATAATGACAGTAGATTAAATACAACAAAAATGTTTACGTTTACCTCGAGTGTGATGTTTATCCCACTAGATAATATTCCGCTAAGAGTCTTGACGTCAAAAAATGAAATCTCGAATATTCACACCGGATCGTTTACTAATCCTATATCGTTTGAGTATGGTTTATATAAACTAGGTTATTATCGACCCGTTTGCTTACGACTACCGCAGATAATATCTACATGTACACTGTGACGTAGACCTCTAAAGGCATCTGGTATAAGTTATGTAGTCATTGGAGCTTGACATTATTAGACTGCACACGACTATTCTATGGACAACAATAATATGTGGATAGTTTTTAAAGTTTGCTGATTGGAGGCAGAATTGACACCTAAATTTCGGATTTTTTTGTTGTTGTCATTTGCAACTCGTAGGAAAAATCACACTATTATTTAGATCGAAATTTGAACGACTCCAGTGGACTAGTGGTTAAGAGCGTCCGCCGCGGAAGCAGGCGGTCGTGGATTCAATCTCAGGCCGAGTCATACCAACGACTTACACAAATGTTACTAATAGTTGCCTCGCCTGGCGCTCAGCATTAAGAGGTTAGTATTAGGACTGGTCGGACTGGTCGGCCTGGTGTTAGGATAATGTGACTGGATGGGACATCATACTACTATAAAATGCGTCACTGCAGACATCGTAGCCATATGACTGAAAAAGTGTTAAAGCTACGTTTTCTAGAGACAGTATCGGTCCTGGGACAATCTGACAAATAAGAGATTGATAAATTAAGCAGCATCCCTTTAGCGCAATATGGATGATTTTGGAGAGAGTTTGTTTTCTTTACATAAAGTGAATGTCTCCATTTATGTAAATGTAAATTGTGATAATTATAATTATTTAAAAGCATAAGAACTATCAAAATTATAAAAGGCAGAGCTTGAACTCCAACTCATGCATTTGAAACACAATATTTCAAAGACTGGAATTTTCCCAAAACTTCGGTGAAAGGAGTTAATAACTAGCTCATAAAAAATGTCAAAGAAATTCAATATGTTGCATGCCTTCGAATGAAACAACTGACCGTTGCGTACTACGGGTAAGTGGCGCCAGGGGCGAAGAAAATGGTCCCGCCAAAGATTTTCCTGCAATATACTTTTTATGAGATGTTTTGGCGCTCCAAGACATCTGAAGCACGAGGTAATCACCTCATCCGCTCTCCCCTGCCCCCTCATTCCCGTTCATAGGCTACTGACGATGGAGCGAAATATCTGCATTAACCTTCAGTTGCAGGGTACAGTTATCTCCCTTACAGCGTAACGTCAGTATTATCTTGGCAGTGAGGCGAAGATGAGTGAAAAGACAAAAAGCGTGCCATGTCCTCACCCCACCCCACCCTCCACATCAAATCAAAACGATGACGTTTACACTCAAACTGGTATTCAACATTCTGTTTTAAGCGATATATGTTCAAAAAATATGTAATTTCTCGCGTTAAATATATCGTCTAAGGAACGTGGGACGACTGTAAGACTTAAATTGTGTCAAAATGGTTTTTTTAATTGTAAGTCAAAATGGTTATTCAATTGTATGTGAAAATGGTAATCGTAACTGAAGTCAAAATGGAAATATGAAGTGAACACTTTGTCTTAGATTTGCCTTATATAATGGAGACCACCTTAAGTAGCATCTGATGATGACTGACCAATGAATTAAGAACTTATTACTCCTGAGTTATATTGACAGGAAATTCTTTGTCCAGCTTATCAAACTCCATTGGATGGCCATCTAATAATCAGTAATATGTATTGCAACATCTTTAATCATTTTCATTCGCTGAAAAATAAAAAGTGATTAATTGTTAAATGGTAGGAAAGCCCAATCAGAATAAACATCAAGGACCATCTGAAACATATGTCTGCATTTGACGAACCATTTAATAGAATAATGGTAGACTGTGTCGGTCCCTTACCTAAAACCACAAATCAGGTAACTAATTGTCGCTGACCATAATGTGTGTATCCACAAGATTTCCAGAGGCAATTCTTTTGAGAAAGATTAAAACTAAAACCATAATAAAAGCTTAGATAGTTTTTTTTTAACAACTATTGGCCTAGGGTCAACATATTTTGTCTGTATTGTTTCAAGGCGTTATTCGGGAATTGGGAATCCAACAGTTTCAACCATCTGCACATCACCGTGAAAGTAACAAAGGCATTATCAAGATTTCATCAGACTTTTTTGAAGAATATGATTCGGTCGCAATGCTTTGATAGAGGACAAGATTGGGACGACGGTGTTGAGTGACTTTGTATTCTTTTAAGGAGTCAATTTAATGGTCTCCTGGTTTTAGTCCTTTTGAACTATATTTGGAATACTGTCTGTGAACCATTAAAGTTCCTCAAGAGAAACTTTTGTCAACCGAAGATTCAGAAAATAATATTCTTGACTATATATGTGATTTCAGATATAAATTGTTAAAATTTAGTGAAGTAGCAAAAACTGATCTTCACTTTCCTTCGTCAGAAATGAAATTAAGATTTGACAGAAATTAAAAGGAAAAGAGTCTACAGCTTGGCGATAGAGTTCTGGTTAAATTGCAGATACCTTAAAACCCTCTTCAGATAAATAATGCAAAACCGAGAATGTAATTTATCTCATCACATGTAAGATCTGTAGCCTGCATTATGTCGGAGAAACTGAGAGGCTACACAAAAGGATCAACCTTCATAGATCTGATTGGATAACAAAGAAGCTATACAGAAGTCCGGTCGCAAAACACTTCTCCTCCCCTAGACACACCTTTAGTGGTGTAACACTTATTGCAATTGCTCACAACCACAACTGGAGTTCCGAAACCAGGAAAGAAAAGGAATCTTACTGGATACGACGCCTTCGAACATTGAAACCAAGCGGTTTAAACCAAGAACACTAGAAAAAGACAGCCATGCACAAATGTAATTATCTTTTCCAGCTGACACATTTTCTTTTAAATAATTCTCTAAATTAGCTTAATAGCCTCTAACTACTAATGTAAAATATCCGGGATATAATTTGCGCGTACATAAATTTACATACAAAAACAGATGTGTCGCTTTGGCTCATCGATTTCTAAGTCAATACAGACATTTTACAGCATCCGCAACAAGTTGAAAGAAACTAGTTGTAACATAATAAATTTAAAGGTTGAATTCCTGTAGAAACAGGCATGTAAAGTTTTGTAAACACGGTTTTTGTATTTTACTTGTCTGTCTTGTCTATGTTTTGTATTTGCCTTTGATAAAGATTCATCAAGAGTCGAAAGCGCTCAGGCTAGAGTGATACTAGTTTTGCACTGTTGCTTGTCAGTTTTTTGCATTTATCTTAATCAATCCCTGACACACGTGATCCCTTGCTGGATCCAGTGCATTTGAAAGGACTGTATATATATATATATATATATATATATATATATATATATATATATATATATATATATATATATATATATATATATATATATATATATATATATATATGGCGGGGCCCTGAGTGGCCGAGTGGTCTAAAGCGCTTTCCGTTACCGATCACTGCCGTCTCACCTCTGTCTGCGTGTTTTCGAGTCTAAGATTCGGCTAATGTAGTTATGTGAGAAAGTTTGCCAGTAGCTTCTCGTGGGTGGATGGTTCTTTCCGGTTTTTTTTCCGGGTTCTTCCTCCACCAATAATATTGACCACCATGTATAGCCTATCGTGTGCTGAAAAATGGCGTTAAACCCTAAAAACAAAAGAAAAAAAAAACATATATGGCGATTCCACTTTCAGGACTACAGTGTGGATACCACAATGGAAACGAGTGTTATATACATTTACTAAATATACCAGTCATTACCTACGTTTTTCAAACCAACAGTATTTGCATAATTAAGCCTGTGTCATTTTCGTTTTCTGCTATTCTTTATTTCCCTCCATTTCTCTCTCGATCTCTTCATGCAAGGTAGTACAGATCTTAACGTGTGCCAATCAAGGTTGTGGTATACATGTATGTAGTCATTTAGAATATGCCACCAAGAAATGCGTACAAACGGTTTTTCTTATAATTAGTTCCACATTAATCGTGCAAATGGTCAGTGACTGAACTTATATGACCTGTTGTTATTCGATATTCTTCCACACAAACATTATTATATTCCTGTTACATTCTACGTTAGATGGTAAACAATTTTAGGAGGGCACCATTAATTAAATTTAACAATAACATTGTTTAAATAGAGATATTTACTCTCACCATAATCATAATCATGTTTGAAAGCGATGGTGAAATCAAAACCTGTTAAATGCAGATTGTAAGCGGATATTTGGTAACAGCTCAAATTTGTACCGAACTAGACGACAAGCCTGCCAAGGCCACACAATTACGGAAGCCCATTAAAGCCAAATTGAGTCTATCAAAAAAAATATATTGCGAATAAACGAAATACTTATTGCGAGTATTCTCCATATATTGCTAATAAACGCAATTCTTTTGCGAATCAACGTAATATTTATTGCGAATAAACAATGCTTTTTCGAATAGACGCGATCATTATCGCGAGTTAAATGCAATGCTATTGCGAATAAACTCAATCATTACTGTGATTAAACGCAATACTATTGCGAAGAAATGCAATACTTTACGAAATTTTTAATAAAATCTTGCATGACAGAAAAAAATCCTACTTCTTTAGAGATTTGATCAGCCATACGGAAGTCCATTAGTGCCAACTTGTGTTTGTCAAAAATAAATGTTTCGCGAATAAGCGCAAACATTTGCGAATAAACGCAATACTTATAGCCAATCAACGCAATAATATCGCGAATAAAGCATTATATATTGCGAATATCCACAATACTTTTAAGAATGAAAGCAAAACTATAGCTGTTTAATGCCAGCCATTATAAATATTAGAAATGTGGAATATTTGTACTAATTTGTTGGAAATTTTGGTTATTAGAATACGATGGAAGCGCAGTAGCAAAATCTATGCAAATGTGAAGCAAGAATTTACATCTGAAAAACCAAAGCACAATTTTGATTCGGCAAGAATAATTTACTTCAATATTGCTATCCAAAAGATGTCGTCCACTTTATTCAACATGTGCTTGAGCATCGTCAAAAGTATGCACTTGATAAGATATACTAAAATAATGTCATTGTATTGAGGTCTAGAATCATACAAATGCTACGTTGGTTTATTTTACTAAGTTAAAAATATATGGTGGATAAAGAAACCAGTTTTCTATAAAACTATCAGAAGGGAGGGTGAACTAACCAGTTTTGGAGTAAGTCTCTTTTGAAAATAGTGCTTCCTACGAAAAAAATTAAAATATAAGGTCAATAACGTCAAACCGAAGCCTGTAACCGACCGAGATTTTCTCTCTTTGGGTTAGCTCATTTTGTTAGACTATCTTTCTCGTTTGTGTTTTCAAATTTGTATGTGTGTTTCTTTACCCACCCTGACACTCATTGTTGGTCATCACCCTCCATGCTGCTGTAGTGTGTGTGTAATTAAAGCATTAATATGTCAATAATGGAATCTCACACATCTAGATTAGTTCCCGAGCGACTATAGGCAATTAAGAGATATCTCCCCGTCCGTGATTCTGTCAAACAACAACTACAAGATAGTCAAGAATCTTGGGTTGAATTTGCAGAGGGTGCAGAAATTTTTTTTGAAAATGTTAAAAAGGCTACCGAAGGTCTTATTCCCATGTTGGAGAAAACCGCTAAATCAACTGGAACAATAGCAGAAAGAACTAGAAAACCCCCAATAAAGGTTCTAAGAGAACTTCCAGGTAAAATAGCTGCTGCTCAACCAATGCGAAAAATACTTGTAAGCAATATTGACCAATCTTGTGCTGATATATGTGATATAAATGTATCTGAATCAAAACGAAAACAAGTAAGAGTCAGAACTGAGGTGAATAATAAATTTACCGAAATTAATATTTCTTTTATAGAAGATATTAACGTGTTGGTCAGAGAGAAAAAAAATCTAAAGACCGAGTGTAAGTCATGAAACCTGGTATAAATGGATATTTCGTATACACTAAGGAATTGATCGGGTCGAAAGTAATGCTGAAATATATATATTGCATTTATTGATGGGATGAATAAATATCTTTCACAATTACAACAGCAACAAAAATTACAACTATAGTTAGTATTACAACAACCTCAGAAAAACAATCAAAGCAACCAGTCCAAACAACAAGTGAAGAAGAAGAACTATGCCAGGATGCAAGTTTTACCTCCGGCGCCACTGGAAGTGGTATTGGTTGAGGTACCAGGTTTTTTTCTTCTTATTACTCCATGTCATAACAACGTCCTTGCTGATGTTGATAGACTTGAAATTCTGATTGGCTGAAAACTAGCTGGTAGTATTTCCCTCGAAATTATCAGTGAAGAAGCTGCTATTTGTCAACGATTATTTGCATGCCGTATTATGTATTGTTACACGCACAGGGGTATTCACTTGACCGAGCGGTGTCAAAACCCTGGCGCGAGTCACGCTGGAAGTCATAAGTTTTCCCCAAATTTCCAAAGACTTCCATACAACTTGAGTTGTAAAATGGAAAGAAAGACGTGTCTGCTATAACTAATAATCTTTGCATGGTTTTTATTCATTATCATCCGTTTTCCGTACCGATAGCTTGTCATGCCATAGAAATTACACCAGTATTCCCTTACTAACTGGGAAATATTTAACTGCGCGACCCTAGGCCAGTCAATCCACAGAATTTCCGGCGTATCACGCTCATATACATACGCCCATTTTCCACTATGGCCACATAAACGGTACCTACCAAGTTCCAACTTATTGATTCCATTCTATAATTTACTGATTTCCAACCATAAATGCTGCCTTTTCAATCACAATACTTATATACACCGCTGAATTTTAATATGGACTATGTTACAAAAAGGCACAGTCATTCGGCTTGTGCCTAAAATCACTACTAACGAACCCAGCATGGTTCAAATTCACTAACACTCCTCTCTGTGATGTTTGCTCCTACTAACTGGCTAACTATTTCGGGCTAGCAACTCCAAATTTATTACATTATATTATTGTTTATCGGTCTCTCCATTGATTAAATTGTTGATGATTATCTCAGTAATTGAGAGTGTGCAATTAGACCAGTGACAAGAAAAGAAAGATGATTATACATTAATATTCAACGTGGACCTATAATGATCAGGGTAATAAATTCACTATTTACCAACCTATAAAGCATTCTATTGTGATGGACTCGGTGATGTTGTTCAGGGTCATTTTAGGTGGATAGCCCCCAAAGCATTACCGACTGCAAAACAATTAGCAATTAAATCTATTGTAGTTGTTCGTGCTAAAGGTACTGGTGCTGTTGGTGATGTTGCCAGTTAGGCATTCCTAGCAATAGAGGATAGGCAAACACGATTAAAACTATGAAAAGCGCAACCAGTAAAATTACTTATAACCGAAGTTATGCGTGTAAATGTCAGTAAAATAAAAAATCAAGCTGCACATCAAAACAAGCAGAGTTGGCTGGTGTACTCATGTCAGAATGAAATATTCAAACGTGTATCTGATCCAGCATTTGACATGGACACACCAATTTCTCAAAAACGAGTCTGCTCGTGATTATCAATATCATTCGTATGTCGCACGGTGTACCTAACACACGTAAAATAATCGAAATACCGGTTCAGAAAACAAGTTGATATTACTTGCCAGCTGAGGCATTTTGTTGAAATCGAAGGTAGACGTCTGAAAGCAGATGATACAGCATACGGAATTGTTGATCGAGTTGTTTTGTTAACAGTGGTGTTATATAATTATTTTACAGTGCCACATGCATGTTTGATGGAAAAAAATATTGAATCGTGTCTCAAAAATGTTGACGTTGCCACGACGATACTTGGTCTGGTAAGATATTCCAATGATTACTTAATGTAAGCTTGTCCGTCAGTGATGTTTGCAAGGGATAAAACTTACAACTGCTCATCCTGAGCACAATAATATAACAATAAATGCGGCTGATACCGATGTTACATTAATGAATTAAAATTGGGATTCGCAGCACGCAGATCAATGTTAGATATTAGATGGAGACAAAACTGAAACTTTTTATGTGTGATTTCATTATCACATATATTTGGATTCTGTATAAATATTAGAATATTTGGGGCTTAAGACACCGTGGTACTTGTCAGAAAAGCCACAGACAATGATGCAATCTGGCAACCCTACGCAGTTGATGCTGGAAAAATAATAATAACAAAACTTTCGCTGTGGATGCCAGTAATGGCTCCATCGATCGACGAAGAACAAAGGTTACTTTCTATTATGAGTCAGGGCGGCAAATCAACATTATCGTGGTTGACAATGACCACAGACAATATTTAAAGTAACACTGCTGTGTTTTTCTTATGGCAGATAGCATCAGAGCAGGGGAGTGTCAGCACCACGACATATATTCATCGCGTTTCAGGAAAATGCCAGAGTAGATACAATGATCTTTGGCGCTTTTGGAGTTACTTATGATTATTTGAGGATAAAGTAACATCACGAACCTTCTGAAGAAGTTTTGCTAAATTAGGGTCCAAATCATGTTGAACGTATTTATCATCGGTTGATGACATTTGTGGTACGTGATCAAAATGTTGATTCTGGTTTGCAGATATATCAGAGTGATTTCACAATGCTGTATCCAATCTATTTTTTTTTCACTGGACCATTTGGATTTGTTCAGCCAATCAGTCATTGATATACACTTCCGAGCTTGAGTAGCTCGGCTGCCCGCTGAGGTATAATATCAACTCATTCCTGGCGATCCACTTCGAACGATCAGCCTTAGCTAGATTTGCCTCGCGAGTTCTCGTATAGGCTGAGGGACCGATCATTGTAGCTGGGTAATCTGCGTAGAAAAGAAGCTTCTTTTGAGGTAACTAATATGCATAGTGCACCGCTGAACGTACTAAGGAAACGGAAGAAAGAAAAACTATGCATTTTAAAAAAATGATTAAAAATTATCTACAACTGTCCGAACATGATACAACAAAAACATATACTGAAATACCACTTAACATTACTTTTTTCTTGTGTCAGCATCAATAGGTACCATGATAACACTTTCTTTAAATTTAATTGTAAAAAAAATAATTAAATGGCATTATTCAATTAATATGCTGAAATATATCAAGAATGTTGACTTTAAATAATCTATATTTAAAAATCAAATTTACAATTATTGACCATGAATATGAAATTAAATATTTTTATTTAAACGTGCAAGATTTTGATAATTTTAAAATGAAGACTGAAAAATAAAAGAAGTTGACTTAATGGTTTGCAATTTTCCTCACACGATAACTTTCAACGATAACAACAGAGTAAGTATTAACAATGCATTACTCATTAACTATGTCCTAGCACAATATTTATTATTTTGTACATAGTGAGGTTGCTTTAATTAAAAGGTTACATGAAGAATCAACATTGGCACTTCATAAGGTGCAAAATTGAACATGTCTAATTAAGGCGAGTGAAGACATTTGTATAACCTTTATTGTCACTTCTTTATAAATCAAAGCACCAACTTATCATGCTTTAAACATGAAACAATTATTCCTCTTTTTAATCCACTTTAACTGAAGTCTTTTTTGTGTGTTGCGTTTGATGTTAGGACAAGCAGGATCAATTAGGAAAGGAACAATTGAACTCACTTGTTATCATTAAATACCCTCAGTGTATTGTAGTATAAATTATGTATTTATAATGAAATTATAATGTTATTATTATTATTAAATTTTATTTTTTTATATAAAAAATTAATCGAAAACATGTTATTAATTAGGATTGGATTATTTAAATGCACTTTTGAATATAATATACTTAAAAGTATTGTAATATAAAGTATGCGTACTATCCCCATATTCTCTCATAAATTTGTATTATAATTTAATCACTCATTTAAAATACATCTACTCTATCAAGCAGCTAATAATAAACTATCCAAGTTATGAATTATGAATTATACATACACAGCCAAAGATGTACAATGTACATATCGGAAATGAAAAATTTATTTACGCAAATTTGCAAAATATCTTGATTGAAACGACGGTTTTCATAGGACATTTTGGTTTAAAAAGTTAACGTAATTCGTTGCGACATCAAACCTTCTGCTACTAGAAATTGATTAATATGTTTTCTGACCGGTAGTGTATATACTTCAACTGTTACTAATAATTAATTTTATGTTTCATTTCAGTGCTGGTAATTACATTTTATTTTGTTTCCTAGTAAACACAAAACGTTAAGTAGGATTTGGAATTAGATTATCATTAGTAGTGTTATCAGTTTTCGTGGATTAATTTGAATTGTAAGATCGCTTTACAATTTTTATTTGAACCGTAACTATGAAATTTCTTGTACCTTTATATTTTTAAACATATAAGATTTTAAATTCGAATTGAAATTAAACCACACTTTACAGTACACAATATACAACCCATACACATTTTTGACCGTTATCAGTTTTCGTGGTCTAGTAAAAAGATCGCGTTGATTTTTACCAGCACGTCAGTACTAATAGTAGTGTGTATACTAAAACCATTAATAACAAATCATTTACGTTTTATTTGGGTGCTGGTGTACATGCTCTTCTTATCATTTGAAAGGTCTGATTGGTTTAGAGCATATTCTTGTGATCACAAATCATTTCACCAGTTATGCTCAAGCTGTTCCCTGTCTCAGCCAGACAGCCCAGACAACCAGTTTTATTCTTTCCCTGAAAGGCTCATATGCAAGTTAGCGGGAGTAGCCGTTATTTAGTCATCAGCACCCATTCTGGAAATGATGGTGCCAAAGGTCTGGCCGGTTACATGCAGAAACTTCAACAACGCCTGCAATATTCTTACAGACGTGCTGATGAAGAGGCGGGGAAACAAGCAGCACATAGCAAGGATGTTGACAACCGAAACTTTTGATCCGCCAAGCTAAAAGTCAACGACCGCGTACTTATCAAAACAGTTTCATTTCAGGAAAAGCATAAACTGACCGACCGCTGAGAACACCACCCTTACATAGTCAAGCAGATTCCCAACCCTGACATACCATTATAAAGGGTACACAGTCTTAGAGAAGATGGCAAAGGAAACCAGAAAATCTTTCACAGGAACATCTTTGCCCCCTTTTAACTTCCTTAAACCTTTATCTAGCTCTCCTGGTAAAAAAAAGTCCCGAAAAGCCAAACCCGAATCAGTATCAGCAACACCAGATCCCCAGCCCAGAACAATCAAATTCTGAGTTGGAAATGTATACCAATTTTCTGCCCATACTTGATTAGTAACCCGATCCCAAGCTCAGCGGTAACATACTCAGAAACCACATGTTATTTCCCACTGAGACAATTGGTTCTCTTTTACAGGAAAGCGATTTAACCCCTTGACTAGCAGTATGCCCTCGGTCTATCTCATTAGGACGTTTTAATCCCAAAAAGAGAGGCTGCTCTTTCATTCCCTCCATCAGAGGCTTTGTCTATGGCAAATACACCGACAGAATATGGAGGATACTGATCTTCCTTCGGGTTGTGTATCCTCGAGTAATACCCAGCCTCCACCTACCTCAGTACCCACGAGGTTGGGTGGTGTATCCTCGAGTATACCCAGCCCCTACCTACCTCAGCACTCAGGAGGTTGGGTGGTGTATCCTCGAGTAATGCCCAGTCTCCACCTACCTCAGTACCCAGGAGGTTTAACATACAGTAAACCACCGATCATGTATGGGGAATGGGTATTGCCTTTAGTCATGGCATCTCAAGACACAGACCAATTTAAAGCAATTACTTTAATCTACACAAAATATTTGAAAAATTTCCATTTACCTAATATTGCATGTTATTAAATGTTTTTTGATAATAGTATTTTAGGTTAATTAATAGTTGATATTTCTATTTTATTTCAGCTTGAAATGAAACATTCTTCATTTACATGTATTTTATAGCTAGCATAATATAGCATACGGTTATCTGATATCTTAGGTATTATTTGAAAGCTGTACATCTATTTGTGGATCAGTTACTATAAAATAGTGAATACATACGATGGTAGTTCGATAGGATAGGTTCGAATCTCACTGGGGTTGATCTACTAGATCAGTCATCGGGACGTCATTTAACCCAGCCCAGGATTAACAGGGATTACGCTACCAGGCGAAGTGGACGACTAAGTCACCTAAAAAGTGTAAACTTCGCCTAATTCTGTTAGAAAAGCAAAAACGACCTCGCCCTGTGATTTGTTTAGAAGTACAATGACTGACCATACCTTTTGAGATGCCCCTCACCGTAACCAGCTGATATTCATCAATAAATCAGTAGATAGGCCTAGTATTTTGATATCGATTACGTTGACATTCACAACCATGTGTTTTGCCTATTCACAAGCATGTGTTTTGATAGATTATTGTCCATTAACCCTTGGGGGCCCCGAGTGTCCGAGTGGCCTAAAGTGTCATTTTTAAGGATCTTTGCCATCTCACCTCTGTCCTCCTTGGTTCGAGTTTCGGGTTCGGCCAACTAGGGTATGTGAGAGAGCTTGCCTGTAGCTTCTCGTGAGTCGGTGGTTCTTTCCAGGGTTTTCCTCCACCATTTATACTGGAAGCCATGTATAGCCTATCATGTACAGAAAATTGCGTTAAACCCTACAACAACAACAACAACAACAACAACCATTAACACTTTCCAGAGTAAGGCAGCAACTATCACTGCCCAATTTCTGCATGCTATCCTTTGATGATAAAAAATACAAACTTGTGTTTCGAAACTTTAACAATAATGTGTAAATAGCAATTTGTGTTTTAAGATCAGAATTGTTGATCTGGATGTATATTGTACTGCCTCTTGTACACTAATTTGTCATGCAAATAGTTTGAAACTGTGAGTGGCACATAACGGGGAAATAATGGCTGACATCGCCAAGTTTGGGATCTAGAAGTTTATTAAATTGTGTGTTTTCGTAAATCATCGGGCAAATATATTCAGAAAAATATACATTTCACTGAAAGCAAAGCATAGGTAGTATTGTATTAAAAATTTAGCTTTAAAATGAAAGTATGTAGGTCAGAAACGTATGGGACAGCGCTTTGTTGTGGAATTCACGAGATGCGTTGTAAGGTCTAAGTTTTTTTTCTGACTTGTATTTGTGAAAATACATTAAAAAAAGCAGCAAAGCAGATACTGTTAAACAATTGCCTACAATTACTACAAGTACGTAGGTAAATAAATAAACCATAAATTTGCAATCCTGCCCATGGACTGTTGTAACAAAGATATATTAAAGTGAGTGATTACATTATGAAAACCCCTCCTTCTAAAAATAGATGCACTCAAGTTAGGGTGCTATAACAGCCTCTCACCCGTGATGATTTTGATTTTCGGGTTAGGGGATGACATCACCGATTCACTGAAAGGTGCAATTATTGTTGTAAATTCTGAATTTTGTACCCAACATCATGAACATAACATACTTGATTAATCGCATTTATTGGATACTCTTCTAGTCTTAGCTGATCTCACTCATCAATCCGGATATCAAGCCGGGTTCCAGGGCTACAATAATTATATCCAGGAAGATGTTTTTGTCCTGGATACGTAACCGATAGAGTTTCTGGTAGTTAACCTTCACTTGTCAAGGGAGATAAATTTGTATTATTTTGTACCTCACTTTACACACTTATCTGTAAATGTACACTTTTACTTTTTTGTTATTATTGTTGTTAATCCACTGGTGTGTGTGTGTGTGTGTGTGTGTGTGTGTGTGTGTTCTGCATCGAACATAGTATAAAGCCATATTATTTATTATATTTGTTGACAATGGAAATCATTGATTTTTCAGCGACACGAAACCAAGAATCAGTCAAACATCATCCAGCACTAACACAATTATATCAGTGCAATTATCATAGGTCCTTCTGGACCTGGTAAGCAACGTTCCCTCTAAGCTGCGCGCGCAGCTGCTCAGGCATCCTCGCGCAGCTGAATTGTCAATTTTTGTTCATTCCAACGTTAAATTTTGCTGGTCTCCGTAATGCTTGCGCAGTTCAGCGAGCACTGCGCGCACATCTACCATTCGCTTAGAGGGAACGTTGCTGGTAAGATGCAATTGCTGTTGAATCTGATAATGAGATGGCTCAAATGGGATAAGTGGCACCATCCTAAGATTAAGTTCAAAAACGTCTTTTCACGTGCGCAAGCTACCCCATACAGATTTATCACGATAAAATTACGTGATCCTCGGTCGCGATATCGTGTAGGTCGTAATAATATTTTTAGTTAAGAAACAGCAGCAGGGAGGGTGACGACCAACAATGAGTGTTCGGGTGGGTAAGAAAATTCACACAAATTTGAAACCACAAGCGACAAAGTAACAAAATGAGCCAACCCCATGAGAGTAAATCTCTGTCTGTTAGAGGCTTCGGTTGGACGTTTTTGACCTTTATTTTCATTTTTTTTTCGTATAAAGCTTTATTTTCAAAAAAGACTTGCTCCAAAACGCTGGTCTGTTCACCCTACCTGTTGTTAGCCATGAACAAACCGTTAAAACTGTAAGTCTTTTAATGTACAGTATAGCAGAGTAATGACCTGGAACATAAAGGATAATAGTAGAATGTAATCTATTATAATTCCAATTTTTAAGCTCCTATATCCAGTGAAAGAGGTATTTTTATTTTCCATTTTACTTACTCATATAGATACAGTATTAGATATTGTATATACTATCAATGGTTGGCTTTCAACCATAAATGATCTTAACTCCTTTTTCAGCGTCTTATAATGAAATGCTCAAAAACAATCCCATTCACCAAGCCATTTCTCTCGACTAATACATGTGAAGTTAGCAGCATAACGTTGGATTATAACAAGGTACCTCTCCCTTGTAATGCTGACTTAATTTCCAATAACACTCTCATAGTTGGGTTATTATTTGGATTAGCAAATCAGACAGAATATCTTGGAAATGCATTTTAATTCCGGTACTATATTAAGTATCCGCTATTCCAAACTAATGAGACGCTGAGTATTGTTAAACCTTATCGACACAACCACAAAATGTTATGTTATTGTAATTGTGTCTCTTTGTTTTAAGGCCTTTACCTTGTTTTTAACATTATTGTTTGCTGAATGTACATAGGTTTAAACTTTAATACAACTCCGGTGGTCTAGTGGCTAGAGCGTCCGCCGTGGATGCGGGAGGGCTTATTTAATTCCGGCCGAGTCATGCCGAATACTTACAACTATGGTACTAGAAGCTGCCTCACTTGGCGAAACGGTATTAAGAGGTTAATGATAGTACGGGTCGGCCTGGTGTTAGGATAATATGACTGGGTGGGACATCATTCTATACATGCCTGCGACATGATGCCCCAGTACTAGGCACAACTATAAACTGTCACACTGCAGATATCGTAGCGAAATCACTGAAACATAGTTAAAGCTGCGTAAAAAACCAAACACACACACACACACACACACACACACACAAGGAGGAGGAACAGGCAAAATTGAATTGCCAAGAAAAAGCCGAAAAGAAGAAGTCTTAGATAAAGCTAAAGCACGGTTTCCCCAACCAGTCATGCCCCGTTTGGTAGTATGGTGGATTTTATATTTAAATTATTGGATTTCTTTTTGCAACTGAGAAATCCAAGACGAAGCAATTGAACAATTATATGAAGCCTCAAAGTTAAGTTTGCTGAAACTTGCCATGGTCAAAGTCAAAAGTAATCGGTCAATAAAGTCTCACTGTTCAAGATCAAATAATGATAGATTCTTAGCCACTTACTGAATAGATCACTACCAGAAACATTACATACTGGCTCAGTTATTTCACAATCCACCTGGAACTTTTCTGAATACAAATCCTAAAGAATCTAACTGTGAACAGGCTAAAATCATTCGGATCGCATGTCATTTGGATGTAGCAGCACCAATACTGCATATATTCAGTCAAAGTTATACATTTGATTTGAATCACCGTTGAAAGTCATACCCAATCAGGAAAATAGCGTTTTCATTTGAGTCAGTGCTGAAAGTTACATCCAGTCAGTCATAGTCAGTTGCTGAGTCAATATTTGAATCTGGTGAAAGCCTTAGCACCCCAAGTCATGAACTTCAACTTGCAAGCTACTCCAACATGTATGCACATTATCCACAAAATACCATCATATCTTCTGCTGTATTAGATTCTGTGTTAGACCAACACGGTTCTGAGTATGAAATAATTTTTTCACTCCATGTCCAGTTTAATGACAGGTCTGAACTAGATGACAAAGTTCCTTTGAATGAAAGTGTTAAGAAAGAGAAGTCGTGTGTTTCATGACATGATCACATAGTTTCTGAATGCCAACTTTAATTCTAGATTAGGTCATTATCAGGTATAACATATTAGAAAGAGGTGAATATGCTGGAAGGGCTTTTAGAGATGTTGAAAAAATTTCGTATTAAAATGCAAAAATAAAACCCCACAAGTCATGCTTTAGTTATTTACAAGAGTATGTTAATATGTTTAGTGTATGATTCCTTTTTTTGTACAACTTTTGTCTGAACTTCACATAATTTTCTTGAGTCCACTATATACTTTCTCGTTTGTTGAATATAAGTTCTCTATGTTTACTGTATACTTCCAGTTATGTCAATAGTGTAACTAGTAAACTCATGGCTTCAGTATCAGCACTTTCGATTTTTATCAAAAGGCTGTCTAATGTCATGATATTATTTGAAAATGGCCAAAACATTATTGCAGATGAAATTCTTATGTGTTTGCTATATATTGCATTAGTTGAAATTTAAAAGCTGTAACAAAAGTGGTAAAATTAAGGTTGCACTAAAGCTAATACCCTTAAAGACATCTTGCTGACACTATATATCCTTTTGATAAAAATCGAAAGTGATATTCATGATATTATTTGAAAATGGCCAAAACATATGTGTATATATATATATATATATATATATATATATATATATGACCGACAGAAGTTAAACAAAAAAGTGTCAGGTCTCACCCCGTGAACACTGAATTATTAGTCCCGAAATTATGTGTAGGATATCGTGGTACGTATCGACGTACGTTGAGAAATACCGCGGTACAGAGGTTTATATCCAGTTCCAACCGCTCCGGTGGCCTAGTGGTTAGAGCGTCCGCCCCGGAAGCGGGAGGTCGTAGGTTCGATCCCCGGCCGAGTCATACCAAAGACTTACAAAAATGGTACTAACAGCTGCCTCGCTTGACGCTCAACATTAAGAGGTTAGTGTTAGGACTGGTCGGCCTGGTGTCAGGATAATGTGACTGGGTGAGACATCATGCTACATGTCTGCGGCATGATGTCTCAGTGCTAGACATCACTATAAACTGCCTCACTGCAGACATCGTAGCGCTATGACTGAAAAATTGTTAAAGCTACGTTAAAAATCCTAATCAAAACAGAGGTTTTCGCGGTACCCATCTCTACCAGTGAATCTTATGGGACAAGGCTAGTAACTCGGTAGAGATAATACCAGACAGTAGTTTTGTCCCTTACAATATTTCAGATGAACGTTCTCTGAAAACTCGGTCTATCGGCAAATAATTCTCCATTCTGCTGGGCCCATCATCGGTTTTCTTTCAAAATGATTAAAAAAGACCACTCAAAAGGGCACATTTATTTACCCGAGTAATTGATTATACGACTAGACAAGTTTGCACAGACTGGAAAATTACAAATCAAAAGTCTGTGAGACAACCTTAGATATTCATTAAATAGATGTATGTATCATGTGTGCTGTTAATATGTTGTCTAGCAATTTTTTTTCTCCATTCAAGGATTTTTATAGTAGGCTCGATTAATGTTGTATGGTGTCTATTCACTTCACAATTTAGAAAACAATTTTCCGCCAAAATTGTAACAAAAGGAACTAAATGTTGTTTCTCCTGTGACGTTGTGCGTGAAGGGTGGGGTTTGATTTTCAATTTTTGATACAAGGAAATAACGTATATTTTTCATATCCTGTTGAGCATGAATAAAATGTTTTATCTCAAACGCGGAATGTCATTAGTAATATTATAACCGGATGTATGAAACTGCCGGTTTTGCATTTTTGTTACCTTATTTTGTCTTCGAGACATAAGTATGTAATGGAATCTGACCGCGATGCTGTTATTTAAAGAATTTACCGACAGGGTGATAATTAAATAATTTACCGACAGGGTGTTATTTACAGAATTTACCGACAGGGTGTTATTTAAAGAATTTACCGACAGGGTGTTATTTACAGAATTTACCGACAGGGTGTTATTTACAGAATTTACCGATAGGGTGTTATTTACAGAATTTACTAACAGGGTGTTATTTACAGAATTTACCGACAGGGTGTTGAATCAGCTTTCAATGTATGCTAACATTGATGAATATCTGCTTTATAGTTGTGTTACCAATACCTCGTAATGAACTGTCATATAATTTTGCTACAGTTCCCGATCACACTAGCAAATTAAAATCACAGACATTCAAGGTATTATTATCATGCAATTAAAATATGCGATTGTATTATCAATCGAGTAACTATGTTGGACTCTCAGTACTACAGACGTGAACAATTATCTGCGGAACAGCTGCTAAATGTAATGACCATGTGAACCGTTCATATAATGAAATACAAACGTGAGTGTTTGATTGTATATGCTATTTGTGCTACTTCGGCTAATGTATTTGACAATTCTGGTATGGTCCTGACCAAACCATCATATTTCATTAAAGTGCTGACACAGCTGTTGTTAATTTGGCCAATGATAATCGGTACCATATCCAAACAGACTACTGCAATTGCGAAAATACAACCTAGAGACAAAGGCTGTGCATGTTTGTTTGTTGTTAACTCGGTCTAATGGTACCACGAGCTTTTCGCTTGGTATTTACTATATTTATTATATTTGTCGCTGTCTGACTTGCATTTATGAGTTGTCAAATGTTTCGATATTATATCCCAGGCAACATTATAGGATATATTAGTAATTACCAGTATCGCATCCATTAACTTTTAGACACAAACAGTTGTCAGATTTGATTCGCTGAAACCATTATAGCTTGCCTTATTCGATTTCCATATCTGTCTAAACATAAGGGATAGCTGCTAATGGGACGTTAAGCACTAGAGGCGGATAACAAATTGCCAGACACACATACAATTATAATCATGTAGAGGGTATACGATTTATCATTGCCAATTCAAAAAGCGCGTTTTGAGACTAGGTTTCCTTGTATCATGCCGCACTTTTAGATATATATCCAGTTCCAAAGTATATAGGTATAAAGTCATTAAGTTGAAGAAATCGTTCAATAAGATGGTCAAGATCAGAATAAAGTGAAAGCGTTGTTTCTATGGATACACGTACTAATTTGATTGTGAGGAATTGGTATCTTTGTAATGATGGATACAATTCCAGCAGCCTTATTATTATTTCAGGAAATGCAGTTTAAATTAACTGCATCATGTTGCGAGTGTATGTTCTTAAAAAAGTAACACAAAAGAGTGAAAAAACAGCAAGCATTGTAAAATTAAATAAATAATTTATTTCCATAAAATACAAAGTGGAAATAAAAAACACCAACTTACAGTATTGCGAATTAAATCCCAAAATAATCCAAGAATTACAGAATCAAGTCCTAGTAATTTAAATAACTCAATAACATTCAATGAAAGCTAAGAAGTTATCTCATAACTGAAGTCGATGGTGGCTTCTGCAGTGTTGACCTATCAACAGTCTTTCGTTCGATCCCATAAATATAGTTTCAGGTTTGAATTCAGTATAAATTCTAGATTCTAGTGAATGTCTTTATCCATGAATTTTATCAGCGCACTTTTGTATTTCAAACGAAAATAATTACTTGAATACAATAATTTGAACAAAGATATTCCAGCCAGAAATAAATTAAAAATACTGGTCACAACAAAATACAATTTGAAAGCGAAAGATGTTAAAGCACGAATGACTGGAAATTAGAGGATAATATAGTTCTCTACCTGACCTCAGATCACAATTGTCATTTTCTAAAAGACAAACATTACCTAATGTAAAATAACCTTCTAGAATGATCTAATGAACCGTGTTTCATCATCATCATCATCCGTCTCTTGACCTAGTGTGGTCGTTGAGGCACTGTACTGCTGGACATCTGACCAGTTCCCTCCACTTGTCTCGATCAGGTGCCAATGTCTGTGTCTCCACAAAACTTTTCCTCGTCCATACTGTGATGTCGTCAGTCCACTTTTTTCTCTGTCTACCTCTCCTACTACCACCTTGGACATTACCCTGCATGACTGTTGTCGATAGACTGTTGGCTCTAGGGACATGGCTATACCATTAAAGCTTTCTTTTTGACAGTGGTGAGGATGTCTTCATAATGGCCTACTTTGTGCCTGATGGTGTTACGTACTTCTTCATTCGTGATGTAGTCCATGTAAGAGATGTGAAGGATGGTTCTGTAGCATCTCATTTCAAGTCCCTCGATTCTTCGCTGTAATTCTGCTGTAAGGGTCCAGGCCTCACCTGAATACAATAAGATTAGATGACTAGTGCTCTTAATAGTCTTATTTTAGTCTTCAGACAGATATTCTTGTCTCTCCAGATGGGTCTTAGCTTTGACATAGCTGCCGTTGTTTGTGCTGCTCGTGACAAAATTTCTGCTCTTGATCTCTCTTCGGTTATTATGGAACCAATATATTTGAATTGGCTCACTGTTTCCAGTTAATGTCCTCTGACTTTAATCTTGGTTGAGATTTGTTTGCCACTATTTGTCATCAGCTTTGTCTTCTCGGTATTTATCTTGATGTCAGATCTGGATGATGTTTCATCCAGGTTATTCACTGAGGTGGCGAGCTCATCTTCACTGCCTGCCAGCCCATCAATGTCGTCTGCAATGCGGAGTTTGGTGATGTTACGCCCTCCAATGGTGACTGTCCCACAGTGGTTTTCTAGGGCTTCGCTCATAATGCACTCTAAGTAGATGTTAAAAAGCGTGGGTGACAGGAGACAGCCTTGTCGTACTCCAACTGTTGTCTGGAACCAGTCCCCACATAACCTTGAGCACTAGTAGCTTTGGCGTACAGCTGTTTGATGGTGTTGGTCAACGTTTAACTAATGCTGTACTTCTTCATTGTGGCCCACAATGCCTCCTGCCACACTCTGTCAATAGCCTTTTTGAAATCTATGAACACATGATCGATGTCTTGTTGATGTTTGTTAAGTTGTGCTTCTTCCACTCCGGAATCCTGCCTGTTCTTCAGCGATTATTTCTTCTACTTGTGGGTTCAGTCTGTTTAAGATGATATTCAGCATCACTTTACTACCATGGCTGATCAAATCAAACTGATAGTTTTGTAATTTTGGCACAGCTGGAGATTGTCTTTTTTGGGGAGTGTTATAATCAGTGACTGGATACACTGTTGGAGATTCACTTGTCTGCCAGATATTGTTGCAGAGTTTTGTTAATAGCTCTATCACTGATTCCCAACCATTCTTGATAAGTTCAGCTGGGATGTTGTCTACTCCAACTGCTTTCCCATTCTTCAGTGATTTTATTGCTGACTCCACCTCTTCTTTGAGAATGGGGAATCATCATCATTGTGGAGTTTGGAAGTTCAAGCATCTCTGGGTCTCCTGTGGACAGATGGTTGTAGAGTTCTTTGCAATACTCAGTCCGTCTTTCTGCAATGTCACTTGCTTCTGTGAGTCATTTTCCATTTTCGTCTTGATTAGTACTGACTCTGGTTTGCTTCTGTCTGGTGAGGTCTTTCACGATTTGGTTTGCCTTTTTCCTGTTATTCTTCATCAGACTGCTCTCTATTTCTGTGCACTGTTGTCCAATCCCATCTTTTTTTGCTTCCTTCAAGTTTTTGTCTGATATTCCTGTTTATAATTAGATACTCCACTGCCTCTGTTGTGTGTCTGGTGTTTTTGAGGTCTCTTCGGGCATCATACAGATTCAGAATCTCTTCTGTATTCCAGGGTTTTTTCTTTGGGCGATTGAGGCTAATGATGTCGTTGGCAGCTGTTGCCATGACTGCGTTGAAAGTGTCTGTCATTACTTAAACATCAACATCCATCACAAGGAGTCGAGCAAATTTTATTCCAATTGTGGATTGGGATGACTTGCAGATGTTAGGGTCCTTCAGTTCGTCAAGGTTGAATTTGAGCCTGATTTATTTTGGCCTGTTAATTTTCTTCAAACTCACTCGGAAGTTCATAATGACGAGGTCGTGATTACTCCCAACATCAGCACCTAGGAACGTTCTTGTTTTTGCTCAATAATGCTAGATCGGTACCGGTTTTGAAACAGTATGTAGTCGATCTGGTTATGATTGGTTTCATTCGGTGAGTGCCATGTCCAGCATCGTGAAGCTTTATGTTGACCCGTTGTTGTAGCTTGCGAACTCGAGCAGCCGTCCCCCTCTTTCATTGGTAAGCTCATTGCAAGCATTATTAGTGTGTCTTGGGCAAAAGTCATCTGGCGGAGCCCATCTCTCTCCAGACTAAGGAGTTGTCAGAAGGGGATGTAGTACATCGTCCAACTGCCTTAGGGTCTCCACTCCTGATTTTCTTTTAGGGTTTACTCCCTTAGACTTTGGCTAACCAAAGCCAACCTGCAAGGCAGCATGAGACTCGTGTATGGGCGAGTTCGTCCATTTCACGAACAGATAGAGCATCTGCCACTGCCTCATTTACTTATGACATTCTAAAATCCGACACAAATAAACATGTTTACCCCTTCTTGTTTACCTGAATAATAATCCTGACATTAAGCTTATACGCATAGAGAATTATTTAGCTATGTATTAGTTGTTGATATAAAATAAAATAAATAAAAAAAACCTAAACAAGTCAATCAGGTCAAACAAGAGTGAAAGTGTTATATTAGAATAGAATGCAATAAAATATAAAATTGTCTTGAAACTAATAAACAAATAATACAATTAAACATACATTACAATCGTTTCCCTTAAACAATGTCTCCTGAAGGCTTTAATGGCTGATATTCTTTAAGAGCTATTTTATCAATATTTCCGTTTTTATCTTATAAGTTCGGTGATATTATCGTGCCATTCATGATTATGGAATTGGGGAAAGTAGGGAAGAATTTATTGATGAGACTTTTGGAAAAGTCTTGCAGATTCTTAATTCGTTCTCTGTTCCAACAACACTGGTGTCCACGGTTTGTCGCTCTTTCAGTGGGTTCAATCTAGCTAATTTTGAGTGAGATTTCATTTTGGTTCACTTATGTTGACCACTGAGTCTAGCGATTCGCAGCTCTCTGATCTTTGGTTACACATTGCAATGTGATTTGAAATGGTTGTTAGTAATTGTTCGCAACGCCATGGCACAGACAAATGTTTGTCAATAGATTGAAAGAAATGTTAAATTGGACCTTAGTGATGACTTCACAAACTTTGGTTTCACTAATTGTATGAAAGTATGGTTTGTATGTAATGTATATTTACCTTTATATTGGTCAGATTTTATTTAAAAACGAAAGCACTATGGTTCGCTAAGGATTGCGTAATAAGACATAAAGTACAAAGAAATAATTTCCCTTTTTCTCTTTTAATTTACAATTCCAATACAAATTTGGGTCCATTATTGCAGACAGAAAGTGTTTTGCTAATGATAACATCATGCAATAGAATGGTAGTGATTTATAGTTTCGCTGCATTTTGTCACACTGCCTTTAATTGATATCGATCTAATTTTGTGGCAAAGAAATATTTTTCATCGAGGTAAACGTTTCTCCAAGACTATTTAATCGTCTCAGTAGTTTTGTTCTCGCATGATTTTTTTAAGAGATTAAAAAACAGGGTTTTGCCAAATGAGCGGGGATTTCGAGATGAATTACATAACAAGACAACTGGGAGCAATGAGGTAAGTTCTGTTTTTGATATATGATTAAATGAACTTTCTCGCTTTTGTGTTTAATGGCAGTATTGCGCTAAAGATGACAAAATACCAAATAACGGTGATGATAGATGGTGTCGTGACGTTTACTTAACGTCTTTGTACCGGAATAAAACTAACCTTTAATCGGCGCGTTTTATTTAAATGATGTCTGCTTCCTACATGAAACAATATGTTTGTACCTAAGATTATATCGGACGAAAAATCTAAGTTACTTCAAAAAATGAAAATTAAACCGTAAGGTGCAACATTTGGATGACGGGTTTAGAGCTGAAATGTTACTATGCCCATAAGATAGACACTAACTATAATTACCAAACAAAATTAATAAAAGCTCTTTGTCAATGGAGCTTAAAGCTTACTCAGCTCAAGCAAACAATAATTATTGTATGTATCTGATGTACAACAATTGACCATGAAGCGATACAGTTACATGCTGGATATTGAGTCATTAGAACCGTTAGGTCTGTATCGCAAACATTTCAGATTATTTTTCTCTGTCCAGGAGTAAATTCTCTTATTTAAAACATTTTTAAAAAAAAAACAGCATAGTGTATCAATTAGGGACATACATCGATAATTATTAAGGTAATCTCTGCTCCCATTATTATATTTGGGCAAATATTACATTTAGCCTATTCATTGGGATGGTTACCGGAACCAAATATTCTGTTGAAAAGAGAGTTTAGGTATTATTAAACTCTCTTAATATTCAGTTTGTAACATGTATATAACAATTGGAATCACATAAGGTCCAAGATTTTTGTTTTTCATTGAACATAAACTGGTTATGATCTCATGGTCCGTTATTATCTCACCTGTGGTCAGTTTACAATACGACATTATCACTCTAGGTCCGTTATTATCTCACCTGTTGTCAGTTTACAATACGACATTATCACTCTTGGTCCGTTATTATCTCACCTGTTGTCAGTTTACAATACGACATTATCACTCTTGGTCCGTTATTATCTCACCTGTGGTCAGTTTACAATACGACATTATCACTCTTGGTCCGTTATTATCTCACCTGTGGTCAGTTTACAATAGGACATTATCACTCTTGGTCCGTTATTATCTCACCTGTGGTCAGTTTACAATACGACATTATCACTATTGGTCCGTTATTATCTCACCTATTGTCAGTTTACAATACGACATTATCACTCTTGGTCCCTTATTATCTCACCTGTTGTCAGTTTACAATACGACATTATCACTCTTGGTCCGTTATTATCTCACCTGTTGTCAGTTTACAATACGACATTATCACTCTTGGTCCGTTATTATCTCACCTGTGGTCAGTTTACAATACGACATTATCACTCTTGGTCCGTTATTATCTCACCTGTGGTCAGTTTACAATACGACATTACAGTATCACTCTTGGTCCGTTATTATCTCACCTGTGGTCAGTTTACAATACGACATTATCACTCTTGGTCCGTTATTATCTCACCTGTTGTCAGTTTACAATAGGACATTATCACTCTTGGTCCGTTATTATCTCACCTGTTGTCAGTTTACAATACGACTTATCACTCTTGGTCCGTTATTATCTCACCTGTGGTCAGTTTACAATACGACATTATCACTCTTGGTCCGTTATTATCTCACCTGTTGTCAGTTTACAATACGACATTATCACTCTTGGTCCGTTATTATCTCACCTGTTGTCAGTTTACAATACGACATTATCATTCTTGGTCCGTTATTATCTCACCTGTGGTCAGTTTACAATACGACATTATCACTCTTGGTGCGTTATTATCTCACCTGTGGTCAGTTTACAATACGACATTATCACTATTGGTCCGTTATTATCTCACCTATTGTCAGTTTACAATATGACATTATCACTCTTGGTCCGTTATTATCTCACCTGTTGTCAGTTTACAATACGACATTATCACTCTTGGTCCGTTATTATCTCACCTGTTGTCAGTTTACAATAGGACATTATCACTCTTGGTCCGTTATTATCTCACCTGTGGTCAGTTTACAATACGACATTATCACTCTTGGTCCGTTATTATCTCACCTGTGGTCAGTTTACAATACGACATTACAGTATCACTCTTGGTCCGTTATTATCTCACCTGTGGTCAGTTTACAATACGACATTATCACTCTTGGTCCGTTATTATCTCACCTGTTGTCAGTTTACAATAGGACATTATCACTCTTGGTCCGTTATTATCTCACCTGTTGTCAGTTTACAATACGACTTATCACTCTTGGTCCGTTATTATCTCACCTGTGGTCAGTTTACAATACGACATTATCACTCTTGGTCCGTTATTATCTCACCTGTTGTCAGTTTACAATAGGACATTATCACTCTTGGTCCGTTATTATCTCACCTGTTGTCAGTTTACAATACGACTTATCACTCTTGGTCCGTTATTATCTCACCTGTGGTCAGTTTACAATACGACATTATCACTCTTGGTCCGTTATTATCTCACCTGTGGTCAGTTTACAATACGACATTATCACTCTTGGTCCGTTATTATCTCACCTGTTGTCAGTTTACAATACGACATTATCATTCTTGGTCCGTTATTATCTCACCTGTGGTCAGTTTACAATACGACATTATCACTCTTGGTCCGTTATTATCTCACCTGTGGTCAGTTTACAATACGACATTATCACTCTTGGTCCGTTATTATCTCACCTGTTGTCAGTTTACAATAGGACATTATCACTCTTGGTCCGTTATTATCTCACCTGTTGTCCGTTTACAATAGGACATTATCACTCTTGGTCCGTTATTATCTCACCTGTTGTCAGTTTACAATAGGACATTATCACTCTTGGTCCGTTATTATCTCACCTGTTGTCAGTTTACAATACGACATTATCATCATCATTGTCAAGAATACAATTCACCGAGTTTGCATTTGGTACGAACCTTTTAAAATACTCGTGCCAAGCCATTTTCAAGATAATTTCTGTCCATTTCGAAGGTCGATGTTTTTAAATGTTTCCAAAACAAACGTTGTTACGTTCTTTATTTAATATTTCCTTTTGACCTTTTGTAATAGTAATTTTTCTTTAACCTATATAATGGTTTAAATTTACTGGAACTCCTTTTAATCACTCCGATGAAGCCTGAATTGACGTAATCATAGATATTTTGCATGTTTTGACTTGTTATGTTCTCTGTCCCTCCATGGTCATTACATTTACTTTTTCTACTTTTTTTTTCTTCATAGTCGGAAAATGTATCTTGATACGTAAATAAATTGTTTCAAACAATCGTCTATTTGTATTTAGCAGAACCGTTGTATGTGCTCAATAATATCACATGTTTAAGCTTGTATTAAAATAAAAAGAACTGTAAACCACTAAGTTGACGTATTACTGAAAGTTACGGAATTTATCAAAGGTATCGTTTACAATTCAGCAAATGAAAAGAACTTGTATTTCACGATTCTTTTGGCTGATATATATATATATATATATATATATATATATATATATATATATATATATATATATATATATATATATATATACATATATATATATATATATATATGTGTGTGTGTGTGTGTGTGTGTGTGTGTTTAGGCGCTAATAAGCAGTAATACAGAACAAGTGAAATCAACAATTTTTCAATATCGTTTTCAATTTTTTTGGCCAAGACCCATCTATTAAATAACTGCTTTTTTACTCTTCGACATAAATTTTTGCCGATAAGCTTAAGGAACTAACGCATAACCCCATAATCTGTATTCTTTTACAGCATCATTGTCACCCCTTTAGTTAACTGACAGTCATGGTAAATGTCAATGACCTTACCAGTGAGTACACACTGTAATAATTCAATCCAATACTCCCTTGCCCATTTAAAAATTTCAGCAACTTTTTCCAAACGATTAAAATATGTGTCTACTTCCAATGTCTCTGAAAGAGAGCACTAATTTAAAGTTCTTAAAAAAGATCAAAACTTAAATTTTAATTTGAAGTATGAAAGTGCTCTTTGCTTGCCAGCTCTATTCTTTTCATTCTACATTGATATTCCATCTCCTCTCTCTCACTTTAATCTGCATCTCTCTCTCTCTCTCTCTCTCTCTCTCTCTCTCTCTCTCTCTCTCTCTCTCTCTCTCTCTCTCTCTCTCTCTCTCTCTCTCTCTCTCTCTCTCTCTCTCCTACTTTTCAAATTGCATTTGTTTTCCTTTTTTGTCTAATTGCATTTGCATTTGTTTTTTTTGTAACTGCATTTTGTTGTTTCATCCTTTCTTTCATGACATTCGAGTTTCCGTTTGGTAATTTAATTTTAATTCTTTTACTTTTAGTAGTTATCTATAAGCGGGTTCTGGACCACCTTTTCAAAACGAAAGCCTTTTTTTATTACTAAAATTGCATTAAAATCACTAAATTTACATAAAACTACATCGATTTAGACATAAAAATGCCATTTTTCATCTCTTGTTGCCTTATCTAAAAATAAAATGTCACAAAAAAGGGGTACCAAAATAAAGCCTCAATTCTGCTAAATAAAATCTCTATCAGAGCTAATTTTGTAAAATTTAAGGCCAAAAAAACCATATGGGAAATTCCTGGACCACTCAAAAATAGAATAATAATGCTAAATCAGTGATTTGAACCTTACAAATCTCACAAAAAATGGGTACCAAATAAGCAAAAACAACAAAATTGTGTTCTAAAACGGGTTCTGAACCACTAAATAAAGCAAAAATTGGGTACCAAATAAGTAAAACACCAAGATTATATACCGAAATTGGGTACCAAATAGCAGGAGCAGGGGCGAATCAGAGAATTGTTTAGAGGCGTTAATTTGGCAAACCAAGGTTTCCTTGAAATGGAAAAAAAGCGTCAATTTGGCAAACTAAGACTTCCTCGTAAATGCTTTATACAGGCTCATTTGGCAAAAAAAGACGCCACAATTGTTGTCGAACCTCCTGCTGCTGCTATGGGGTTACCAATTTTTTTCAACCGAATATTTGATCAAGTCCGATACGATATCTTGATCTAGGATCATGCAAATTTATCGTTACAAATCCATGTGTGATTGACTGAGCGTGACTAAAGAAATTTCGAAAGAGATTATAATCCATGTCTCCACTGCACCAAGTCTGGTGAATATTTCGTAGTGTATGTGTGTCAACTCCGTTGAATACAGCAAGAATATTGCAGTTATCTCTGATCACTTTTGGTATTTGAGTGTATCGTTGAGTGACATATATCACATCGGTATTTTTATGCCTGCCTCTGGAAAATATCCTAGCAGGGTTCTTTTGATTGTCTAACATCACATCATCATATACGACTAAGTTGTTAATACTTCCATCAATATCATCAATGTTCGGTGCTTCTTCAATATCGGTTATAAATTCAATAATACACTCTCCGGTGATTTATGCTGCCTTTTCGTTGTAATCCTTTAACACTTCGTAGTATCGCTGATCATCTATACTCGGGGCTATTAAATACAACTTATCCCATTTCATCCATCTCGTTATCAAATTAAGTAGCAGCTGCGTCTTGCCACTTCCAGATGGTCCGATTATAATCATACGAATAGAATTTGGTAGCGCTGCATGATGCTTAACTTGTTCTCTTGTTTTTGTCGCCGAAAAATTAATTACATTCATGTTATTACAAATATATTATGGATCTATATTGTGTGAAATGTAAGAAGCGTACTGGCACAGATGACTTGACGAAGATTACAAATAAAAATAACAGATCAGCACATTCTGGTAAGTGTGTAGAATGTGGTACAAAGAAGTTTAGATTTGTTTCTATAAAATCTGCAGATGATTTTTTTAAAAAAAGCGGTGGAGATATCGCCACTAGTCTAACTAAACTTCCGGGAACACCATGGGCAAAATACCCAGGAGAAAAACACCTTCCAGGGTATAATTATTGTGGACACGGAACCAGACTCGATATCAGACTCGATGATCAAAACCAACCCCGACCCGGTGAAAACCCAATAAACGCTATTGATAAGGCGTGTCATGCTCATGATGTTGCTTATAAAAGCAGTAATCTGCAACACAGACATATCGCAGATGTGAAATTAATTCATGCGTTGAATTCTATCACTGATAAATCTTTCAAAGAAAAATTGGCTTCATGGTTGAAAAAATCGGAGATGAAGGGTAAATTGGTATTAGGTGCTGGTAAATAATAACAACATGGAATTTATTTATTTTTCTCCAAGAGGATACTGGAGGGGTAAAGCAGAATCAATAAACTCGCTAGCGCTTCAAAGGTGAAAAATACCACTGCAGCGGATTGGTTATCCAAACAGGCATTATGGTAGATTTATCTACCGCCGCCTAAACAAATTAACTACTCGCATTTTGATGTCAGCGCACCTAATGAGGTTCATCAGGCCGATATATTATTTTTGCCGCATGATGGTTTTTACAAGTACGCGCTACCCGTAGTTGATGTTGCGAGTCGATACAAACAAGCGGAACCGTTGAAAAGAAAATCATCAACTGAATTTGCTTCTGCGTTTGAAAGGATTTATTGAAGGGGTCTTCTACATTGGTCCAATCTATTACAAGTTTATCCCGGCAAGGAATTTCAGGGTGCAGTGTTATCAACAATGAAGCATCATAATGTCACCATCAGATGAGGACATACTGCACTACATCGCGATCAGGCAATTGTTGAACGATTTAATCGAACGCTTGCTGAGCGGTTATTTGGATATCAATACGCGAAGGAATTTATTAAGGATAAACGATCCCGTGAATGGGTTAAGAGACTACCAGGCGTAATTACCGCGTTAAATAATGAAATTACTCGAACAATTAAAATGAAACCTAACAACGCGATTAAAACGAAATATATACCCGTAAAACCGCAAAATGATTTTTCAAAACAACCAATACTCGGAAATGTCACTGTTAGATATTTATATGAACCAGGAGAGCTCGAAGGTGGTAAGAAAGAGCTACTGATCCTATTTGGAGTGTCACCGTACATAACATATCTAGTATAACACGATCTACGGGTAGACCGCCAGTCTATAGATTGGATTCAACTGCTCCTCAGCGTGGGTTTACTCGTGAACAACTACAAGTGATACCCGAGGATACTCAATTACCACCGCGTGGTCTTAACTAGCACCTCATCGTCTGTTGCACTCAAGACAAGTCAACATCACATTATCTCTGGTATGACCAATACTTCTATTTTTTCTATCTACGGTAAATTGTCGAGAGTCCTTATCCGACCAACACCAACTCATTATACAATTGCAACTCGCGCAGTGATTATTCTGTTGTTTTTTCAGTGTAATTATTAATTCAGCATCAATATCAAATGCTCTGTTATTTTTTTGTCCTCTTGTTTATAACCAGGGAGTTTTTTTTCTGATTATATCATCGTTGACGATATCACTTATTGTAGTGTCATAAGCATCTAGAACAACTCTTCGAAGTTGATTTATTCTTCGTACTTTGGACACTGCGAGATAAACTAAATTCGACCACTCGATGAGATTATCTATGATCCAAACAATTGTATCGGATATAGTGAACCCCTGCGAAGAATATATCGTCGCTGCGTATCCTAGCTTCCATGGAGATTTATCAGCGCTTAATGCATCTTCGACGACATTGATATCAACCAACACAATATCATTTAACACTAGAATCTGCTTTTCACTTTGTCCTGGAATATCAATTTCGATATTTTGTGTTCGTGTATCATTGGGTCTATAACACAGCGCTACTGAAAGTGTAGAAAATTTTCCTTTATGCAATTCAAATAACTTCATCTGAAGTGTGTCTCTGACTATGTTTCTACTTGCTACTATCAAATCGTTTGGTCTCCACGCTTCCCAGAAATCATTTAATGGTATTTTTTAAATTATTTCACGCGCTATTTCACATTGGATTCTATCCGGTTGTAATCTAATTAGTTTCTTGAACTCGCATAATTGTTCATCAAGTGTTCTATGATCAGTATTAATTTCTTCATAAAAGTCTACAAAATTCTTTAGCCAATCATGTGGAGACAAACCGACAAATGGTGCTGGTTGACCATGATCGCCACACATTATTACTTTTGTATTCGCTAATAATAGTCAATCAAGAAATCTTTGTATTACATCTAACGACACCGTGCATATCTCATCCCAAATAATGACTTCAGGAATGAATTTCTCACCCATTCGATTAGGAGTCCGTTCGTCACATTTCCATCGAAAAAAACTGTGATAAGTGCAAGCATTAATTCCTCGTTGTTTCATCTCTTTTGCAAGTCTATGGGTCGGTGTTAGAACAATCATGTTTGATTTCCCTCGAAATAATTCAATCACACGAGTTGTCTTCCCTGACCCACCACAACCGTTTAAATAACTGGTTTTATATCTACATATTCGATCAGATATCGACGGTGCATTAGAAAGTTCTGATATCTGATTATTTTTCAAATATTTATCTTCAATCGTAACATCTGCTGATTTGAAATTGTCACACGGTATTTCCTTTTTAATTCTCCATGATCCCCAACTCTCGTCAGAATTTGTAAATTCAGCCACTGCTTCGCTATGTTTCGCGTTTATTTAAAATGAATCAGTGGCTACTCTAACCGCGGTGTCAGGAAATCTATTTATCATTGAAAATAAATTAATAGAAGCATAAGCTAGTAAAGACGCCCTTAAATGTGCATACCGAAGATTTTTCCATCGTTGTAAGTAACAATTGTACCCAATTTGTTTCCATCGGACAAGAAAGCGTCTTTACGATTTACATATATATCTTTAGATGTTACATCCGCGATTATAAAACCGTATTCAGCATCATCTATAATCAACCGTGAAGAATATCTGTTATTGTCATATTTTTTCCACCCTGAGTGAATTTACCAATTATTCTTCTACCGAGATCTTTTGCGTGTTTATTTCTAACTTCAAAGATCTGTTTCGACCATTTCAAGATATATTATTCGTCGAGATCGGGAAATTGTTTTCTATAGTCGCTGATTATACTATCTAGACTATCAGATTGTGGTAACCAGACCTCAGTCTGCGCTCGATATAATATAATCGCTTCACTGATAATCAGCGATATCAGCATTTTAGAATCAATCATATACCGTAATAGCACTATTGGCATCCAGTGTTTTTCAGATATGTGTCTACCAATCCAAACATAACACGGATGAAGTCCTGTAGCCAATTCAAATGATATCGCACGAGCAAATCCAGTTAAATCAAAATCAGGTAGTGGTCCATTAATCGCAACACGAGTCATTTAATGTGTGGGATGTACAAATCGTTTAAAGTACTTAGCACATTCTCCATACCCGAGAAAACTCCCTGGATAATACGCAACTATATCAACCGAATAATATTTTCAGGGTCATATTTTGTATTCCCTAATCCGCCATGGTTATATTCCACACAACTTGATTTGATATCTGATAGAAATTCAGCTCTTGTTGGTTTCCACAGATTTCTCTTTCTCGTGAAATGAGCTGCAAACGACGGAATTGTAAAACAGTTTGTTAATAATTGTTCGCTGTGTTCCGTTGAAAAACCACTAGCTAGTTTTTTCATCTGGTCATGAAGAGCTTCAGTACGATATAATTCGCCATTGGGTTTTACAAATTGATCGAATTTACCCTCTTCGTCTTCAAAACTCTGAAATAACCACACTGACACTGGATCGTTTTTACTTGACTGAGAAATAAAATCAAATAAATTTCCCGTGTAATATTTTATTGTTCTATCCCGCGGAAATATTGTTACCGCAGGTGTCCACGCGTGTTCATTATGGTCAATAATTTTAATTGGAGCTCCTTGTCATTTATATTTTGATTCGTGTAATATTTCTCCTGTTATCGTCATTATGGTTATTGGAAATCTTAATGATGTTTCTAATTTAGTTATATCTTCAATTGTTGCTCCGTTCTTCCTATCTGTTAATTCCCATTCATTTATTTTTTACGTCTTAGATCAATTTGTTTCCACGCAACGCATTTGTGAAGTGTTCTATTATTCGTTCTGCTACACAATTTATCCTTGACAGTTTCATTGGTTTTAATTTTTCAATACCCGGTTTATCATTTAACGAATATATCCCATAAACAACTGCTGTTACAGGATAAGATCTCTCGTAATACGGTTTGTCAATCCCAGTCAGCAATCCTGGTTTAGAATCCTGACTCACAGTGATAGTTCTTTTATCTTTCAAGATTGGTTAAAATTTATCTCGAATAATCCAGTTTCCCATTTCTGAGCGGATAACGAATTTCACTCTAAAAAAATACTTTTCTTGTCAAGATGTGAGATTATCACTGCTGATCTTTCGTCGTTCATGGTAGCATCAACGTCACCATCGATTCGAAATGTCGACCAACAGTGAGATGCTCCATCGCGATTGAATTTAGCATTTTTCCAAGGCGTAATTTTCGTTTATCTCTCGAATTCCTCCATATTATAATTAAAACAAGTATTTAAAAAAAGAATTTTTATATAATGAACCATTGCAAATGGCTTATGATAGGATCAGTAACCGCATGTAACAAATCATGCAGAAGAGAATTCTGTGGATATCATATGCAAAGTGTTCGTAACGGAAGTTTTGGACCACTCCCTTGTATCCGATGTGGGGTAGGTGTGCGTGATAAATCGCAATTATGTCTGAGTTGCGGTGGTAAGCGATAAAGAGAGTTGAAGCGTTATTATGATAAGAGAATCAAAAACTCCATCAATGACTCTGACAAAATCATAAGAACACTTCAAGATTATATTCTTAGATTCCAAAGTAATAAGTTAACCAAATAATGAATTAGACAAATAGTATTATATATAAATGGACCAAGAATTTCAGCCACATCCCGTGATTACCAGTTATGAAGCGTCTCGTGACGGTATTGTCAGAAACCGCAGACTGAAGAATCCATTAGGGATTGTGAGTAATCAGGGGTATTTGAGGTTTTGCGCTGGAGGGGAGAAGAATTATCATAATCATCGTTTCGTGTATGAGTGTTTTCATGGATTGATCGAAGATGGTCTTGTTATCGATCATATTGATTCCAATCCTAGAAACATTTCTTTAGATAATTTACAAGCTATTTTTCAGAGTGAAAATTCAAAACGGGATGAGACTGGAAAAAACTAGAATAACGCCAGGTTTATAAGATCATTTAATATAAAAAAATAACGAGGAAAAAGAATTTAAATCAATACATGAAGCCGGAAAATATTTCGGTATTTGTAGAGCCTCAATACGAAAAGAAGCAGAAGGAATTTATAATGCAGCGATTTCCAAGGGAACCGGACATAGAATTCAATTCTTTTACGTATGAATTATGTTTTGTACTATTATATATAACACCAAAGGGGGATAACCCATGCGGGCTATCGGTTTATGAAAGAGAGGTAATCTCAATGGTTTTTTTTTGCCAAATAAGGGACTCAATGAATGATAATCGCTCATCATGTTTACAGTTTATTTTTGAAAAATATATTAGAGATATATATTTTATTATATAACATGAATTCTGATAATATCAATGAGATCATAACTGTATTTCAAATTTAAAAAATCAAGGAATTCAATTATCAGAAAAATTAAACCGTGATCAAATTCTTTCTGATTATCAAGATATTGAATACAGCGCTATGAATAATAAATACGTCTTACCAAAACAATATGCTTTTATACAAAAAAATCCAGAATGCTATTCGCGATTCTCTTGTATTCTGTAACGACGTCAATAATTTTGTCCCGTTATTCACTGTTGTCGAAAAAATCAGAAAAGAATTGGGGCAGCAATATGAAATCAAACGCACAATTAATTTTAAGGCTAAAACGTTAAGAGATATTATCCGCCAAACCGAAAATCCCCCTTGGTAACCTCAACAGAATAAGTTTTAACCAACGATTTGACATGTACTACATAATGAACATGTATTTGTTTTTAATTACTGAAATATTTCAGCAATTTATTTTTTATATTGATTTTTGGTCACTTTTGCCTACCTGAGTAGGGTCAAATGGTCGATTTCCCATGCTATTTATCGTAGACTTTTTCCACCAGAAATTATTTATGGTGATAAAGTCACTGCATTTATATTGCACATTAATTGGAAATTGCAAAGTAATTTTAATAATGGTAAATGAATCGCTAACGACTAGATTAGCGCGTGAAAGATTATCTGCAATTAAGAAGTTCATCCCAATCCGCGATTCTGTTCGAGAAAAATTGCAATCGAGACAGAGTCTTCAGACTGTTTTGTAACAGGATCTGAAGAATTGTTTAAACCAATAAACACAGCAACCAAAGATGTAATATCAGCCATTTAAAGAACGATATATGGAGATATCCCCAAGGAAGGATCAAGGAAAGAAGAACCTCTTCTTTCTGTGCTTAAACAAAATGCACAGGAAACTGGACAAACAAAGGAATCTTTAAAAACACTTCCTGGTGATATAATAACTGCTTCACGACTTCGAAACCAACAAGAACGACTTGAACAAGAAGAAATTGAACGACTAGGTGATATTGATATTAACTCCCCACCGCCTGAACCGCTTGAACAACAAGGTGCTGCTGCAAGAAAAGACTATCCACCTGAAAAATATTTACGGCTGATGCGTTAAATATGATTTTACTAGAATAAATTTTGAAACAAGGAAACAATATATAAATGATGAATTTGACGACGCTATAAAAGACAAAGGCACCTGGACATCAAAAGTATATTTAGCAAAATACGGTGGAACTAGAATTACATGAAAGAGACATGCTGATTTTCCTAATTTTCAAGCCTTGGTAAGAGGTGTCACACAGCCACCACCAGTATGCACAGCAGACCCAATCCCAGGTGAAACAGAAATAATGCAAGAAGCTGATACTGAAAAAGGTGCAACTGGTATTACTAAAAAATCAAGCGGAAAGGGATTTTCTCAGAGTGGAATTTCAAGTAGTGGTCTTGTTCGTTGTTCTGGTAATATTCTCAAAGATATAGCACGATTAAAGGTTCTCATAGGACGAAAACGAGCTGGAAATAACTCACCGGAAATAATTAATGAAGCAGATGATATTTGCATGCGGTTATTTCAAGGCGGCATCATGAATATTGAAACATATCGATATTTTATTGACGAGATAGTTGAGCATCAAAGGGATTTTTACGGTTATCATAGTGACTAATCACCGAAATTGCTTGCAATGAAAATCCGTAGTATTGGAAATCGTGTACTATGAAAATCGTTTACAATTTTACGATTAGATAAATAGCATTTAAATAAGATAATCATGCACTCCAACCATGATAAACCAACTAGCGTCTATGTAGTAAATTCACGATTGCTTGTTTATAAAGCGTACTCTGATGATGGTCTCGGCAATACCATTGCAGGGTTATTTTCAAGAATGGCTCCAAAAGTGGCACCGCTAGCAAAACAATTATCGATGAAAGCCATTGATGTTATTCGTGATAAGGGTATTAGCGCTGTTGGAGATGTTGCCGGGAAAGCATTTTCCGCCGCGAAGGATAAACTAATGTCGCTAGTTCGACGAAGAAAACCACCAGTGATTTCATCACTGGCGCTGCCATCTACGCAAGTGATGCCTGCAAATGTTAGTAAAATAATAAATAACGCAGTAGATCAAACATCAGCATCTTTTGCGACCAGCAACCAACACAATATCTAAAATATGATAGCGGGAAGTGGCTTAAAACCACGAAGACGACGATACAAACCATGATTTAGATCGAGGAATATATAATAAATTGTTCAAACGGACACTTGATCCAGCGTTTGATATGGAAGCCCCAGTGCGTAAAGATGATTCTGTACGCAATTATCAATTGTATTCTTATCACGCAGTACAACCTGATCTTCGATCAAGAATTGAACTTCAAGTTCATGATACCAGTAAATATTTTCTAGCCGCTGAAGCATTTATCGAAGTAGAAGGAGAACTTATAACAAATGTTGCAGCTAATACGCCATAAGCAGATGGTACCCAAGTCGTTTTGTCAATAATGGTATCATGGCGCTATTTGAGAGTGCAAGATATATGATTGATGGAAGAGTCTATAGAACGCGATGTTGATGTAGCCACAACAATAGTAGGGCTAGCAAAATATTCCGATGATTATACAAGATCGGCAGGCCCTTCTATGATGTTTGCAAAGGATGCTAAAAATACTACTGGAAAAAATTCATTTGTTGTAAGACGACCAAATGATCGTGATGCTGCTCCTGCTGATATCGAGGATATGATTATAAACAATGATGAGAATTTCAACCTAGGAGCTGCAACACGCATGTCAATGTTGCATGGAGCGCGTAAATCATTTTCATGCGCGATTCCACTGCATCATATATTTGGATTCAGCAGAAATGTCCAAAAAATTATCTATGGAGCAATGCATACAGTAGTACTCGTGCGAAAGGGTAATGATAGTGATGCAATTTGGAGGGTTCCAGCAGATGCTACACATTCAGATGCTGATGCCGGTAAAGTCATTTTAACAAAACTATCATTGTGGATGCCAGTAATGACTCCAGCACTCGGCGCAGAAGAACGATTACTATCATTTATGGATACAGGAGGAAAATCATTGCTAAATTGGCTAACAACAACAACAGATATTAAGCAATCAACTGTTAACGGCATATTTACATGGAACCTGGCATCACAGCTCCACGTCATATATTTATGGCGTTACAGGATATGGCGAGGGCTGGTTCACAATTACAAAGCCATATGATATTTGATCAATTAAGTGTTACTGACGTCTCGCTGAGAATAAATGGCCAGCAAGAACCATCCGAGGCTATACAACTTCATTACCGTCAAAACCATATTGCACGCGTGTATCATCGTCTGTTGTCATATATGGGGCGCGATCAAAATCTTGATACTGGTCTACAAATATCACAACATAATTTTAGGGAATTTTATCCGATCTATTAATTTTCATTGGAATATCTTGATTTAACAAGATAGTCCGTCGTTGATATACAATTTAGAGCTACTGTGCTTCGTGGTGTTATCCCCGAATACAGAGCAGTTGCTGTCATTCTCAGCGAGAAATCAATGTTACTTGAAGGTGTTGGTGGACGAATGAGAGTAATTGATGGCCAGTGGAAAATATGTAAGAATTAGATCAATCTGTTATTTATAATGTCATATAGTCATATTAGTGTTACATTGACTCCTGGTCAGATTAAAAAATTGCAATCAGAATCGGCTAAAAAATGTGGAACCACGATAACTCTGAAACACAATCAGATGTCTGGTGGTCAGAATAAATTGTCGCTGACAACTCGTCAAATAAAACACTTCAATTATGCTTTCAAGATAAAAAGGTGTTCAGATCACATTCTCTGAAGCTGCGATCAAAAACATGATAAAATCAGGTGGTATATTTCCTTTGTTAGCTGCGTTACCAGCGTTGATTGCGGCAGCAGCCCCAGCGGTGGCAAAAGCGGCAGCGTTTGGAGCCGTTGGTACAGCGGCAGGGATGGCACTAAAGACGGCTACCGGGAAAAGAAAAAAAGGGAAAGGGTCTAAGACTACCAGGAACCCTTTATTCATGGTATAAGGGAAACGATCTGAGAATCCCAGGAACAGTTTATTAACTCCCATGTCAAATTTTGATTTACTTGATGGTGCTAAAAAACTAGCAATAAAAAACTTCAGAGGTGTCTTTATGAAAGATCAGTTGCCATCACAACCAAACAGCGTTGAAACCGGTGTCATTAATCTCGATAACAGCACCGGATCTGGAACTCACTGGGTTGCATACGTGATTGATCCGCGTGCAATTGTTTAATTCGATTCATATGGGTTAGCGCCACCTAAAGAATTCATGCGTTATATAAACCACTTAAACACTTTTCATAAAATGAAGACTTGGTAATCTACGCTACCAACACAACAAATGAATGACCCACCAATATGCGGCATAGAGTATTAAATGTCCTTGACTCTATTTCATCATCGGGAAAACCACCTCATCAAGTCGTAAATGAATCTACGAGTAATCGCTTTTTAGAGAGAAATAATTAGGAAATCAAAGATTTTTACAATAACAATGATTGATATTTGGGGGAGATCTCTATCAATGCTGAAGAAACCCGATGCCGATGGCACTGCAACCGATGATATAAAAAAATAATCGAAGATGAAATAGCTGAGATGTTGAACTTAGCAAGTGTTGATCCCAATGAAACAGTTGTATTTCAAGATCGCTAGGGAAAATTGAAAACTAGTAATGTTTCTCTTGATGATATCTTAGTTAAACTACGCGGCGCAATAGAAGATACTATCATGTTGTTTTCCAACGATGGTAAACTCAAACCAGGCGCACTTGTTTCAACTATTGTGGATAGAATTAACAATATTGACAAACCCATATTAGATTTCTTTGAAAATCCACCGGTAACCACACCGAAGCTAACAGAGATAAAAACTGCTATCGATAATTTGACAAAACTACGATCGGATTATGACACTCATGTGTCTCACTTTGGTATGCTACGTGAACACTTTAACAGGACCGATGACTCCATTGATAGATTTTTTGGTAAAAAAATGCTAAACCCGAGGATATTAAAATGGATCTAACTAGTATCATCACGAAACTTGATACAATCACGGATATTAAAGTGATCACTGACGCCAACCAAAGATGATAGCAATCATTGGAAAAACAAAAATTCCTCATGAACAAACAAATATCATAAATAACGTATACGCGATTAAATGGGGATCATTTGCGTGGACACCATCCACTAACATATTAAATATCACCGCGGCCGTAAAAGGTATTTATCGATTAACAGTAGTATCACCAACTCAATTTAATATTTTATCAACGAGTTCTTCTGGGGTCAACAATACAATATCAACAATCATCGACAAGGAAACAGTTGAACAGTTCACGATAATAGCAATCGATGGTAATCTAGCTAAGGCATCAATAACATGGTATGTATAATTCGTAGCCGAGTTAAGTAAATAACTAAATTGAAATCTATTGTAATAAATAAAATACCATCACTAAAGATTTCATCATCACATTATCGACATGATCAAGTCAGAGAATTTCAAACTAAACTCAAAACCCTCACTCAGGAGTACCAAACAGAAATAAAATAAATATCGACGAGGAATCACCGCAGTTGATGTTACCGTGTACTCGGTGAGTGGTGTAATCACCGGAGCTGGTATTATACTCTCCTCTGTGACAATGATTGCTCCGATAGCTGTTCCAATTTGTATATTAGCGGCAACAACAATCGCGGGAATAATTTCAATAATAACCAAAAAAATATCATCATGCAGCCAGTACAAACTACAACATTACGTAGTTAAATTTCATGTTGTGTCCACTGCATACTCACAAGTATCCTCGATGATATCGTCGTCACTCGATGACACATTAATATCAGATAGTGAGTTTTACGCGATGGTACGTATTTATGATTCCACGATGTCGAAATTAGAGCAGGATAATAATAATAATAATGTCAACACCGCAAGAACTACTTCAACAAATAGAGGAAAATACCACACCGGTGAAAACCAGCATGATCTCAATAACCTCAACGAATCCAGAATTCAGTGTGAATTTCCCTACTCCGATTCCGTTAAGGAGATAGCGTTAGCAAAATTACGAGTGTATCACAGTTGGCCTAATATCAGATCAAAATCATTTGGCGGTTAACAACCGAATAATTCCTTGGTGTTTGCGAATAAGAATAAAGAAGACGGGACTCCAGACTGGAACGTTGTTTCGCTACCATCTGTTTTCATACCAAACTGAACAAATCAATAACGAATACCACCTGAGGCATCATACCAAATACCCAAACCAAAAAAATCTGATTATGTCACAGACGAAAAATTATATCATGAAATCAACCCATCATATCGAGATGATTTATCTGATATAAAAAAATGCAACATTAACCTCTGTTAGAGTTACATTTCTTGATAACAATACCATACAATGGTATTTTGGTTTTGAAAAAACTCCTTATTCATTGATTGCAATTGTATTCACGTTAAATAACGTCATTGATTATTTGAAAGAGATTAATCGATTACATAGAACACAACTAGAACGACTACGACGGAGTTTCCAAGAGCATCTCTCTGATATAACAAAACCACATGATGAGATTATTAAATGTGTTAGGATATTAAATCAGCTTGTATCCGACATGGAATATATCAACGAACGAATAATTCAAGCAATATTTGATGACAAGAACGGAGACAAACAAAAATTCCTAACTTTTTACAATATCAAAGAAGCTGATTTACCAGATTTGAAGTTTCCTGGGTATAACGCAAATGAACTAAAAAAATCTGTTAATGATCTTATTCAAGAAAACTTTTCTATAATACTCGCCAAATGGAAACAACAAACAACAATCCTCAAACATAATAATGACCCAGACGGCGGTGGTAGTCATATCGCTCCTCACAATGTGAATATATCCTCGGTGATAGCATTGAATTTAGTATGTGATGTTATCGAAGGGAGTTATCAAATAAATCTCGAGCGATCAAATCAAGCTCAGCAGGGATATATTTTATATTCATTTGCATCAACAGCTCCTCCAGGGTTTCTAATAATTGAGTCCCCAATTAATCCAGTATATATGCGATGTCATAATGATTCACTAACGAGAATTAATTTTAAACTCACTGACCAGTCCAATAATTTGATTGATTTACAAAAAGAGGTTTTACAAATTAGTCTGTTTGTGAAATCTTAAATGATTTTCATCATAAATTGCTAGTGTTAACCCCATAGCAGCAGCAGGGGGTGAGACAGCAATTGTGGCGTCTTTTTGTTTGCCAAATGAGCCTCTATAAAGCATTTACGAGGAAGTCTTAGTTTGCCAAATTGACGCTTTTTTTTTATTTCGAGGAAACCTTGGTTTGCCAAATTGACGCCTCTAAAAAGTTGTCTGATTCGGCCCCTGCTGCTGCTCAAATAAATAAAATAACATTAAAATAGTACAAAAGCGGGTTCTGGACCACTAAATAAAGCAAAAAGGTTATTTTTATACCATCAATAGGCGGGTACCATAAAGCAAAACGTTAAAATTGTATACCATAACGGTGTTAGTCAATCTTATGGAAATGCGCTAAAATCCCCATTACCAAAAGTGGGTTCTGGACCTCTAAATAAAGCAAAAATTTTATTTAGCAGAATTGAGGCTTTATTTTGTACCCCCTTTTTTATGAAATTTTATTTTTATATAAGGCAACATGAGATGAAAAATGACATTTTTATGTCTAAAATCGATGCAATTTTATGTAAATTTAGTGATTTTAATGCAATTTTAGTAAAAAAGGATTTCGTTTTGAAAAGATGGTACAGAACCCGCTTATAGATAACTACTCTTTTAGATCAAAGTCTGATGCAGACTTACAAATCGAAACCAAAGCACTTTTATCTAAAACATTCTTTTCTACCAAATTCTTAAACAAAAATTATATTCGACAATCCGGTGTTGGAAATTCGAATAAAATTTCATAAACTGTCTTTGTCCAAGAATGCTGTATGAGCACATCAAATATTTCCAGAGATACGAATTAATCCTTTAAAATCCAACTGAACTGAAGAAAAGTTAATATGGAGTTAAAAACTGGCTACAACAAAAGAAAATGGCCTAACGTCAGATGCCCAAAGTTAACTGTCGAGAACCAATCATTTTTACTTTTAAAATATAAAATTGTTTTTTTCTTAATTCACTGGTGCCATCTTGACCTTGACAACAACAGATCCTTTTAAAATAAAAATAAAACCCGTTTACTTGTTCGCCATTTACCCAGAATCAAAATAACGACCTAGGTCAACAGTACTTGTTTACCAAAGAAATTTCAGGTCAACCAATTTTCTGAAGGAACAAAACATCATCTTTAGTGAATAAATTTACATTACAATAGCATGTAATGAAAAAAGAAGAATTGAAAACTGACAAACAAACAACTAAATTAAAACACACACACACATACATACATACATACATACATACATACATACATACATATATATATATATATATATATATATATATATATATATATATATATATATATATATATATATATATATATATATATATATATTATACACACACACACACACATAACACTTACACCCATAAAAAGAAAGATTTTATTTGACAAAGCTTTCTTTTGCCATATATTACTTATACACGAGTTTTAAAAAATACTTAAGCTATAGTTGTTGCCGTACTATGTGTCTTTAGTTTTGATCTATGACCATCTCTCAGCTGTTTCTAAACCTTCATTTTCCAAATTGCTCTTTTGGACATTCTCCTAAGCTGATTGATAAGAATAATTATTAATCTCTCGAGAGCAAATCTGTTGTTTTTCAACTGCATATATAATCGCTGTAAGGGTTGGCAGGTTTTTAATACGTCTCCATAAAGTTGATCCAAGAATCTGGTCATGATCATCTTCAAATTGATGCCCATTCCTTTCTTTCATCTTGGGCCATTCTAATTGCACCTTTCTCTCGCCTACTGGTGGTTGCTGGGTTCTGCAGTCAACATTTCTGCCTCTCTCTGCCCTCTCTGTTCTTAAAGATACCTACAGGAACAAGTCTTTAGTGAGATCTTTAACTATCGCATCTAGGTTGTCTGTCACTGATAATGCAGGAGTTTTGAGAATATCATTGGAAACCTGGCTGGATGCCTCCACCGTCTCACCAGATGAATCTGAACGTTTCTGCTGCTTAACATATAACCTGCATCCCGTCTTCGACTGATGGATTCTCACCCCAAAGCATTCTTATATTCTGTCCTACAATGACACTTTGTTCTCGTGGTGGCAATATAAATATTTGTATCGGTGCGACTCCATAGTCATCAGCCAGATTCACTTGCCTTTTCCTCTTGGTTCTTTTTAATTGGTTTGTGAATGAGGTACTTGATACTTGTACCAACAATGGAGTTCCATCCACCGTCTTTAAGAGACAGTGATTAATACTGGTACTATCCAATTGACTCTGATGAACAATAACACCGTGTAGTTATCTAATTTCAATTCAAGATTGCTAGTATTAAATGTCCACATAACTGTAAACGCAAATGTTGAATCTGATACAGATTTGATAATCTTGATACAGTTGTATCGATCTAATTAATATATAGAAACATTAATGTAATGGACATTGATCTTGTTCTCTAGAGACTTGTGATGTAAACGTTTTTAGAAAACCAAAAATTTCATACAATGTTAATGGCCATTCAATATCAGCATCACATATGAGGATGAAAATGTTGTAACATTTATGGCATGTAGCATACTTTTTCATGTAACATTTATGGCAAAGAACATACTTTTTCATGTAACGTTTGTGGCATGTAACATACTTTTTCATGTAACATTTATGGCATGTAACATACTTTTTCATGTAACATTTATGGCATGTAACATACTTTTTCATGTAACATTTATGGCATGTAACATACTTTTTTTCGATTATTAGGGAAATATATCTTTGAAGTCTTTGTGAGTTCTTAACTTCAAATATTTGAAGAGATATATATACATGTACTAATGCTGTAATTGATTATTGTGGTTTATTTTAAAAAAATCAAATCATCTTTGTATATAAATGTTATCAGTTTGATTAATTTTTATCTATGATATTCTATTGAAGAAAATATTTTATTTTTAGATTAGAGATAGACATCTGGAGTAGTGCTAATTCAGGACAAAATATACTTTGAAGTGAAAAAGAAACACTGAAAGATAACAACAAATGTATTGAATTAGCTGATCAAGTAGAATACACAATTCAAACTGGCAGCTTGAAATTATTTTACTCAAAATATATACAGCACACTAATAAAATGGCGTTGTCCTGATAGAGACAAGTCCTGTGGCTGAGCGAGAACAGCGTGTGACTTTGGTACAGAATGTATTTTTCTGTTGAAGAAAAAGTAACCAACACAGCAACTATGAATACATTAGCAATTACTACCGATCTAGAATCTACAAGAACTTGCTGTTCAATTTATTTGATTCACTGTAGCTGGTCAAGAACGAATTTGCGATAAAGCATCGATGAGTACCATATAAATACGATGAAAACAAATAAAGGACACTAAAGCACTTAAATGAGAGATTAAGAGAACACGCATGTGTCAAGCTACACTTAAAAACTCTTGGCGATATATTTTGTCAAGCTACACTTAAAAACTCTTGGCGATATCTTTTGTCAAGCAACACTTAAAAACTCTTGGCGATATCTTTTGGCCTGTACTCTTGTGCATGATGACTGAACTATTTAAAGGACAGAAAGGTAGCCATATGGTAAGCTAATGATTGGCTAAAAAAAAGCAACGCAAACTGAATTATTTATATCAGCCTTTAGATGATCAAGAAATGCGAATAAACATTGAATGTATTTGTGATTTGTGCTTAGCTATGTGTTGTTTAACAATATTTAAGACTATTTGTGCAACAGGTGTAACCAGAGAGTACTAGGCTAACTGAAAGAGACCGATGGTTTCGTACGTTAAATTAGTAGCAACTAACAAGTAGGAGAAAGCTTGCCAGTAGCTTCTCGTGGGTCGGTGGTTCTTTCCGGGGATTGTCCGGGTTCTTCCTCCACCATTGATACTGGCTGCCATGTATAGCCTATATTGTGCTGAAAAATGGCGTTAAACCATAAAAAAAACAAAAAAAACAAAAATAACAAGTAGAACAAGATACTGCAAGAGTTTAAACACCTTCATCTATCTCAAGAATGTATCACATATATACCTAGAATCATTATACTCATTAAGCACACATCACATATATCAATACCAAATCTTATGCAAATTATATTAATTGTGGACGATAGTTTCTTCGTGCCGTTTGAAATAATCTGTCCTACTTTCTTCTGGAAAGGCAAATAATGTACTAACGCGCCCGGGATTCCATTGTCTTGGTACAAATCCCAAAATAGATAATTTGTCTCGCCCCATTTATTAAATTGAAATTAAAATAATCTTCCACTTTTGCAATTTAGGTGGCACATTCAATACATACAGTTTTCATTAGGTTGTAATATTTCCGATTTTTATATAGATCATTCGGTCTTAAAATATTTATGAAAATCTCAATAATTATCTCAGTGAGATACAGCTGAACTTGTTGCTCTTACAAAAGACCCCCAAATCCAACAAAAATAAAACAAAAAAGAGAAAGTAACAGAAGTATAGCAGTTGTAATTGTCACGCTCTGCAGGCAGTGCACCAGAGTTTCTCGAGCCACGTGCTTTTGTTTGTCAGCACCATTCATTAAAATAACTATGTTGATGAGGGCGGTGCATGACCTGTATGTAAATCAGTGAACACAAGTTCTACCCTTGAGAGAAAATAACAAAACAATACAGTTGATAGTATTACTGTACTATCACATTTAATCAATGGATTGTCGCATGAAGAAAAAAAATCATATAGTAACATTTAACTTTCATCAGTTCTAATTTGGAACAGTTCTATGGTAGCGATTGATGCGATACTGGATACACAACTCAGCAAAGAATACAAGCTAGAATTGGAAATATGGCACGCGTTGCTGTTACTAGTACATGGGTACATTGCAAGGAAATCGTCTTGTGGAATAGCAAGTGGAACCAACATGATCCTCTGGTGATAAAAGGTGCACAACGTGTCATCATATGATAAATAAACACATTTTATAGCTCGACAATGATCGAAATATCGAACATGTATTCAGAATGTAATTTTCTTCATCGCATGTAAAATATGCGCACTTCACCGTGTCGGAGGAACTGAAAAGCTCTACAAAAGGATCAATCATAGCAAATCTGATTGGATGAAATAGAAGCTAGTCACTTGTCCAAATCTAGAACGCATTTCTTCCTATGGCCACCCATTCAGTGATGTAACACTGACTGCAATTGCACTGGAGTTCATTTTGCTCGTTACTCAATCACTTACCTATATTTACTACTATTTTGTTAATACTACTTTGTGTTATTAGCGTTATGGTCATTACTGGCATTACAGAAGCAATGAAATATCCAGGTTATAATTTGCGCTTACACCGCAACAAAATAAAAACAAACATATCCTCTTTTCAAAGTGAATATCTTTACAGCAAATCAGTCAAGTTGAATTCAGCTAGACGAAATCAAACATTTTTAAGATTCAGTTATATAGCAATGTAAACTGTATATTGTTTGTCTTGTCTCTGTTTTGTTTTTTGCCTTTGATAATCGAATTGAGAATCGAAAGCGACCAGGATTGTTAAAAGCGATCAGGATTGTTAAAAGCGATCAGGATTGTTAAAAGCGATCAGGATTGTTAAAAGCTAGTTTTTTTAGTTTATTGCATTTGTCTTAATAAATTCATGACTCGCGATACATTGCTTGAAACGACCGTTATTCACTGTACGTACGTACGTACGTACATACATACATACATAGATACCTACCTACCTACCTACCTACCTACATACATACATACATACATACATACATACATACATACATACATACCTGCATCCATACATACAAACATACATACATACATACATACATACATACATACATACATACATACATACATACATACATACATACATACATACATACATACATACCTGCATCCATACATACAAACATACATACATACATACATACATACATACATACATACATACATACATACATACATACATACATACATACATACCTGCATCCATACATACAAACATACATACATACATACATACATACATACATACATACATACATACATACATACATACATACATACCTGCATCCATACATACAAACATACATACATACATACATACATACATACATACATACATACATACATACATACATACATACATACATACATACACACATACATACCTACATACACACACATACATACATACATACATACATACATACATACATACATACATACATACATACATACATACACACACACACACATACGCACGCACGCACGCACGCACGCACACACACACACACACACACACACACACACATACATACATACATACATACATACATACATACATACATACATACATACATACCTGCATCCATACATACAAACATACATACATACATACATACATACATACATACATACATACATACATACATACATACCTGCATCCATACATACAAACACACACACATACATATATACATACATACACACACACACACACACACACACACACACACACACACACACACACACACATACATACATACATACATACATACATACATACATACATACATACATACATACATACATACATACATACATACATACATACATACATGCATCTTTTATTATGACATTATACAAAGTGTCTACAAATAGAAAGTTAATATGCGATTATATACGTTTATCATTCAGCGGACTCCCGACCTGCGATTCGCATATAACTTCTAGTTATGGTAGTAATGAAATATATTGATCGTACATTGCTTATTCATTACAGAGAACTACAATCCAGATTTATAATGGATCTATTGATCAAAATAAAGTGATTGCACACATCGTGACAAATGCGTTTAACGTGTGCAGACCCTCTTAGTCTCTTTGATATTTCGTCTCAAGAAACCTTGGCACTGGCTTGGTTAGGTTATTATTTATATATGTGTTGATAGTAAAGTAATAGTCGATAGTACTGTGACTAGAAATACATAGCAGGTGAAGGCTGTAAGGTCTTATTATAATATATTCCCCAAGACAATTAATCAAATAAAAAGGGCAAGCTGATTATTAATTATGTACATGGGTTAAACGGGGCTTCACTCTTAAAGTGGCGGAACTGTAAGGAATTATTCGGAGCTTATAGAAGTTGAAGAACTACACTACTATAGCTGAGTAAATTAATAGATTCTCAATCGCCATATATACGCATTGTTGCTAAAGTAACTCCCATATGGTTTTAAACCCAAACAACATGACAGCATTAGGGCGACAATCGGATAAAAAAACCAAATTGAAATATTAAGAAGTTTTGTGCATTGTACCATATTTACTGCTATTATCGGCTGTGATTAAGTTGTGCAAACTGTCATGGTGGGTAGGTGGAAGGAGAGCATACAAATAATATTATCTTATAAGTATGAATCCATGAAATAAAAGAGTGGAAATTGAAGAACAGGCAGATTAAAATTATCCCAACATGTTCATTTATAAGTACTAGCTTTTTGTGATGCTTAAAATATACTTTCATTTTCAATAATGGTAGATGTACCTTCTGATGTGGAGTTATGAATTCGTTGTTCACTTCTTAGAGAAAATCAGAACAATTAATTGCGTGAAGGGGCAAAGAGTCAAGCTGTCGATCAACAAGAAGTACACTCAAGTTTCGAGAATTTAAATATACTTTTGGTTCTGAATGACGACGAGTAGGTGGTCGTAAGCATTCAAATAGTCATTATTTATCGATCTTCAGTTGATATTAATGTGAAGAATGTGAACATACTTTGATTTGATATATGATTAATGATATAAGACTAATGATGATTTGATGTATGACTAATGATATATGACTAATGATGATTTGATGTATGACTAATGATATAAGACTAATGATGATTTGATATATGACTAATGATATAAGACTAATGATGATTTGATATATGACTAATGATATAAGACTAATGATGATTTCATATAGGACTAATATGACTTACAGGCAGTATACAAGTTAATTATTGACATTGTCTCTAGTGTGTACAGTTTGTAGCATATTCATTGCGATATCCAATATGTCTGACCTCCGCTTGAAGACTGGTTTGACACCAAACTTTCACTATCGCTTCTACCAATGCATTTAGATAGCGGGTTAGAACAAAGACTCTGTGTTCTCATCTGCATGCCATCAATACGTCCCCAGTGCCATGTTCTCCGTTCCGAGATTGCCACATCGGTATGTGGGAAGACAATTTCCTCTATTGACATATCTATACCATGACCTCTAAAAATACGAAAATGTGAATCCAGTATCGCTGTTCCTAATCTCCATTTGATTTTCATCTGGGAAGCATCTCCCAGTGCAGCAGTACTCTCGATTATTTATGTCGCCAAGGTAGCAACAGTTGTATGGTGTGCCGTGACGAGATCCACGGTTGTCGTTAGGTAGACTCTGAATGTTATCAGCAGTGTAATCCGTATATATCTTGAATATTCTCACGCGGTGAGAGAAACTGATAATCTCCGGCAATATTTATTTCTCTTGGCAGTAAAACTAGTCACGCGTATCGGTGTAGTATAGAACATAGATCAATTACACAGGTAGTTGATTTTGAAAAAAATATTTATTGATTTTTATTTAAAAGTTTACTTGCGTATAGCCATATTTTCATTTGTTTGTGTAAATTTTCATTTCCCAAGTCTTAGCATGCGACAATTAATATTATTTTCTTAAGTTATATAAAACATTTTTTACTTTTGTAGTGACATCTATGAGGTTTTGAACTGTAAAAGGAGAAAACTTTCCAATTGTTTAAATCAAATGTTTATTTTTACATCGTCGTTTAAATGCCATCATTACTTTCGTGTATACATATAGTACACACTTTTCATCAGTAAATATAATTTTTGAAAGTCACCAGCCTAATATGTTATAAAATACTTAAAGGTGCATTTCATATCTTTAAGATGTCAAACATTATTAACTCACTTGCAAATGGTTACTTACCACATTTATTGTCCGTTATGCTGGTTGGAAATTAATATTGAGACACTTTTTATAAATAATATTTCACGACATTCATCACGTTACAAAATATAGATAAACCGCTACCGGAAGAATATCAATGGCAACTTTCAGATGCAATGACAGTGAGAGCTCAACAAATGGACAGGGGACCTAACTAACACAGTCGCTTTAAGAAGACCCGTTTGTAGATGTCATTGTTTATCTAAGATCGGAAACCCATTTTTAAAAGAATATTCATATCAACTGCAGAGTCTTGAAAGTTTGTATTGAACATCTCTGACATCTATGTACCGTGACATTTAAACTTGTTTAAAGGGGCCCCGAGTGGCCGAGTGGTCTAAAGCGCTGTCCGTTACGGACCACTGCCATCTCACCTCTGTCTGCGTGGGTTCGAGTCTAAGATTCGGCTAATGTAGTTAAGTGAGAAAGCTTGCCAGTAGCTTCTCGTGGGTCGGTGGTTCTTTCCGGGGTTTTTCCGGTTTCTTCCTCCACCACTAATACTGGCCGCCATGTATAGCCTATATATTGTGCTGAAAAATGGCGTTAAACCATAAAAACAAAACAAACTTGTTTAACCTTAACACTAATGAATACATACTTAATTTACAATTTGCAACTGAGATAAACATTTGCCTTCGACTTTATGTTTGAAATCACCTAATACACATAAATATGAGAAATAATTCGTGGACTTAAAATTATTCGGATTTTAAAAAAGTCTCATGGTGATTCAGAGATTAGCGTGCCAGACTCGTGAAGGAAAGTTCAACTTTTATATCCTACCCGTCTAGTATCCTGATTCAAAGATCCGGTTGTCCCTGCCATAACATTTTTTTATGTGTTTATGTCCCGTTGAAAACAAAAACGAAACGAAACAAAAACAATCATTCAAAGTTTTGACACCCATCTCCTCATTTTGAGACCAAAATTCAACTTAGTCGCTGTTTTAATAGAATAGTTTTCCCCTAGATTATTTTGAGAGTAGAGGAGCGCATGTTGAAAAAAAAAATGGTCGAATAATTATATATATTACCATGTAAATTTATAAAATTATGACATTTTTGCAAAACAGCACTACTTCATATCAATTGATCCAAATAATTTCCCGCAATCGACTATTTTTCGGATGCACAAAATGACACCATATTTATAAACTCATCACCTGTGCACCTGACGTGATGTTATTTGTCTGTGCATCTGACTTGGTGTGATAAGCTCAAGTTACGCGTCAGTACAACAGTAACTCGAAAACCTGATAGTAAGATCTAGTTTATTTGTGCATAAAATTTAATTTTATATGAAAACACCCGCGTCTTAGCACTCAGAGAATCTTGATAAACTTAACTCGTCATTCATGTTTACCTTGCCAAAGGGAATGGCACATAATTACCCAACGTAATAGGCTTGCGGATTACCAAGCTGTTCGTAATAAACTTTAAATCTCAGTCGAAAAGACTGTATAAATGAGAGACACTCAACATAAATCCCATTGAGACAAAGATCTACTTCACTTGTCTTAGGTACATCTGTTGTACATATTATTGTTTTGGGCAACTCCTGCTTCGAATATGACATCTAATTTGAAATTGTTGTGTCCGTTTTCAAGGTTTTATATTATAGTTTCTTTCAACAGAAGTTCAAATAAATTCGAGTGAACTTATCAAAAAGTATATTCTCTCCAACGATGCTACTAAAATGTGTCAGAATTGAATATGCAAGTTAACAAATTTGCAAGCAAACAAATGAATACTGGTCACAAAGTTGAAAGAACAGGACAAGTGCACCACTTAAATTGGATAAAATAAAGTTGGATTGAAGATCTGGCTGAAGTTTGTCACATCACGAATGACTAATCTCAATGTTTTGCTGCCGGTCTTATGGCGGCTGCTAAGTTATCTGGCATAGCAGGTGTATCTACTTGATTATATATTCCATAAACATTTTTGTCAATTTGATAAATATCAATTGGAATGTTGGAAAAGAGATAAAGTTACACAAAGGATGATCAAATGAAAACAGTTATCGTTGGCGAATTAAATACAATTAATGATTTTTTTTAAAACAATGTTATCAAGAATGGAACAATCAGCCAAGGAAATTTGTTTTGGTACTTAATGAGCGAAACACGCTACAAAAGAAATTAAAGAAACGAACATATAAAACAAATTCCAATTAGGAAATAAATAACAAAACCAATTCATGGAAGAAAAACATGTTAGATCTCGTTACCAATATTGAGAGCCCATCTTACGTCTCATGGCAAACTAATACCAGGGATGGATTTTAGTCGATATAATAGAAATCCATTGATCGATATCAGGTTTTGATTTTTCAACCCTATAGCATAGATAGTATTGCAGGGTACTGCAATATATCAAATTAATTCAAAATTGAATTTTATTCTTCTGAGTAATAAAACTGAAAAAAAAGTTTTTCATTCATGATTGATTTTGCAACATTGATTCATATGTAAGACATGGCTGTTTTGGGATGAATACTGTTTTTTTTGTATTCGTGACGAGTCGTATCTGGAAAAAGCCGGTAAGAACTACCGACCCACGGGAAACTACTGGCAGGCTTTTTCACATACCTATATTGGCCGAAACTGAGACTTGAAAAGGGTGAGGTGGTAGTGATGGTTGAAGGCGTGGTATTTAGACCATTTGGCCACAAGGCTGCGCAAAGAAACGTTTGAAAAGGGTCTGGGAAACATACTGTATATAACACTAACGTATTTATCTTCCCCCAAAGTACATAAAACAAAACCCGACACAATCAATAATTCGAAATTATTTGATACATTTATGGTTTTTACGAACCCCAATATTCCAATTTTATGTGGACCTTGTAGAGCTAAAGGAAACTACTCTGGATGGCATATTTTGCAAATGTGCTTTTGTCTATACTGCTACAGATAATGTAGATGGGGACTTTGTCCCCAATTAGGCAAATATCACATAAAAGTAGACGAATGATAAGCAATATACTCGCGTAAATATACCCCAGCAGAGGCGTAGCTGGGAGGGAGGGCAGGGGGTACATATGTCCCCGGGCGCCAAGGTACAGGGTTGCCAAAATGATGCTTACAACGTTACATTGTAATAAGTAAACAAGGGTAATAAATCGGTCACAAGATCACTGCAGCGGCTCAGCAGACGTGTCATCTGATACGTCTGCCATCTACAGTGATGATGATGCCTGCCAACCACTGCAGCCAATGTTTTATTAAAATTTAAATTGTTTTCCTGATTCAGTGTAATAGAAAAAATGTGATTAAACGGGGAGAGGGCTGGGGCGCCAATTTTATCGTTCGTCCCCGGGCGCAAAATATCATAGCTACGCCTCTGTACCCCAGCATCCCCAGTGTGCTGTACTTTAACAATGATGGAGATAAATGTTCAAGACGACGTGATCTGGAACAAGGGCATAAATAAGGAAACAATTCATGGTCAACATCCATATCTTTTTATTATCGCCATAACATATATTAAGTTCCACGGCAATCCACTAAAACAAATTTCCAACATTAGATTGCACACTGCATAGTGTTGTACTTACTGACGGGCAATAACTGGTTATAAAGATAGGAATGCATTACTGCATAGTGTTGGACGGGCAATAACTGGTTATAAAGATAGGAATGCATTACTATTATCAAAGACCATTAGTTATTAAAACAAAATAAACCAACTATTCATTATCAAGGCCATATTATTGCCAACAACCAGACTAAAATGTGTTACAGTAAAATATAAATGGTATCCATGATTTGTTTTTAATGTAAGCATCCTGTGAAAGGAAAAACCAACCGTGCAAATGTTTAATATTAAAATAATATACAGCATACTCAAATTAAACAAACTGACAAATATTGAATTTGTTATATTTCATACAATAAAGTGTCCCAAACAAAGCATAAATTAAAGCAAAATATTATCTTTTTTATCAAAATAGAGGATAGTTTATGTTTTTGTTAGCAAAAATAAGGAAACAGTTTGTAAATGAAAAGGGAACATTTTGTTACCATTTGTCAAACTACCTCAATGTCACAAGTGAAACATTTCTTTGTATCCTTTCACAAGAACGTATGTAAACTTGTTATTATATATTGTAAAGACACATAATCATCTCATAATCATCATCATGGCCACATCTCATTCTCGTCGTCTCGAGATTTGGCACCCCATGGAGTATCGCCATTAATAACGGGGAGATAATCGTCGATATGTACGTCCTCCCACTCCCCAAATCTCCATCATCCATTGTGATTAACGGCTACATCATTATATCGATATAAAAAAAAGTTCGGAAATTTTAAGACATCGACTTCATACTAACAACATTGGTCACACTGATTATATAACAGAAACGAGTCATGTCAGTTCGGTCACTGACAATTTGTGTGAAGTATGTAAAAAGCAATTTTGTTAAGAAAGTCAATACTTCAAGCCTTCACACTGATTATATAACAGAAACGAGTCATGTCAGTTCGGTCACTGACAATTTGTGTGAAGTATGTAAAAAGCAATTTTGTTAAGAAAGTCAATACTTCAAGCCCCCCCCCCCCCCCGCCCCTCACTGACTACAGTCTTGACGTTTTAAAATCTGTTCATCTTGATGGAGCAAAGAGGAAGGAGCAAAGAGAAAGACATAGAAGAAGACGAGAAAACATTTAAATAACCCTAAAATACTCAATCAGGCAAGAAAGTAGTTTCAAAAGTGATGTCGTTGCTGGGCAATTAATGTGGTATCGTAAGCACCAGATCCATATTAACCCTGACGTGGCCTTTCCACAACTAAACATTACATTGTTCCGATATTCAAGTGTAAGGAAGATTACTTGATGCATTAATTCTAATATTTGCGGTAAATATTTGTGTTCGGATATTTCCAGTATTTGAGTGGAACCGCAGACTACAGAAGAGAAGATGTTAACTAAATTTCGAGTCGGAATTGCATCACATATTTGATGGGTAAATATTAAATTATTAAATGGTTGGATCAAGTTCTCTCAGCTGGGAAGCCGGTTTATGTCTACATTATTCTCTCTCTCTCTCTCTCTCTCTCTCTCTCTCTCTCTCTCTCTCTCTCTATATATATATATATATATATATATATATATATATATATATATATATATATATATTGTTTATTTGCATTTTTTTTAATTTTACAGTTATTCTATACTATTATATATCTTACCTGTAATGCCATTTTCTTTAACAAGCCTCGATGACTCGGCTCAGATATGCAGAAGGGAATTGTCACGATCGATTTTTTTCTGGAATATTTATAAAGTTCAATAATTTGGATCTGAATTTATAAAATTTTAATAAACCTAATGATTGTTAGAATTTTGTTTTCTGCAACTGAAATTTTATGCCTTTAAAGGTCAAGTAGAATGTAATACACATTATCTATCAAACTGTTCATTTCTCGCTAAATAACTCAGAAATATGCATTAAAAATGAATATATTAACTCACAGAGAAAAAATAAAGATAATGTGTGCATTTATCTATGTTTTACAGAAAACTCTCAGCAAATAATTGTATACTCCTGGCGATAATAGGGTTTCCGGAAGTGACGTACTGTCGAGAAGTCCCTCTAAGCATATATTTTTTCTGGGTCTATGTGTATATTACTAGTGGCAAAGGAAGTATACATATTTATGAGAAAACAAATCTTGAGAATAATAATACATTGATGATTATTGTTATGTTATTGGGGTACAAAAGGAAGAACAGAAGTCTATCAATTGAATCACATATGCATATGTATCAAACTTTAAAATGCACGAACTTTTCATAAATATTACCCACAAGTTTGCTGTGGAAATTGCAGCAGTAAATAAATAGTCGATAAGTGTAGATGCTGTAAAGAGATTATGATTTTGAATAAAAATGAGATCAGGGTGGATTGTATCATTGATGATCCAAGATTTCATACAATTTGCTTGGATGAATATGTCCTGGAAGCAGCATACTGTGCCTACATTCAGCAATATGGAAATTGCAAGGAAATCCTGTCCGAAGTACATGAACACTTGTAGGCAAATAATTTTTACAGTACTTATGGTGCCACGATCAGGTTCAATGTCGTTACAAAGTGATTGTTTATATACATGCGAAAATTATGCTTAAAATAAAGTGATTGCTTTATATGCATGCAAAAATTATGCTTAAAATTCATTTTCATAACATCCTTCCGTTATTACCAACATGTATTAGTACTATCACTTTATTTGAGTGTGGAAGTTTTGCCCAAATTTTCATTTTGATAATAGGTACATGAAATAAATTATTTTTATTCAAGTTAAAAAATATGCTTTATAATCTATTTTTAGTCACATTAGATACTTAGCTATGTAGAGGTGGAAATAACTGTCTATCATCTGACAATGGCGTCTTGACCATTTCCTAAAGCACGCCATCAATTCTTCAACATAGTCTGAAAAGAAATTGTTCCCCCAGTAATTAAAGAAACTAAAAAATGTCATCCACTCCCTATATTCAAACTGACAATTTGCCAGAGAATTAATGGATTGGAAACAAGACTTAATTAGTATTCAATTTAACATACATATAAATCATAATTGATTGACTGAATAATAATAATAATAATAATAATAATAATAATAATAATAATAATAATAATAATAATAAATAAATAAATAAATATTAAATAAATAAATAATAATAATAATTTTTGTTGCTATACATGATTTTGAATATGTACTACAAAAGAATCTGTCCTAGATTTGTTTGATTGAAATCTTTCAAGTTCGAGTTGCTTTCTATAGTTAGTTTCTCCCTTCTGTGTATGTCTGTACATGGCCAGGGAGGAGGGGCTGCCTGTATTCCTAGTGATATGTTCACTCAAACTTTAATATAACTTTAAACATAGAATTGTTATAATACTACATGCGCTTGAATACGAGTTTTATCAAATGGTATCATTCAGTGTAGTAAATAATTGCAATATCTACATACCCTTGGCTACATGTCACACATCATAATTGTGTGTACTCATATTTTCTGATCCACTTTTGTTCTGAACATGCATGTCAGTAATAATAGTGTCCACCTCCACACTGTGGTTCTGTAGTTTTTGTATAGCTCTTGAAAGTCCCCCCACTCTTTCCATGTCTTAACTACTCTTAACTTCATTGATCTGAAGAACAAGGAAAAAATATTTTGACCAAAATTAATTCTACTTCTTTTTCCTTAAATGTGATGTCATATGAACATAGCGTAAATGTGTTTCCCAGCATTTTAAAAATGGACTTATGCATAAATAGCATTGAAAAAGTAAGTTAATTTTCTTGGATGAGTGTCATGATTGAATGCTGACAAGTACATGAAAGTTTGCAATGTTTTCTCTTTACTTGCTGGACATTTGCTTATAGACCTAAAGCCAAGATATTTTATGTCGAAAACAAAAACAAATGCTAATGGAATCCATATTTCATGGTATTGTCTCTAGAACATGTTATTTTCCAAATCGTTAAATTCTGTTATATTCTGTTATGGAGGATGACGTTTAAACATGTTTTTGTTTTCAACTGTGCTAGCTGATAGGCATAATTGACAACAATGTTAACCTTTAAAAATTTAATTTAATTTAGTTTTTTTGGCATTTATAAACTACCCGTATGTGTGGTGCAATACAAAATCAATGTACATCAGCTACATTCAGAAACCAACACACAGAGATGAACTTCTTCAATATTGAACAATGAAAACATCTGAGATGATCTATTCTGCATTTGTATTAATTATTTGTATTAATTATTAATTATTGTATTAATTCCGGTGCTCTTTTGTATGGTATCTTCTCCTTTTATTATTGCACTTATTTTTTGGGATCCTGTTATGTTAATGAATGTGTTAGTACACTAGTAGACGAGCCTCTCAAGCCGATTAATATTTCAAGTTCTCAAAAATTTCTATTTGTCCTCTTTTTTAATAACATAAATATTCAGTGAGTCTTTGATTAGGATTTTTAACGTAGCTTTAACAATTTTTCAGTCATTTCGCAACGATGTTTGCAATGAGGCAGTTTATAGTGATATCTAGCACTGGAGCATCATGCCGCAGACATGTAGCATGATGTCCCACTCAGTCACATTATCCTGACACCCGGCCGACAGTCCTAACACTAACATTTTAAGTCGTTGGTATGACTCGGCCGAGGATCGAACCTTACCTAACCACTAGGCCAGCGGCGCTGTGAAATATTCAGTAAAACTTGGTATCCATATGCATACGCACGTTAACACACACACACACACACACACACACACACACACACACACACACACATATATCTATATATCTATATATCTATATATATATATATATATATATATATATATATATATATATATATATATATATATATATGCGTGCAAAAATTCATCCATATAAAGACATATGTATACATATAACTGTTTTAGAGAAAATATGCCAGAGACTTAAAATACCCTATGTATTTGGTTTGAGTATGGTTTAGCCTTATAAATATTGTCTATATCCATACGCACCTGTATCTACATATACATCTGCGTACACACACGCGCACGCACGCACACACACACACACACACACACATATATATATATATATATATATATATATATATATATATATATATATATATATATATATATAACAACATATACATCAGAAAAATGTGCACATATTTTTGAAAGCAGTCCGCACTATGGTGCAAGAGACTAACAATGCCGCATGTTCTTTCTTACAATGTGTTCTGTTGTGGTGACTTGCGCATATTTAACAATAACTGCAATAATAAAATCCACAATTTGATTCACAATGTTCCTATTTAAGCATATGTAGTCTGATATTTCCCTGTCTTATTCTTGTTACCAAAGCCTCACTTCTCGTTTTACTTTCCTCGCACAATAGAATAACGTCTTTTTGTAATGAGGTCATGTAGCAGCAGAGAGGGTGAATCCTACAACGTTTTTAGACAAAATTTGATTGAAATCTTAAAACGAGCCGTCTTATAATCTCATTTTAACCAAAAAAAGGCGAACCCTACAACGTTTTGAAACAAAAAAATTGATTGAAATCTACATACGAAATCATTTTAACTAAAAAAATGAAAACGATTTTTTAATCAATTTTGGTCGCAACTTGTTGTCATCTACCCTCTCTGCTGCTAAAGTTTTCAGTTCTGGTTAACAAAAATAATAAAATGATTTTAACCGAATATTTGATCTAGTCCGATACGATATCGTGTCCGAGGATCATGTAAATTTATTGTTGCGAATCCGTGCGGAGTCGACTGAGCATAACTAAAGAAATCTCGAAATTGATTGAAGTCCATATCAGAACACCATGTCTGCCAAATATTTCGTAGCGTATGAGTATCAACTCCGTTGAATACAGACAATAAATTACAGTTATCTCTGATGACTTTTGGAACCTGAGTGTAGCGTTGAGTGACATATATCACGTCAGTGTTTTTATGCCTGCCTCTGGAAAAGATCCTAGCAGGATTTTTTTGTTTATCTAACATTATATCGTCGTATACGACTAAATTGTTAATATCTCCATCAATATCATCAATACTCGGTGCTTCATCGATATCGGTTATAAAATCAATGGCGTTCTCACCCTTAATTTCTGATGCATTCTCGTTAAAATCCTTTAACACTTGATAACATCGTTGATCATCTACGCTAGGGGCAATTAAATACAACTTATCCCACTTCATCCATCTCATTATTAAATTGAGCAACAATTGCGTTTTACCGGATCCAGATGGCCCGATTATAATCATCCGGATAGAGTTTGGTAGCGCTGTATGATGCTTAACTGGTTCTCTTATTTTCGTCGCTGAAAAATCAATTATATCCATATTTCTATACATAAATTATGGATCTATATTGTGTGAAGTGTAAAACGCGTACTGGCACAGATGATGTGACGACGATTACAACTAAAAATAACCGATCAGCGCTTTCTGGTAAATGCGTGCAATGTGGTACAAAGAAATTTAGATTTGTGTCTATGAAATCTGATTTAAAAAAAAACGAGGAGGTGATATCGCAGCCAAATTATCAAAACTCCCTGGAACCCCATGGGCAAAGTACCCCGGAGAAAAGCACCTCCCAGGATATAGCTACTGTGGACCAGGAACCAGACTTGATATCAGACTCAATAATCAAAATCAACCCAACCCCGGTGAAGAACCAATAAACGCCATTGATAAGGCCTGTCACCTTCATGATGTTGCTTATAAAAGCAGCAATCTGCAAAACAGGCATCTCGCGGATGTGAAATTAATTCATGCGTTAAATGCTATTCCTGATAAATCCTTCAAAGAAAAATTGTCTTCATTTTTGATAAAATCGGCTATGAAAAGTAAATTGATGTTAGGTGCTGGTAATTAATAATATGGAATCAATTTATTATTCTCCGAGGGGATACTGGAGGGGTAACGCTGCAATCAATAAACTCGCTAGAGCTGCAAAAGTGAAAAAAACCACTGCGGCTAATTGGTTATCCAAACAGGCACTATGGCAAATTTATCTACCACCGCCTAAACAAATTCAATTCTCGCATTTTGATGTGACAGTTCCTAATGAAGTTCATCAGGCTGATATATTATTTCTGCCACATGATCGTGGTAACAAATACGCGCTAACCGTAGTTGATGTTGCGAGTCGATACAAAGAAGCAGAACCGCTGAAAACAAAATCAGCCACTGAAGTCGCTTCTGCATTTGAAAGGATTTATCGACGAGGTCCTCTGCGTTGGCCAAATCTATTGCAGGTTGATCCTGGCAAGGAATTTCAGGGTGCAGTGTTATCTACAATGAAACATCATAATGTCACCATACGACGAGGGCATACTGCGCTACATCGCGACCAGGCCATTGTAGAACGATTTAATCGGACGATTGCTGAGCGGTTATTTGGATATCAATACGCAAAAGAATTCATCCAAGAAAAAAGATCCCGTGAATGGGTTAAAAGGTTACCAGCTGTGATTACTGCACTGAATAACGAGATTACTAGAACAATCAACATGAAACCTATCAACGCGATTAAAAAGAAGTCAATACCCGTACAATCACAAAAAGATTTCCCTAGAAACGCTAGCGTTTTCCAACCAATTCTTGGTAGTAATGTCATTGTGAGGTACTTATACGAACCAGGAGAGCTTGAAGGGGGTAGAAAAAGGGCTACTGATCCTATTTGGAGCGTCACTACGCATAAGATATCTAGTATAACACGATCAACTGGTAGACCTCCAGTCTATAAACTGGATTCAACTGCCCCTCAGCGGGGTTTTACTCGACAACAACTACAGGTAATTCCCGAGGATACTCAATTGCCACCGCATGGTCTTAACTAGCGCCGTTGCGTCTATTGCACTCAAGACAAGTCAACATCACATTATTTCTGACATGACCGAGATTGTTATTTTTTCTGTCTACGGTGAATTGGCGAGGATCCTTATCCGAATACTGCCAACGCATTATACAATTGCAACTCGCGCAGTGATTATTCTGTTGTTTCTTCAAAGTGATTATTAATTTAGCATCAATATCAAATTCTCGTTGTTTTTTTTTTTGTCCTGTTGTTTGTAACCGGAGAGTTTTTTATTAATGATGCTAACATCAATATCACTTATTGTTGTGTCATTATCATCACCAATGATTTCATCATCGCCTGACTCTGTCAGGACAATTCTTCGAAGTTGATTTATGTTTCGTACTCTGGATACTGCGAGATAGACTAAATTCGACCATTCGATGCGATTATCTACCATCCAAACAATTGTATCCGATATAGTCAATCCCTGTGAAGAGTGTATTGTTGCTGCGTATCCTAGCGTCCACGGGGATTTATTAGCACGCAATGCATCTTCAACGACATTGATATCAACCAGCACAATATCATTTAATACCAAAATTTGTTTTTCATTCTGTCCTGGAATATCAACTTCAATATTCTGTTTTCGTGTATCCGATGGCCTATAACAAAGGGGTACTGGAAGCGTTGCAAATTTTTCTTTATGCAATTCAAATAACTTCATCTGAAGTGTGTCTCTGACTATTTTTCTACTTGCAATGATCAAATCGTTTGGTCTCCACGCTTCCCAGAAATCATTCATTGGAGTTTCTGAAATCACTTCACGCGCTATTTCGCATTGGATTCTATCGGGTTGTAATCTAATTAGCGCTTTGAACTCGCGTAATCGTTCATCAAGTGATCTATAATCAGTGGTGATTTCTTCATAGTAGTCTACAAAACCCTTTAGCCATTCATGTGGAGATGCACCGACAAATGGTGGTGGTTGGCCTTGATCCCCGCACATGACGACTTTTGTGTTTTTGGTTAACAACCACTCAAGAAATGTTTTTAATACATCTAATGACACTGTGCATATTTCATCCCAGATTATGATTTCAGGAATGAATTTATCACCCATTCGATCAGGAGTCCATTTGTCACCCTTCCATCGAAAGAAGCTGTGATAAGTGCAAGCATTTACCCCTCGTTGTATCATCTCTCTGGCGAGTCTGTGAGTCGGTGTTAGCACAATCTTGTTAGTAGAAATACAAGTATTTCCACCACCACGAAATAATTCAATTGCACGAGTTGTCTTTCCTGACCCACCACAGCCGTTTAAATAAACTGTCTTGTATCTACAGATTGGATCAGATACCGGTGGTGCATTAGAAAGTTCTGATTGAATTTCAATACGGTTACAACAAATATATTTATCATCCATGGCAACGTCTGCGGATTCACAATACTCATGTAGCATCTCCTTTTTAAATCGCCAACGCCCCCACGCTTCCTCCGGATCTGTGAATTTAGCTACAGCTGATTTGTACTTATTGTGTATATACATCGAATCAGTGGCTACTCTAACCGCGGTATTAGGAAATCTATTTATCATCGAAAATAGATTAATGCAAGCATAGGCTAACATTGAACTTCTTAAGTGTGTGTACTGGGAATTATATCCATCACAGTAGGTAACAACCGTACCTAATTTCTCACCATTGGATAGAAAAGCATCCTTACGGGATACAAGTTTTCCCTGTTTCATTAAATCCGCTACAATAAAATCGTATTCAGCGACATCTATGATCAACCGCGAAGAATATTTTGCGTTATCGTATCGTCCACCCTGGGTAAATTTACCGATTATTCTTCTTCCGAGATCTTTTGCTTGTTCTTTTTTAATTTCAAATAACTTCTTAGACCAATTTATGATTTCTTCTTCACTGAAATCTGGAAACTGTTTTCGTAGTTCGTTGATTATTCTATCTAGATTGGGTTGTGGTAGCCAAACTTCTTTCTGAGCTCGATAGCATATAATAGCCTCGGAAACAATCAACGATATTAGAATACCACAATCAATCATATATCTCAATAGCACTATTGGCATCCAGTGTTTTTCAGATAGGTGTCTACCGAGCCAAACATAACTACACGGATGTAACCCTGTAGCTAATTCGAATGATATCACACGAGCGAATCCGGTTAAATCAAAATCAGGCAATGGTCCATTAATCGCAACACGAGTCATTTCATGCGTGGGGTGTCCAAATCGTTTGAAGTACTCAGCGCATTCCCCATACCCGAGAAAACTTCCGGGATAACACGCGGATATATCAATTGAAATCATACCATCACATGAGTATTTCGTATTCCACAGTCCTCCATGACCAAATTTGACGCAACTCAATTTAACATCCTCGAGAAAATCACTTCGTGTTGGACGCCATGAGTTTTTTTCTCTTGCGAAGTGAGCTACCACTGATGGAATAGTAAAACTATCCGTGAGTAGTTTTTCATGGGAATTCTGCGGTGAAAAATCACTAGCGATTTTTCTCATTCTGTTATCTAATTCTTCAATGCGATATAATTCACCATTTGGTTTTACAAATTGATCGAATTCTTCATCACTTCTAAGTAACCACACTGACACAGGATCATCCTTACACAACGCATGAATAGCATCGAATAATTTCTCTTCATAGAAAACATCCCCGACGAACTCCTTGGGGATATATTTCACGGTTCGTTCTCGTGGAAATATTGTTACCGCAGGTGTCCACGCGTGTTTGTTATGATCAATAATCTGTATTGGTGCTCCATTTTTGTTATATTTCGGTTCGTATAAAACCTCTCCGGTTATCGTCATAACGGTTATTGGGAATCGTAATGATGTTTCTAATTTAGCTATATCAGAAATCTTTGCACCATGCTGTTTCACTGTCAGTTCCCACTCGGTTATTTTCCTACGTCGCAGATCAGTTAGTTTATTTCCTCGGGATGCATTTGTGAAGTGCTCCATTACCCGTGTTGCTACACAATTAAGCCCTGACGAATATTTCATAGGAGCTAGTTTTGCGATATCGGGTTTATCATTTAACGGATATATCCCATAAACCATTGCTGTTACGGGATAAGATCTTTCGTAGTATGGTTTGTCAATGCCGGTTAGAATTCCTGGTTTGGAATCTCTACTCACAATGACAGCTTTTTTATTCTTGAGGATTGGTTCAAATTTATCCTTAATAATCCATTTGCCATCGACTTCGATAATGAATTTGATTCGGAAAAAATGTCTTTTTTCCCCAACACGTGAAATTATCACTGCTGCTTTTTCATCAGTCATGGTAGCATCAACAACACCATCAATTCGAAATGTTGACCAACAATAAGATGCTCCATCACGCTTGAATTCATTAAAACAGTCTCTGATTTTACTAATCATGGCTTTATCAAGAATTGTATTCTTTGGTGTATTAGAAGCTATATCGAGATTGAATCGAGCATCTTTCCAGGGGTAATCTCTCTTGGACGTTTTTTTTGGTTTATCAAGATTAAATCTAGGATTGATTTTGTTACGTTTTTTTGGTTTATCGAGATTAAATCTAGGATTGATTTTTAATAATCTCTTAAACTCTTTCATGTTTCCGTCTATTGGACGTTTGTTACGTTTTTTTGGTTTATCGAGATTAAATCTAGGATTGATTTTTAATAATCTCTTAAACTCTTTCATGTTTCCGTCTATTGGACGTTTGTTACGTTTTTTTGGTTTATCGAGATTAAATCTAGGATTGATTTTTAATAATCTCTTAAACTCTTTCATGTTTCCGTCTATTGGACGTTTGTTACGTTTTTTTGGTTTATCGAGATTAAATCTAGGATTGATTTTTAATAATCTCTTAAACTCTTTCATGTTTCCGTCTATTGGACGTTTGTTACGTTTTTTTGGTTTATCGAGATTAAATCTAGGATTGATTTTTAATAATCTCTTAAACTCTTTCATGTTTCCGTCTATTGGACGTTTGTTACGTTTTTTTGGTTTATCGAGATTAAATCTAGGATTGATTTTTAATAATCTCTTAAACTCCTTATCAGTATTTTTCGAAGGCGTTCTCCCTAATTCCTTCATGCTATAATTAAAACAAGCATTTAAATGAAAGATTTTTATATATGAATCACTGCAAGTGGCTTATGATTGGATCAGTAATCCCGTGTAACAAATCATGCAGAAATGAGTTCTGTGGGTATCATATGCAAAGCTTTCGTCGTGGAAGCCTTGGTCCGTTACCATGCATACGATGTGGAGTTGGGGTTAGGGGAAAATCTCAGTTGTGTTTGAATTGCGGTGGTAAGCGATACAGGGAGTTGAAGCGTTATTATGATAAAAGAATAAAAAATGGACAATCAATCAGAAATTATGACCCTGACGCTGACAAAGTCAGTATTCTTGACGCTGACAAAGTCAGTATCCTTGACAGAGTCAAGGATAAAATCATAAGAACTCCTCAAGACTACATCGAAAGATTTATCATTAAACCAAACGATGAATTAGACAAACAATAGTATTATGTATACGAATGAACCAAGAATTCAGACAACACCCTGTGATCACAAATTATGAAGCATCCAGTGATGGTGTTGTAAGAAACCGCAGACTGAAGAAATCAGTTGGTGCTGACAATGGTATGGGGTATTTGGTGTTTGATGCTGGAAAGAAGAAATATCTCAATCATCGTTTCGTGTACGAGTGTTTCCATGGATTGATCGAGGATGATTTTGTTATTGATCATATCGATTCTAATCCCAAAAACAATTCTTTATCAAATCTGCAGGCTATCACACAAAGTGAGAATACCGAACGAGGGGGGACTGGGAAATACTCGAAAAAAGCGAGACCTGTGAAATCTTTGAATACGATAACTAACGAAGAAAAAATATTTCAATCAATGAATGAAGCCAGTAGGCACTTCGATATTTGTATTTCCTCAGTACGATATGTTGCAGAGGGAATAACCAAAACGGCGATTTCAAAAAAGACAGGACAGAAAGTTAAATTTAGTTACGTCTAATGCGTCATATTTTTCATTTAGAAATATATCATTGTTATAGAATAATGAATTCTGAAAACATGAATAGCATCATATCCGAGATTTCAAAATTGAAAGGTTGGGATATTGAACTATCAGATGGGTTAAATCCTGATCAAATCATGTCTGATTTTCAGGACATAGAATACGGAGTTAGCACTAACAAGTATATGCTACCAAAGAAGTATGCGCTCATCAAAAGAATTCAGAATTCTATTAAGGACTCTCTCGCATTTTCCAGTGACATAGGTGTGTTCGCTCCGTTATATACCATCGTAGAACGAATACGAAAAGAATTGGGGTACGAATACGAATTGAAAAAGGAGGTTAATTCTAAAGTTAGAAACCTACGAGCGTTAATTCAAGAAAATGAACAATTTTGACCGTGACAGATCTTCAAAGAGATTTTGTCCGTGACCGACCCTCAGAGAGATTTTCATTTTTTTTTTTAGCACTGTTTGATTGAAAATGTCAAATCGATAGGCCGTTAATGGTTGGTTTTCCCGATATGATATATCAGATTGAGAATGTTGAAACTATCAGTATTAATTAAAAATAATTATTTTATTAGTAACTCTGATACTTTCAACATCATTGAACGAAGGTGTCTCACGACGAAATAACGCTTCCACGGTGGTGTTAAAAATCATCCGACGTGTCGAATTAACTGAAAAATGTTTTCGTCTGTTAGGTCGGGATTAAAAAATTGTTTTGCAATTGAAAAATTGTTTCTGATTTTAAATAATGGTCAATGAAGCATTAACAACCCGATTGGCTCGTGAACGACTGGATGCAATCAGGAGATTTGTACCAATTCGTGACTCTGTCCGGAATAAACTGCAACAACGACAGAGTCTTCAGACTGATTTTGCTGCGGGATCTGAAGAATTGTTTAAACCAGTAACCACAGCAACGAAACAGATAGTGTCAACAATCTCTGAAGAAGGAAAAAAACAAGAAAAGTCTTTTCTTCCTGTGTTAGAAAAAATAGCAAAAAGAACTAAACAAACAAAAAAATCATTGAAAACACTTCCTCAGGATATATCAACCGCTTCAGAACAACAAGGAGAACTTCAAGAAGATATCCCCCCACCCGAATTTCAAGAAGAAGGGGAGGATACTACTACTAGTGGACGAGTTGCATTCAATGAAAAACTTCTTCCCGGTAAATTAGATGAATTGAGAAATAAAAAATTTGATTCTATGGAAGAATTAGCCCAATTTGTCACTAGGAGTTTTCATCAGAGAAGAAAATATATTTACGATAATTATAATCTTCCCCCTAAAAAAGATTGGTATAGGGGGTTATATCGTATACTATCAGGTTCATCTCAAGCAAAAGGAGATGATAAAACATTTCAGGAATATATGGCAGCAATAAAAAAAGCTGAATCATCTATAGGGGAGCAATCGGATACCGGATTTCTTAGACTACCAGAACAATCAAAATTTATTGATATAACACAATCTCCCCAACAGATGAAAATAACGAGAGAAGCTGATCATGAAAAAGGTGCAACCGGTATCACTGATAAAACCAAAGGATTTTCAGGCAGTGGTTTAGTTGGAAACTCTTCGAGGGAAAATCCAAGGATTGGAAACTCTTCGAGTTTCTGCCCTGGTAGTGTTCTCAGTGATATATCACGATTAGAAGTTCTTGTAGGAGGTTTCCGAGCTGGAAATAACTCACCGGAAATAATTAATGAAGCAGCTGATATCTGTAGACGGTTATTTGCCGGCGGTATCATGGATATCAAAACATATCGAGATTTCATTGACGAGTTAGTGGAAAGTGGGTATCACAGTGATTAATCACCGAGACTGAATAAAAACGCTAGCGTTTCCAATTGAAAAATGGTTTCTGATTTCAAATAATGATCATACACTACAATCATGATAAACCAGCCCCCGTCTACGTAGTTAATTCACGGTTTCCAGTTTATAGAGCATACTACGGAGATGGTTTAGGCAATACCATTGCAGGGTTATTTGCGAGAATGGCTCCAAAAGTGATGCCGTTGGCTAAACAACTAGGAATGAAAGCAATTGAAGTTATTCGTGATAAGGGTATTGGTGCTGTTGGAGATCTTGCTGGAAAAGCGTTTTCAACTGCGAGGAATAAATTAACATCATTAGTGAAATCACGAAAAAAGAAACCGTTACCGTCTACAGCGGAAATGCCTGCAAGTGTTAGTAGAATTATAAATAACGCAGTAGACGAAAAATTAGCGTCGATGGCTTTAACTCCCGACCAAAGCAATATTGCAAATATGATAGCAGGAAGCGGCTTTAAAAAACTACGTCGATGAAAATCGTTTATGATTTCACGATTTAGACTCTGATAAATAGAATAAAATGTTCAAAAAATCACATGATCCGGCGTTTGATATAGACGCCCCAGTTGGCAAGGATGATTCTGTACGCGATTATCAATATTACGCTTATCATGCAATAGACGCAAATAGTCGATCGCGAATTGAACTTCAAGTCCATGATACCAGTAAATATTTTTTGCCTTGTGAAGCGTTTATCGAAGTAGAAGGAGAACTTGTAACAGCTGCTGGAGCATCATATCCAGGTGATACTCAAGTCGGTTTTGTCAATAATGGTATTATGGCGCTATTTGAGAGTGCTAGATATCTCATTGATGGAAAAGAAATTGAGTCCATAGATCGCGATGTTGATGTGGCTACAACAATAATCGGGTTAGCGAGATATTCTGATGATTATACAAGATCAGCAGGACCTTCTATGATGTTTGCAAAAGATGGTAGGAATAGCGCTAATGGAAATCCATTTGTTGTAAGACGACCAAAAAAACATGCTGGTGATGCTGATGTTGATGTCGAGGATATGATTATAAACAACGACCCCAATTTCAATCTAGGAGCTGCAACACGAAACTCAATGTTGGGAGCAGGGCGTAAATCATTTTCATGCGCGATTCCACTACATCATATATTTGGATTCTGTAGAAACGTCCGAAAAGTTATGTATGGGGCGAAGCATACAGTATCGCTTGTACGAAAGGGTGATGATAATGACGCAATTTGGAGGATTCCAGCAAACACAGCTGCAGATCATGTAAATGATGATGCCGGTAAAGTTATTTTAACAAAAATATCATTGTGGATGCCAGTGTTGACTCCAGCAATCACTGCAGAAGAACGATTACTATCATTTATGGACCAAGGAGGAAAATCGTTGTTGAGTTGGCTAACCGTGAGTACAGATGTTAAACAATCAAATCTCACCGGGTTATTCACGTGGAATCTAGCATCAAAACAAGGTGTTACTGCGCCACGTCATATATTTGTAGCGTTACAAGATAATAAAAGAGTTGGAGATCAACGTTACAGTCATATGATATTTGATCAATTAGGTGTGAAAGACGTCTCACTGAGAATAAATGGCCAGCAGGAACCATCCGAGGATATACAACTTAATTACACAGAAAATCATATTGCACGAGTTTATCATCGTCTGTTGTCATTTATGGCACGCGATCAAAATGTTGATACTGGTTTGCAAATATCACAATTTGATTTTAAAACTCTTTATCCGATCTATTATTTCTCACTGGAACATCTCGATTTAACAAGACAATCCGTCGTTGATATACATTTTAGAGCTAATGTAAATAAGCCTGATGCTATTGCTAATTATAGAGCGATTGCTGTCATTCTCAGCGACAAATCAATGCTACTCGAAGGTGTTGGAGGAAGAATGAGAGTGGTAGATGCACCAGTAGAAAACATGTAATTGAAATTGTAAACGATTTAGAATCAATCAATTATGTATAATGTCATATAGTGTTATTAGTGTTACGTTAACTCCCGGTCAATTAAAAAAATTGCAATCGGAATCAGCTAAAAAATGTGGAACCACAATCACGTTGAAACCCAACCAAATGACTGGTGGTGCAAATAAATTATCGCTGACAACTCGTCAGGTGAAACATTTCAATGATGCACTTGCAGCCAAAAAAGGTGTTCAGATTACTCTTTCTGCGGCTGCTATCAAAAATATGATTAAAACAGGCGGTATATTTCCGTTGTTAGCTGCGATTCCAGCATTGATTGCAGCAGCAGCCCCAGCGGTGGCTAAAGCGGCAGCGTTAGGAGCCGTTGGTACTGCAGCAGGAATGGCACTAAAGAAGGCAACTGGGAAAGGATATAAAAAAAAGGGACGATCCGTTCACGGATTGGGTCTAAGACTACCAGGAACCCCGTATTCGTGGTACAGCGGAAAGGGTCTAAGACTACCAGGAACGATTTATTAATTCAGGAATCGAAGATTCCTATGTCCAATTTTGATTTAATGGATGCTGCTAAAAAACTAGCGATTAAAAACTTCAGAGGTGTCTTTATGAAAGATCAATTACCACATCAACCAAACAGCGTTGAAACCGGAATCATTAATTTAGATAACAGCACCGGACCTGGAACTCACTGGGTTGCATACGCTATTGATCCACGTGGGATTGTTTATTTCGATTCATATGGATTAGCCCCACCAAAAGAGTTTATGCGGTATATAAAAACCCTTCCAATGAAGACTTGGTATTCTACGCTACCAACACAAACGATGATTGACCCACCAATATGTGGCAGCGAAGTATTAAATGTCCTTGACGCTATTTGTAACTCCTTGAGTAACCCAAGCGGAAAACCACCACATGTTGTCGTTAATGAATACACTAGCAATCGCTTTTTAGAGAGAGAAAGAGTTTTACAATAACATGATTGATATTTGGGGGAGATCTTTGAAACCCAAACCCGATGGCACTGTACCACCTGATTCTGTCAAGGATATAACAAAAAAAATTAAAGATGAAATCGCTGAGACGTTGAACTTAACAAATGTTGATCCTAATGAAATAGTTGTATTTCAGGACAAACAGGGTAAATTGAAATCTAGTAATATTTCTCTGGATGATATTTTAGTTAAACAACAAAACGCAATCGAGAACACCGTTGCGTTATTTTCGGATCAGGGTAAATTGAAAACCAGTAATATTTCTCTGGATGATATTTTAGTTAAACAACAAAACGCAATCGAGAACACCGTTGCGTTGTTTTCGGATCAGGGTAAATTGAAATCCAGTAATATTTCTCTGGATGATATTTTGGTTAAACAACAAAACGCAATCGAGGATACTATCGCGTTATTTTCCGATCAGGGTAAACTCAAACCGGGTGTACTCGTTTCGACGATTACAGATCGATTAAAAACTCTCAACGATGAGTTAAACAATTCTCTGGCTGTACTAAAAATACTTGAATCTAAAATTGAAGATAACGGAAAACAGTTTATATCATTTCGTAGAAATATCATTGATAAATTTATTGGAACCCAGTTGGATAAAATTGAAATAAAACTCCCTGATATTAAAAAATCCATCGATGAGACGAAAACTTTCATCGAAGCCGTCAAAGGTGATTTTTCGAGGATGATAACAATCATTGAAAAAACAAAAATTCCTCATGAGAAAACCAATAACGTAGTATATACAATCCAACACGGATCATTTGAGTGGACACCTACAAACAACAAATTAGATATCACTGCAACCGTTAAAGGTATTTATCGATTAACACTAGTAGCACCAATTCAATTTAATATATCATCGTCGAGTTCATCCGGGGTCAACAATACGATTTCAACGATCATCGACAAGGATAAAACTGAACGGTTAACGATAAAAGCCGATGATAAAAGTTTGGCTAAGGCATCAGTAACATGGTATCTGGAATTCGTAGCGGATTTAAGTAAATAACTAAATTGAAAGGATTTCACAATTGAAAACGCTAGTGTTTTTAAAATAAAAATGATTTCATCAACTCAATGTCGCTATGATCAGGTCAGAGAATTTCAGAATAGACTCAAAACCCTCACTGAGGAGTATCAAATAAAAATAAAAAAATACCGACGAAGAATCACCGCAATTGATGTTATTATATACTCGGTGTCAAGCGTTCTTACTGGTGCCGGAATAATACTAGCATCTGTTACAATGATTGCCCCGGTCGTAGTTCCAATTTGCATTTCTGCGGTGGCTACAATCGGGGGTATATTAACCGGGATAGCAAAAAAGATATCATCATGCAGCCAGAGTAAACTGCAGAATTACTTACTTCAATTTCATATTGCATCAACCGCATATTCGCAATTATCATTGATGATATCGTCGTCACTCGATAATACGATTATATCAGATAGTGAATTCTCAGCGATGGTCAGTATTTTTGATTCCGCGATATCGAAATTAGAGCGACAACATGAGTATAATAACAATGACAACACCGATGGAATCAGAAAACACGAACCCAAAAAACAAAATGATCTCAATAATATCAACATTACCAGATTGTGAGTTCTCAGTGATGGTCAGTATTTATGATTCATCGATACCAAAATTAGAAATAAATCATGAGTATAATAACAATGACAACACCGCAGGAATTACTTCAACGAATAGTGGAGAACACGAACCCAGTACAAACAAGCATGATATCAATAACATCAACGAATCCAGAATTCAGTGTGAATTTCCCCTCTCCGGTCCCAGTGAAGGAGATAGCGCTAGCAAAACTACGAGTGTATCACAGTTGGCCTAATATCAGATCAAAATCATTTGGTGGTCAACAACCGAATAATTCTTTAGTGTTTGCAAATAAGAATAAACCCGACGGAACTCCAGACTGGAACGTCGTTTCGATACCAACAGGGTCATACCAAATCGAACAAATCAATGATGAATTCGCGCGTAGAATAAAATCGATTACTGGAGTAGAGTCAAAAATCGCTATAACAGTTCATGAACCGACGCTATCATCCGCAATTGAGATAAGCACAGAAGGATACGTAGTAGATATCTATCAAAGCTCAATAAGAACCGTACTAGGATGGCCTGAATTACCGCCCCAGAGTAAAACTCTGGAGGAAACCGTTGATTTACCAGAACCACAAAAAACTGATTATGTCACAGACAGGATAAAACCTAAAAATCCAATAAGGAGTTATAAAAAATACAACATATTTATAGAGTTTTTTGGGTTAGCATACGAACATAGGGCGGAGGGTGGACCATTGCAGGAATATAATTTTGTTAACGAACCTGAAATCATTAAAAATTTCACAGCAATGAATAATGATTTATCGCTGTTGTTAATATCTCTTAAATCCGGCTCTCTCAGCCGAGATGAATTTATCAGCGTCGTAGAAACATGCAATAAAATTATCGACGATATGGAAACATTTAATTCACAAATTATTCAAGTAATACTCGATGATAAAAACCCCACATCGAGAACAGGATTTGCAAATCAATATAAAATCCGCGTTGAAGATATCCCAACATTTAAACTACCAGGATATAACGTACCGGAACTAAAAAAACTTCTCAGTGACACCATCGATATTGGTTTTAAAATAATTCATGATGCATGGAAAAAAACAGCATCACCGGAAATAAAAATCCTCAAACACAATAATGACCCAGACGGTGGCGGCAGGCATATCGCTCCGTTCAACGTGAATATATCCTCAGTGATTGCGCTTAATTTAGTGTGTGATGTTATCGAAGGAAGCTATCAGATTAATCTAGAGCAATCAAATCAAGCTCAGCAAGGATATATTCTTTATTCATTTGCACCAACACCTCCTCCAGGATTCCTAATTATTGAAAACCCAATTAATCCTGTCTACATGCGATGCCATAATAATTCATTAACCAGAATTAATTTCAAACTCACCGACCAGTCAAATAATCTGATTGATTTACAAGAAGAGGTGTTAACGATTAGTCTGTTTGTGAAATCATAAAGACTCGATCAAATTATTTATTATTTTTGTTAACCCAGAACTGAAAACTTTAGCAGCAGAGAGGGTAGATGACAACAAGTTGCGACCAAAATTGATTAAAAAATCGTTTTCATTTTTTTAGTTAAAATGATTTCGTATGTAGATTTCAATCAATTTTTTTGTTTCAAAACGTTGTAGGGTTCGCCTTTTTTTGGTTAAAATGAGATTATAAGACGGCTCGTTTTAAGATTTCAATCAAATTTTGTCTAAAAACGTTGTAGGATTCACCCTCTCTGCTGCTCATGTTTACACAAAGGATATGTGGTAACGATTCTAGTAGTATGTCTAAGCTTAGCCAGATACCATTCGCCATACGTCATTTAGATATTTATAAAATCATGGTTTGCTTTTCTCTGCTTCTATTGTTACCAGGCATTCCATGGTATTTTCCAGTTTATATGTCTATTATTATTTAATTTAATTATATTTTATGTTGTATCTTATCTGTATACTCATGTTTCACTGCTTCATAAATTTCATGATTTGTATCTATTGTCTATATTTGATTATAGCGTAATAATTTTTCTTAAATACATGTATTGCAAGCCAACTCGTACTTTTGGAGTCAAATGTAGTCCAGTTGTACTAATGGACTGTAGTTATACTCAATAATGTGTGAGCCACATGTGCAGTCGATCATATCCAATAAGTCAATAAAGTTTGAAAATGATTAATTCACCAATTTGGGAATTTAGTTTACATATAATTATCTAATAATTAGAAATCAGCTGAGACAAAACGACTTTAAATAATTTGTATCGCGCAGTGTAAAACACAGAGAATGACAACATTTTCATGGTTGTAATAAATCTAATAAAATTAGATTTTTTAAATATAGCTTTTAACTAAAATGATTCTCGAGCCAAGGTCAGAATCGTTTCTCGGAACGATTGTTGATTAACTGACTGATTTCCATTGGAGTCGTTTGCGTCCAGACGGGGATTTACGACTAGTTAATGCACCCAAAGGGGGGTGGGGCTGATTGTTTTTTTTTCTCGAGGGGGACGGAATGGAGCCACGTCCCCCAAATCACTAATGTACTAAAATAGTGATGTTTGATTTAGCCCGAAGGTCCAGGGACGACAAGGCTTTTTTCGAAACAGATAAAAATTCGATTGACAAAGTCTGTTTTATGGTCAGCTGAATATGGAAACAATTGATAGCAATTAAATCAAGTTTTTTTTTGCATAAACATACGTAGAAAGTGCTTCCCGTCAACGGCTTGAAGAAAACGAATAAAATTAAAATTGAAAAATAGATGTAAAAATATACGTTTCTATAATATGGGCGGTGAACCCCGTAATTTGTAGGTTATGATGTATATTATTTTTCTTGCATAGGATAGCCTGAACTGCATTATTTTAAGTTTGAAAATTTACATTTGAATGTTTGATTGTCACAAAAGTAATAATTTATAGTCTCTATCTTTCAAACACTTGAGTAACTCTTTACTTTCTCATGGGGCTGAAGGAGGGGTGGGGATATAGACATGCAATAATAAAGAAATACCAAAACAGTGGTGTCAGATAAATATCGTCCGATATATTAAACACGCATTTACATATTTACATCAACATACATCAATGATCAAAATTCCGTCTGACAAACAGAGTAGAACCTTAAAATTATTATGTACAACATTATACTTGTATACAGTAATTTGTTTAGGATTTTGTTATAAATTTTTAATTTATTTAATTCCAAGGCAGCATAAACACAAGCCAGATAAAATAAATAAGGATAAGATTATTTACTAAATACCTTAGCATCTTTTGCAGCCAATTTCCGTTTTCATGAATAAGTTCTCGAGCTGCTTTGAAGTTTAGTTTTATTATTTACTGAAATTAAGAAATTTTCTATCCAGTTAAATATGCTACCTGTTATTCCATAATTGTTAAGTTTTGCTATAAAAGCCTTTGGTCCATGTTTGGTCGAAAGCTTTTAATTGATCCAGGAAAACAGCAATTAGGTTCATGTCTGTTTTTCTATTTTATCTGAAGGTTAGTTTAAAAATCTATTTTGAGGGAAATTAGTTGGTCGGTGGTTGATCTTATATTTCTAAATCCACATCGATAGTCAGAGAGGAGGTGGTTGGTTTCTAAGTGATATTTAAGTCTACTGGCAATTATTGTCTCCATTAATTACATATATTATTTTTGAGAGAGATAGGTCTGTATGAGTTAATGTTGGGGTCCTTGCTAGGGTTGGGGATTGGGATTACCATTGCCAGGTTGGGGATTGTGATTACCATTGCCAGGGTTGGGGATTGGGATTACCATTGCTAGGGTTGGGGATTGGGATTACCATTGCCAGGGTTGGGGATTGGGATTACCATTGCCATGGTTGGGGATTGGGATTACCATTGCCAGGGTTGGGGATTGGGATTACCATTGCTAGGGTTGGGGATTGGGATTACCATTGCCAGGGTTGGGGATTGGGATTACCATTGCCAGGGTTGGGGATTGGGATTACCATTGCCATTTTGCATTTATCGGGTATTTTTCCGACGGTCCAGATTCGATTTAATAGTTATAGTATTGATGTTATGTTTTCTAGGAGGTGTTTGTATATGACATAGCCGATTGGATCCTCACCAGGTGATGCTTCTTTTTTTGGGAAATTAGTGCAGTTTCCCATTCATGTATAGTTATGTCACTATTTAGGTTTGATTGTTTTCATTCTTAGGTCCTTAAGTAAATGTTTAGAGTTTTCTTTAACATTTTTTTAAGTTGTTGGGATTTAGTGGTGTGGTTTTTGTTGCTGCTCAAGTCTGCAGTGACTGGTTAGCTTGTTTGATCTTTCTTGGTTTGTATTTACCCCTGGGATGTTGTAATTTTCCCTTTAATTAGTTTCATTTTTTTCCCAGACTTGTTTTGATTGGGAATATATATTTAGTTTTAAACATAAAATTTTTTGCCACGTTTTATCTTTCTCCTTTTAGATTCTAGTTTTGAAGTGTTTTTTTCTCCATATTTTTTTTTACTGCAAAAGTCTACATAATTATCAGTTTGTTTAAATCTATGTTGTGCATGCTTTTTGTTTCCTTATGGGATTGCTTAAATTTCCATTCCACCATGGGATTGTTTGTTGTTGTTGTTGTTGTTGTTCGGATCCCCTTGGAATTTGGAATACTTCTAATGGCTGTACAAAACATTTTCACAAATTATTGTTTTTAAAAATATTTTTATCTTTTAGCTAGGGTGACTGGGTGGGGGGTGGGTGCTATGGTTGACAAACAAAAACAGGGATGCTCGGCTGACCAGAAATGCACACCATTTTTTGGCAAATTATTTACAATGCTAAAATACAATTACACCAGCAAGAACTAATACATCCACTGCTATTATAGCTTCACAAACATGCAGTGTCATGGTTGGGATTTTTAATATTTATAGCGATGTTACAAATAATTAAATCGGGACCCAGATGAAATATCTCAGAGAAGCAATTCCAGAAAAAGTACTCATATTTACTTGCATTTTCTTATAACAGTGATAGTGAATGAAAGACCTGTGTGTGCTGTACATTACTGAGAAAAGTATGTACTGTGCAACTGTTTAATGATTTAGATTCGTGTGGTATACATAACTAAGAAAAGCATGCACCATGCAACTGTTTAGTACTTCAAGGTCATGTGCGTGTTATACATTACTAAGAGAAGCACACACTATTAAGTTCAAGAGTATAAACCCATACTTTACTATACGGAGTTTGCAGGCTACTAACGAAATACTATTTCGTTTAAACGAAATGCTATTTCGAAATAACGAAATACTATTTCGAAATAACGAAATACTATTTCGTTTAAACGAAATAATATTTCGAAATAACGAAATACTATTTCGAAGTAACGAAATACTATTTCGAAATAACGAAATACTATTTCGAAGTAACGAAATACTATTTCGTTTAAACGAAATACTATTTCGAAATAACGAAATGCTATTTCGAAATAACGAAATAAAAATATTTTCATCCGTGTCACTTAAGGGGCTCCGTAGCATTTTGTACGGTAGTTATTATGTTATTATATTATTTGTGGATATCATTATTGGCTAATTTGAGTGTGTTTGTATTATTTAAGATGTGTCTAAAACTGTCCCAATCGGCTGTTTCTTAGTTCCATTTAGTGTGCTTGGTAATGGGATCGAGTTGTACTGTTATTTGTAAGGTGATACAGATTGGGAAGTGATCACTGCCAAGTGTGTTTGTTTGATCTACTCTCCAATCAATCATTTGGCTAGTTTAGGCGAGCATATGGTGAGATCGGTGGCAGAGAGTGATCCATCCACTGGGTTCAGTCCTGTTTGAGACCGGTCATAAAGGATGGTCAGGTCGGTTCTTCAATCAACCTGTGCCCCCCTCACCTCTACTCATTATGAGCAGTACTGTTGTCGTAACTGATGTTATTATCTGAGTGATTCTGGGTCATTTGCTTGTAAGTTGTGGGGTTTATTGGATTTTCATTTCCTGCTGGATCGTTTATATTAATTATTTGTACTATATTTACTACTATTGATTGGAGCTCAATTGTCTCGCTGCTTCCTATTATTGTTGGTATAGTTGTAACAGTGATATTATGTAGAGTTTATGGTACAAAGATTGTTAGTCCCCACCCGTCTTCCTCCTTGCCCTTTGTATGAGTTTTAAATATTCCCGGGGAGTACCCTAGTAGTCTGGATAGGCGTTGCATTTTTTCCATTGTGTAGGGTTTCCTCTATGCATATGATTTCAGGTTTTGGGTTTAGTTAAGATATTTTGTGAGATAGTTCAGGGAGTTGTTTCTTTTCTACAATAAACACCTGTGCAATTACATTGCCATTAGATTAGGTTGCGTTTACTTGTTTCTTATTTTGTTGTGGGTTGCCTAATGGCATATTCTTTTGTCATTCATGTTAGCACGGGTTCATTTAAAGAGTTTTTGGTATGCAGCAGTTTTGGTTTAATTTTTTTCTTCCATCATTGATGTTTTTTTTTTTTGCTGATATTGTTTAATTTTCAACTAGGTTCCCAGTGGTTTAGAGGGTCGTTGTTATGATTATAGTTTCATTATTTAGTGCGTTAGTTATGTTTGGGTCGGATGGGATGGTGTGTTGTTTTTGTCCTAGCTTTTGTAATGTTCAATTTGGGTTTGGTCGAGTAATTTTCATGCTGGGGTGGAGGTTTGGAATTTTATATTGGTAAGTTAGTTATGTTTTGGTCCGATGGGTTGGTGTGTTGTTTTTGTCCTAGCTTTTGTAATGTTCAATTTGGGTTTGGTCGAGTAATTTTCTTGCTGGGGTGGAGGTTTGGAATTTTATATTGGTAAGGGAGCTATTATGTTTAGTGCTGGGGTTGGATTCTGATTTATTTTATTATTGGCACTTACTTCAGGTTGTATGTTATTTTCTATTAGATTGCTACTTGATGTTTAGTTGTACATTTTTGTTTAGCTTCATAGTAGGGTAGATGTTGTATTCATGATTTCAATTATATTAATTTCCCTGTTAGTATGGGTACCTTGGTGTGTGTGTTCGTAGGGAGTTTGACTTGAATGGTATTTGGTCTTCTTTCCGATTTTATTGATGGTTTTGTTATTTCCTACGTTTTGTGCCTGTTCTGAATCGTTTGGCATTTGCGTTTATATGGTTGTTTCTGTTTTGTTCCTGGGCTTTCTGTTGGTTTAAAGTATTGTTTGGTTCCTGTTTGTTGGTTTGGGTTTGTGTTAAGCTTGGTTCAGAGATTGTTTGTTTTATCGCCATTGTAAACCTTTGTTTGGTCGATGTTTGTAGAAGTTGTAAGAGGGATTGAGGGCATTTTTTTTTGGGGAGGAGGGAGTTGGGGGTGGAGGGTTAGCTTCCTTAATATAATTGTTTACAATTTGGCTTTCTGTAAGTACTCGAGAGGATCCTGGGTTTTGATTGTTGTGGTATTTGGTGTAGTTTTGTTTTCTATGGGTATCGATTGCAGTTTATGAAGGTATAAAAGATGCTATATTCAATCTAGTTGCAATCTTTTGTTGTTGGCGATTCATCTTATTGCTGATAGGTTGGGTTTGGGGTGTTTCCCCTTTTTTCCATATTAGCAGTGATAGTGGATTGAGTTCCGAAATCGAGCATAGAGATGGTGTCGTCCAAGTTTCAAATTCAATTGGTTGGTCAGGTTTTCTAGACGCTTTTGTGAGACTTGGAGGCTAATATCGACTCTTTGTGATGGTGTTAGCATGCAATTTTCAGAGGATATGTTGTTACATGTTAGCTGTTTGGCACATAATTCCCTATACTTAGATGTAGTACTATTGTCCAGTTTCCTCATATTTGTTTTTGGCGGGGATTCGAACGTTTTTCAAATTCGGATTTGCCGCGCGGTCCAGCAACCAATCTGTTAAAAGAACTGCGAAAGTACATTTTCAATGATCCAGCTTTTTATCCATTACTTGGAGAGCAGAGGGAGAAGACGAAGAAACAGATAAAGCCAAAGGTCTATATAATTGCAATTCGACAAGTACAACAACAACAACAATAATAATAATAATAATAATAATAATAATAATAATAATAATGAGGACTTTGTATAGCGCCTAATCTTTAGAAGCTCTAAGCGCTTTACACCATCTATAGTGATATGACTACACTACAGAAAAACAATGAAATCGAAAAAAATAAAAAACATGCTGAAAACATATAAGATACAAAACATTATTTCGTCTCTAAGTTTGTCCCTGCAGTAGAAAAAGGTGAATTTTATGAGCACTCTTAAAAGGGACCACTGTGTCTTTGTCTTTGTGTCTAATTTTAATGGGCAATTCGTTCCATATAGCCGGGTCCGGGTATGCAAAAGAACGTTGTCCATATGACTTCGTTTTCACAGTAGTAACGATGAGTATACGATTGTCAGGAGAAGAGCGCAAGTATTTTGCTGGTGTATACACATGGGTGAGGCTGGATCGGTATGGATAGACTGGAGTCTGTCAGTGAAACATAGCACAGAGAACAAATTTTGTGCTTGATTCTGTATCGAATTGATAGCCAGTGTAGAATACAGAGCAGTGGTGAGGTGTGCTCTGATCGAGGTACTCTAAAGATGATCATCCGTGCATCTGTGTTTTGAACTTTTTGAAGTTTCTGGAGTAAATATTGTGACGAACCAGACAGAACTGAGTTACAATAGTCCAATCTTGAAATTACTAATGAACATACAATTGTTTTAGTGGCATCAACTGAAAGATATTTACGAATGGAACTGATGAGTCTCAGTTTAAGATACGCAGACTTGTATATGTTCATGACATATTGGTCCGATGTGAGAGTACTATCTAGAGTAACACCTAGGTTTCGTACTGACTGTTATAATTTAATGTTGGCGTTTCTGATATTTATTGTCTGAGGTAAAGGATGTGAATGAGAAAGTCTTTTTGTTGTGATCAGAATAGCCTCAGTTTTATCATCATTCATCTGCAGCTTGTTACATATCATCCATGATTTCACATCAGAAATGCACCTCTCTACTCCATGGATGGTAGCATCAACTTCAGTTGGGTGGCTAGATCTATATATTTGGGTGTCATCAGCGCACAATTGGTGCGACACTGGGTGATGATCTATGATATTAGAGAGCGGCTGAGTGTATAGAACTGACCCCTGTACAACACCACAACATATGTCAACTGAGCTGGAATGTATTCCATTTGCAGATATAAGTTGTGTCCTGTTGACTAAGTAGGACCTCAACCACTTTCTGAATGCCAAATACATGCTGGAGACGGTGAAGTAATATATCATGGTCTATTGTGTGTCAACTGCTGCAGACAAATCCAGGAGTGTGAGGACTGTAATCTTTCCACTATACAAAGCAGAGAGAATTTTATTAAATAGTTTCAGAAGAGTAGCAGTGTTTCCCTTCTTAATGAAGAATATGTCATGAACATTTGCTATTCTTATACACGCCAATGTCGGCGTGTTGGTAAGGAAGAGGGAAGTGGTTAGTTGGAAAGTTGCACTTGTTTCTGGTTGACCATTAAACACATTTTTCCAAAGAGTTACTGATGATATTTGGTGAATGATAACCGTGCAACTGTGTGTGGTTTGTAGGTGTTCAATCTAAAGTGTTGATAATCTCCAGACTGCAGTGCTTTTCTTCAACACACCAAAGTTCACCACTTGACTCGCTCAATGATTCAAAGTCAATCCTTTAACTTTGCAATCGGTGTACAATTCGACTCGGATGTCTGGGTATTTGAAGCCGTAAACTCTGAATCGTGTTTTGGAGGTGCAACTCCCCCAATATAGGGGTGAGGATATAAAGGGCGATGAATGTAGCTACAACTGATTATGCCAAAGTACTGGACATGATCTCCAAAATGTTGTAAGGCTTCGTACACTTTTAAGGGAGCGTGGGTTGTCACGTGGGCTGTAGAGATGACATCTCCAAATTCGTTGGCTTGAACAAACTTTGGTTCTTTTCTTAATTCACCAGGATCCAATCCTGGAGAATGACATAAACGTGTTTCGTATATTTTGTGTTGTCATAAATCAGGTCGTAGTAACGGCATGTCTCTTTCAAGTACTACGTCTTGGGTAAACACGGTCGTTGTGCCAATTGTCCTCACAAACAATTGTCCGTGACTTTGGCAAACGAGCGTGTTTTTTTCTCCACGTGGCATACAATGATGCCTTCCTTGGAACTGAATTAATTTGAATTTCTCTTGGTTTTTGGGAGTTAATCACATGCCGGCCTGTCCGATCTCAGTTTTCAAGAATACAAATCCCAAATTATGAAAAGGGTTATTTCTTGATCCGCCCCACTTGTAACAAGATAACCGGTTGGGATTTTGGATTTAAAAAAGAACACACTTGATGGTGATACAAATACAAGGTTTAATGGCAAATGACTTGAATGAGTAATTAATTATGATTAATATGTGCGCGTATATGATCCATATTGTACCAATTAACATAAAACTCACGGACTTGATAATGAAAATAAAAATAAATGACCTCACACAGTAGAAGGATAATGGACGAATGATTCGCAGTGGTTTCGCAACGACAATATTGAAGTGTTTTACTCAAATAGTAACAAATGTAGTATTTTACTGATATAATAAAATGTATTTAACTCAAATAATGAAATTATGTAAACAAAAAGGACAGATATATAAATTATCTTGATAGTCCATAAAGCACAATGGGGTTTACAAAGCCCATAAATTAGTCAACGGCTAAAAGATTACATGTAAGGAATTATACACTCCCTCACCATCACTCTCGTCTACCGGTCACACTGGTCAATCAAGCCGTCAGTATTCCAGGTTGATAAATCAAGGAATCAGCGCCCACCAGTCTCAGTCAAACAACGCCAGTTCACCTGCTACTTGACCAGCAACACTTTTCATGTCTACTGCTACTATGGTTCAGCTTTACAGCTGCTATGGTCGACTTCATATGCGACCTGGGAGAAGATTAATAAACGGTGTGTATGTTTACTATATGCAAAGTCTTAGAGACGGGTTTCAATGAAAATGTTGTGAAAAATAGATACGAGAGAGAGAGAGAGAGAGAGAGAGAGAGAGAGAGAGAGAGAGAGAGATCTGGCCTTTGTTGTGCGGATTGTCTCACTCGTGTGATGTCGATATAGCTGTTACATCGCTAGATTGTGGGACGAGGTACTGGGTTCAAACTAGAAATAGGAAGTCAGACCCTGGAGCAATGCAGCAATATTTATCGAAATCAAACATCATTTTTTTAATAGAAATATTACGCACAAATCAATTTATGGTTTAAGATAATTCTTACTAGGCTATCAGCTGTGATTCCCAACATACCATTAGAATTAGTAGAACCAAATTTGAGAAGGTGACAAAAAATGGATATACCTGTTCGAGAAGGATAAATTGAGACCTTTAACATGCAAAGAAGCTGGACCGTATATATGTGCGCTGTCCCCATCTTGCTGCTGTAGATGACCATGGAACAACCTGTGGTAGATCATCCTGGTTTTGGTTGATTTTTGTTCGTCGATTCGTGGTCCTGGAAAAGATCAACAAAAACCATGAGAGCATCCAATAATCACGATTGATCAAGCATGCCATACTCGTGACATCGCGTATAAAAATCGAGATCTACAACAAAGAGCAGTCGCAGATGTAAAGTTGATTTACAGGTTGAAGTCTGTAAAAAATAACTTTATCACAGAATCACTTACCGATTTGTTCATGAGATTGGCGATGATCATTAAACTAGCAGTAGAAACTGTCAATTAATTGCGGATAATTATTATATGGAGTCGATTTACTATAGCCAAAGATGATCTTGAAGGAGGTGAACATCGATTAATAATCTAGGTAATGAGGCAGGTGTGAAAACGGCTTTTTCCCGCAGATTAGTTGGCCCGACAGACAATAAAAGCAAATTTATCTGCCCCCACCTAAGACGATTAAGTACGGACTGTTTGATGTTAGCACTACTAATGAAGTTCACAAGGCAGATATTTTGTTGTTGTCCATGATACGATTATAACTGGTAGATGTCGTTAACGCACATACAAATAAACGTTCATGGTCATCGCCGTTGCAAGCAAATACAAATAAGCAGACCCGATATCAACTAAAACAGCAACCGAAGTTGCAGCTGTGTTTGAACGAATTTATCAAGATGGATCCGAGGCGCATGGAGACCTGCAACGACCACAGTTGCAACATGTTGATACTGGCATGGATGTTCTTGGTGCAGTAACATCGCAGATGTATTAACACAATGCGAGAATCACACGAAGACACACCACGTTACATCGTGATCAGGAAATTGATGAATGATTTAATCGAAAACTTGCTGAGCCATGATATGGGCATCATTACGCCCAGGCAGTACTGAGCAAGGACAGATCTCGTGAATAGGTTGCAAGACTATCTCACGTGATATTCGTTAAACAGTGAGGTCATTCGTGAAATTTCTATGAAGCCTATTAATGCAATTTCGAAGAAACATATACCACTGAGTGCTCACTGATCGCCAGCAATAATGTGACGTGGCACTTTGTTGCCAGTAGTCGGTTGCGTGACGGAGAGGTGTCTATATTAACTTGGTGAACTTGAAGTGGCAAAAAATAGCAACCGATTCTATTTGGAGTATAACCACTTATACAATTTTTAACGTGGTAAGATCTAAAGGCAGACCTGCAATCTACTAATAGATTAAACGGCTTGTCGACGTGGATTTGTCAGTGAAAACGTACAAGTAATTCCTGAAAATACACAATTACCACCATAATGCAAAAACTAGTTCTGGCAGTTTGCACTCCTACGTCGGTTATATTCAAGACAGATCAACAACACATTCACACGTGTGTTGCCGAGACTAATATTAATTCTGTGCAAGGTAAATTGTTGTTGATCATTGGACAAATACTGCCATAAACATATTGTGTTATAGTAATTGTTTTGTCGCTGTTTCAACCCCATGATGAACGCAACACCAAGATCAAAGTAGCATTTATTCTTTTTGTCATTTTGCTGATAGCCAGATATTTTTTCTCAGTGTAAAACGCTGCATCGGTGGTTTTTTGAAGTTGAATACCTTCCACAGGTATCTTGCAGTTATCTTTGATAACCCTCCGTAGTTGAGACATATCTAACCCTCGATACTGCTAATCACGCTAAATTTGACCATCGGTGCGGTCATCGATTTATCTGACTTATCTGGGATTGTCCCTGTGACGAATAAATAGTTATAGCATATCCCAAAGTCGATGGGGATTGCAAATCTTCCATGGGAGTGCTAGTACTCGATGGTTCTGCTAGCGCTTTCTCAACACCATTAACATTGACAACGACAATACCATTAAGAACAAGCTTTTATTTCATCGGCGATCCATTGCTTGCTTGCAAGCCACTAATCTCAACATTAACATTCTATTGACAATGGCACTTGTAAATCTGGAAATCTTTCTCTGTGAAGTGAGAATAGTTTACGTTGAAGTCAATCACCAACAACATGATTGTTTGGCCGCCATAGGTTACAGAAGTCATCAATCGTAGTCTCTGCAATTAAAGCGCTAATGTTTTTTCGCATCGAATGTTGTCAAAGATTCACAAGCGGCCCCATGATCCCATACCATTTTTTGGTAATAATCTATGGATATTTTCAATCAACTATGCGGTTATTCTTAGACAAAGGGTGATGGTTCACCATGATCACCGCACAATCACCGTTGATTTCGTCGATAAGCAATCAAAAATCATTATAGAGGTCTTCTTGGGTACCATGCATATCTCATTCCAGATGATTATTCTAGGAATATATTTCTCACTCATTCTTTCTAGAGACTACCTCAATAAATTGTCTACAGAAATTCTATCACTAATGATCTGTTGCAAAGCAATCCGGGCAATCCACATTATATTACTTTCTTAATGATATAAAATTATAACTTTGATATATACTATACAAATTCAGCAAGGAAGTACGTCGATGAATTCAGAGCGTATTACATCGTTGAGAATCACGCACCCATTGAGTCATTAATACTTATAATTATTAGCAACTTTGATTTGGTTTTTATCACATTAGACAGATGGGTAAGGTATTATCATATAAGAATTAAGTCGATTCATGTTGGATGAGTTAGGTCACATGAATAGATATTTTCAAATATTATATTCAGTAGTAAGATCTGTCAAGATGGGACATATTGCGATATATAGGCGTAATAGACTCTTGAAGGTGTATACAAGGAAAGAACTGAGCAAGCGGATTTAATTCTGGTTATTCTGGTAATTCTTGGAGTAATTCTTATTTCTTCTGTTCCTGTTGTAACATGAAGTAACCTGCAGACCTGTTTTATTATTATTATTATTATTATTATTATTATTATTATTATTATTATTATTATTATTATTATTTGAAAAGAAAATAGAATTGTTTGAACTGTTCAGCAAAAATAGAAAGTGCTCATTGGACTAAAATATTTGTGAACTTTTGTGAATTATTCAAAGGTGTTACAGACAACGCCAATTCGATTCTTGGCGTTCATGTACATAACAGATTCCGAAAATTTATACGAAATTTTGCATTCTTTTGGACCTTAATATATCTTTTTTATTTAATATTTACTTCATAATACTTTAGGTTACTCTCACGTTTCATTCAAACCTTGATGATGCAATTATGTAAGTTATTGATTTTGATTATTTTATGACTATAGAGTCGAACGACTGCCAATCTTCAAATAGTTGAGATTGTTTTAACACGAGAATTTAAATGCAGCGATCGATGACAGCATCGAACTTTACATCAATAAGAGAACTCGACTTTTTGGACGCTAGTATAATATATGAAAATATTTTCTGGAATCACCGATAGCTTAAAAGAGCTAAATTGAAGTTCTCAAGCACTCCTTCTCATTCCGCCGCCTTTTTTAGTTGCGCCTTACATATATAAAAATTGTGTTATCAGAAAACTGCGCCAATTACAGCATTAAAATAGACCTTCCGTACAATTTATTTGGTAAAATCGGAAACTTACCCACCGAGTTAAAACATATCGTGATTTTATAGATGTCATAAAGGAATAAAGATGATTACAAAGACACAGAAGACCGTTAGGAGGCTTTATATTCGAATTTACGTAAATTTAACCGTTTAACAGTGTAATTGTTACCAAATCTTTTTTTCCCACAATGGAAACGAAAATTGGAAAGTGAATTTCACGATCTCATCGGGATGCAAGAGAAAACAAATGTTAAATATGGTAAATATTAGAATAACCAACGTGCATTAATTTTAAATTTCTTTCATATAGGCTTATGGAATAAAGCCATCCAAAAGGTCCAGCTATCACGATTCATTGCCGTAATCTCTCCAAACTTTAAAAAGCCGATTTCATATTAAATAAACAATCTATTATGGCATGGCATTAAGATATTTAAAGTCTTATCTTTCATTGTTTTTATATGTTACTGAATCTGAATTAATTGTGAAATTATTGAACTAATATTGTTAATTCCATCAACAATAGGTTTCGTGAAGCCTATCACAAAAACACGTTAATATAACGATCATTATGAAGCTATAGTAGCACAAGCATTAATATATACGTTTGTAAATAGTACAAGATGATGATGAAGTTTCATTATAGTGCTGTATCTCCCACTATGGGCATGGATATTTAATTACTCCTGGGGGGAGGGGAGAAATGATGCCGCTTTCCCCAGGCATTTATGTACTCAAGGAGTACTAATTTGGTCGACAGGTTGGGGTTGCTAACCATCGACCTGAATGGAGGACCCTGGTTGAGTGGGAATAGACCCAACACACGCCCTGACTGGTGTGTTAATGGTGTGTAATGGCACAAGTGGAGGTAGTGGAAATTAGTTTCACATCTCAGCCATTTGGAGCTATCTGAGTTGTGGCAAGAAAAGAGAGGTACCATTAAGTCCAAGGATGTCGTACAACCTGGAACGTCGTGATACCTTGCTTTATTCAAATCTGGTCCAGTTATTAATAATGGACAGGAAAATATCCATAATGTGTGAGCCACCTATGCAATTAAATCAAATCCATGAAGTCGCAAAATTTGTTTAACTATTTTAACTTTCCAATGTTTCTAGTACAAAGTGTACATGTATTAAGTCCCTAACAAAATTGAATACTAAGATGTCTATGCGACATAAATAAGTAAAGTCTCTGTTTGGTAAAATTAGCTTGTTATTTTCGAACGTTGTGCAAAAAAAATGATCAAGACAGGTTTCATGAAATAGATTATTCGTAAAGGGTTCTTGTACCCAATGAGAACCCTATTAATCAGGCAAAGAAAGCAATCGGATTCTTTTCTGTGTTGCTTTCTCTTGTCTGTTTGAGTAGCCCCTAATGTCAGTGTGCCATCTTGTTATCATGGTGTCCCAGCATATGGTTTTCCTTTGTCCTGGATTCTTTGAAGTTGTTTCTCTCCTGATGTTTTCCGGTACAAGACCAATCAGATTCGAGGCTAATATTTCACAATTAAAAATTGATATCCCTACACTTAGTAATAGTGTATGTTATTTATAAAACTCAGGCGCTACAGGGGAGGGGGGCAGTTTTGAAGCTCAGTTGCAAAGTATCACACAACACATGCTATGACTCCAGGTGTGTAAGAACGTATTTTGTGACTCACTGAATCTTACTGGCGAACTCAGAAAAACTCGAAGTACGGAACGACTTCATCATCGCTAGCCAAGGTTCCGATAACCCTATCTACACCTTGGCGGATCAAACGTCTATATCGATGCATTGTCGTAGCAACATCTATAACATTTCATGTGTTGCCTCCCTTAGTAAGCAATTCCAACCTATGCACAGCATTGGTTCATTGTACATTGGCCAAAAACGGTGGTGGCAATTTACATAAAATATATACTTTGTAAGTTTAACGTCTAAAGTATGATCATGTATCAGAGCAAGCCATTACAGGTCTACCTGGGTGAAATGTCTTTGGACAAGCACGGAGTGGCACTGGAAAATTGCTTATTTATCAGTCAATTCAAGTTGTGTTCTCCCTTGATCTCGATGACGAAAGACTCACATATGCTAAGCAATTTAGTATCTAATCGATATGCCATGGTGTAGATAGGTATATCGGAACTTGCCTAGCGAAGATGGGGATGACAAATTGTGGGACTCAGTTACAAATTACTACTCATGGAAAATTTTTTGGTGTGGGAAGGGACTCATTTGAAGATTGCTGGATGACTCATAGTACGAATCAGCGAAATATTGACATTCGTTCACAAATTACAAGATCTTTTTGACTCGAGGGTAATATTTCAGAATTGTAAAAATATTACTAGATAAACCATAGTTATCTTCACACATTTAATAGCTATTGAATCAGTCTGGAATAATGATAACATCCACCTGTAAACAATGACGATTCAAAATCAGTGCATCTCCTCTGTTGGGCAGAGACCTGGAGTCAAACAAAGACCTTGAAACATAACCTGTAAGTCTTCGTCTATATTTGTTTAAGGCAGACCTTGCGCGTCAGACGGCTAAGCTCTGTCACCAACTGAGGCTGAGGACACAACAAAATCCCACATCCAACACCATTAAGGAACGAAAGATAAGATGGGAGTTGACATATCCTGCAGAAAGACCAGTCAAACATCGCCCGCAATTAAAATCACTAAGGCAAACGGAGAAGAGGACGATCAAACATAACTTGGCGGAGAACCATGACACAGAATTTAAGACCATATGGATTATCCTGGACGGTGCGGGAACAAAAGGATAGGTCAAGATCGTTATAAGTGGAGTGTTTCAGTATAAATGCCCAATGTTCAGTAGGAACGAAGAGGAATGAGGATGACGATGACGGACCAGTCAGAGTTAAGACATCAGATTTTGTTTCTTAAGCAAATTTGAATGTACATAAATGGCCTTAAGGGATATGTCGCATCGACTACATAAATTTAGACATAAGATATGTCGCATCGACTACATAAATTTAGACATAAGATATGTCGCATCGACTACATAAATTTAGACATAAGATATGTCGCATCGACTACATAAATTTAGACATAAGATATGTCGCATCGACTACATAAATTTAGACACAAGATATGTCGCATCGACTACATAAATTTAGACACAAGATATGTCGCATCGACTACATAAATTTAGACACAAGATATGTCGCATCGACTACATAAATTTAGACACAAGATATGTCGCATCGACTACATAAATTTAGACATAATTGCATTTTCCCCATTTTTTGCAATATATCCACTAAAGCCACGCTACCCATCGCAAATAATTTCTTTTATATGCCTGGCCATGATTTAAATAAAAAAATAATGGTAGCCTTTGGTGCAGAATTAATATATTGGTCTGCTTAGAAAATTTACAATAACAAAACATTTTTAAATAAATACGGTGTTAAAAATGAAGGTTGAGAGATTTATACAATTATAAAGATTGATAAATGCAGGACTTTTAGCTATGGTTTGTGTTTGTTAGTAGAAAGTGTCATAGACAAAAACGTCTAAATGCAGGCCTATAACGTAATTGACAGAAATTAAGCAGTATGATACAGCACCAACCATATCAATTCTTTTGACAATATATTAGTTTTTAGCTGCATTCATCGCGAAATCATTGAAGACGATATAATCAATTCGCAATTATAACATAATATCAAAATGTGTTTGTACCAGATTTAAATGTATTAACGTAATTTTGACCGGTGACAGAGACGACAAAATGAAAAATTTTGATTACTAATAACATTATCGCCATTATCCGAAATTGTACGGGTGCTGAGCCAAGAACTTTCAGTCACAATATTGTTTTCTAATATTGTCACCAGTTATCGTCAACCATGGATTGTGGTGAACAATATTAAAATTTTGAATTTACAAATTATTTTATTGACTACGATTGGGAGATAGCTGTAAAGAGTTACTTTCTCTCCCTAGCAGAGTTCACTATGTTCCACCATATTTAGATGTTTGATTCCTATTCGAACAAGTGTCAATGAGTTTGCTATTGTATTTCCACTTTTCGGGTTTTCGGGGGGGGGGGGGGCGAGTGGCTGAGTGGTCTAAAGCGCTCTCTGTTACGGATCACTGCCATCTCACCTCTGTCTGCGTGGGTTCAAGTCTCAGATTCGGCCAATGTGGGTATATGAGAAAGCTTGCCAGCAGCTTCTAGTGGGTCGGGGGTTCTTTCTGGGGATTTCCCGGGCTCTTCCTTCAACATTAATACTGGCCGCCATGTATAGCCTATCGTGTGCTGAAAAATGGCTTTAAGCCCTACAACAACAACACTTTTCGGTGCCTATACTATTAAAATCCAGTTTCTAAATTTTGTTCAAGATATATGGATTGCTTGCGGAACCTAATTAATCTCCTTACAGCTATAATTAAATAAATGGAGTCTTTTGGTCTATTTTATAAGAAATGGCGAAGACATAGCAATTACAGGAGTGTCAAGAAGTACGTTATTGATGTCAGTACTATTACGAGTAAAAATAGCTTCCTAATCGAATTTAGTTCCACTTTGCATCACCATACTTATAAACGTATCTCCTGAAGGCCCAAGAAATTAAGTAAATTAAACACCGCACAGTAAAAACGAATACTATCAAAATGTATCCACTAAACCAATAAAAAGAATCAAGTTTTGTTTACTCCCCATAATACAATCCAAACAGGTTGTAGATTTTTCAGGTACGTGCCTTCGTCTATCGAATGACAAAAATATAGTAAACCGTCAAATTTATTTGGGCTTTTTATGGTCAAAAACCAATTAAAAAATTAAACTGACTGGTATATCTAAACAAAACAAAAGAGAAAATATAGACATCTGGGAGATTACGCCGTTATGCTTAATGCAGCTGGTCCAAGTAATGTAGAGCAATATTAAAAATATTTTAAAATATATAGACCTGAATAATACAAACTAAAAGAACTTGACAAAAATATTATCAATATATATGGGAGAATAAGATGCATTATTTTGAAGAAGGAAACACTATACAAGGCTACATACATGGTGGGGTTGGGGGTTAAGAATCCTTAATTCCATTAAAAATGAAACAGCAAATATGATTGATAGAATTAAAAGAATAAAATTAAACTTAGCATATACTTTGTGGGCTCTGTTTAGACTGTGGCTAGGCTTCACCCTACGAAACCGCCCGGATATATCGATAAATAATCTCTTAATAAAAAGAACTAGAAACCCCAAAGAAATATAAGGAATACAAGGAACTGATAATAAAAATGAGGAACAAAATATGTGGGAAAATAAAAGTATTGAGAAGAAAAAAAAACACGAAATCATAAGCGAGGAACAAACAAAAATAGAAAACACAAAGTTGAAGAAAGACATAGGAGAATCGAATGGCCTTGCACATGGAAAAAATGGGCAGGGGATTTTATCCCCGAGGATACAAAGTATCATGTACAAGTAGCTCCATGACGTTTGGCTGACTGGAAAAGTAGTCTTAAGACATATAATAAGAACATTGCCAAAATGCTCCATGTGTAAAATCACCCATTTTACTTAATACCATACCATCGCACAATGCGAATCAAATAGAGAGGAAAGAATAACCTAATACTGAAAATCTGTGAAAAAGGGAGATTATCACGTCAACGCACACACTCACATCTAAATATTCCATACACGCTTGGTTCTGCAATAAATGTGATATAATAACGATATTATCATCGACTTCGATTACATCGAGACACTATTATCCTAATCGTTAACTTCTCGATACAGTACACTATTACCCTAATTGTTAACTTCTCGATACAGTACACTATTACCCTAATTGTTAACTTCTCGATACACTACACTATTACTCTAATTGTTAACTTCTCGATACAGTACACTATTACCCTAATTGTTAACTTCTCGATACAGTACACTATTACCCTAATTGTTAACTTCTCGATACAGTACACTATTACCCTCAGCAACGACCATTCGCATTTCCTACCCTACAAATTATAAATGGCACATAAAGTATATAAGTACCTACTTACATGTGTACAAGTCCAATAATTACTAACTCTGCATACAAGTACCTAATTACACGTGTACAAGTCCAAGAATTACTAACTCTGCATACAAGTACCTAATTACACGTGTACAAGTCCAAGAATTACTAACTCTGCATACAAGTACCTAATTACACGTGTACAAGTCCAACAATTACTAACTCTGCATACAAGTACCTAATTACATGTGTACAAGTTCAATAATTACTAACTCTGCATACAAGTATCTAATTACATGTGTAAAAGTCCAAGAATTACTAACTCTGCATACAAGTACCTAATTACATGTATACAAGTCCAATAATTACTAACTCTGCATACAAGTACCTAATTACATGTCTACAAGTCCAAGAATTACTAACTCTGTATACAAGTACCTAATTACACGTGTACAAGTCTAAGAATTACTAACTATGCATACAAGTACCTAATTACACGTGTACAAGTCCAAGAATTACTAAGTCTGCATACAAGTTCCAAAACAATTCACTATTATTATTATTATTATTATTATTATTGTTGTTGTTATTATTATTATTAGAAGTAGAGTTTTCATGCATTACGATGCAACATAGTAAATTACACGATCCAACAATATAAATATATACGTTAATCTAGCATGTTAATGCTTCGATAAACATTGAAGATTCCATTTTTAATAAACAAAAAGGTACATAATAATACATCATGTTTACAACCCTAGTCAGGAGAGTCAGATATCTTACCTCATACTCCATCTGCTTTCGCATTCTTCAGTACTGATTTTGCTGACTCCACCTCTTCTTTGAGAATGGGGAAATCATTTGTGGAGTTTGGAACTTCAAGCACCTCTGGGTCTCCTGTGGACGGATGGTTGTAGAGTTCTTTACAATACTCAGTCCATCTGTCTGCGATGTCACTTGCTTCTGTGAGGCATTTTCCATTTTCGTCTTCAATGGTACTGACTCTTGGTTTCTTCTGTCTCGTGAGATCTTTTACAATTTGCTTTGCCTTTTTGCTGTTATTCCTTATCAGAAAGCTCTCTATTTCTGTGCACTTTTGTCCAATCCAGTCTTCTTTTGCTTCCTTCAAGTTTTTTTCTCTTATATTCTCGTTTGTTTCTCGGTACTCCATTGCCCATGTTATGTGTCTGGTGTTTTTGAGGTCTCGTCGGGCATTAGCCAGATTCAGAATCGCTTCTGTAACCCAGTGTTTTTTCATTGGGTGATGGAGGCCAATAATGTTCTTGGCAACTGTTTTCATGACTGTGTTGAAAGTGTCAGTCATCACTTTAACATCAACATTCATCACAAGGAGTGTAGCAAATTTTCCTCCAATTGTGGCTTGGAATGACTTACAGATGTTAGGGTCCTTCAGTTGTTCCAAGTTGAATTTGAGCCTGATTTTCTTTGGCTTCTTAATTCTCTTCAACCTCACTCGAAAGATCATAATGACAAGGTCGTAATCACTCCCAACATCAGTACATGGGAACGTTCGTGTTTTTGCTCTATTGATGTGAGATCGGTAACAATTTTGAACCAGTATGTAGTCGATCTAGTTATAATGGGTTCCATTTGGTGCACGCCATGTCCAGCATCGTGAAGCTTTATGTTGACCCAGGGTGTTGGCCTGTACCAAGGTGATGTAGTTTGAGAACTCTAGCAGCCATCTCCCGCTTTCATTGGGAAGTTCATTGCAGGAAGGTCCAGAATGATCATTCCAGTCTTTAAGAGCATCTTTGCCAACTTTGGCATTCCAGTCTCCTTGTATGATGAGGATGTCTTTGTTTACTTACCATTTTATGATACCTTCGAGTTTGTTGTAAAACTCCTATTTCTTCATCATCGTGATTAGAAGTTGGATCATATACTTAGATAATTGTGATGTTAAAGGGAGATGCTTTGAGACGAATGGTGATGATTCTGCTAGATATGGGGCGACATTCAAGCACAGATCACTTGATGGCTTTGTTTACAAGGAAGCCTACTCCATTTATGGACTTGTTCAACTCTCCACTATAGTATAATATATGTCCATCTTCAGTTTGGTGTTCTCATAGGGCTATCCAGCTTACATCCAGGTTGTGCGATGTGTAGTGTTACATCTCATGTGTCAACTATTCGAGTCTTCCAATTTGCGAGTTCTAATGTTCCAAGTGGCGATGGCAATGCTGTCTCTCGCTCTGATTTTATGCAAAGTACTAATATCACACTTGTCACCTCCGTCCTGGTGGACAACGGCAGGCACGGTCCTTGCTGACCCGGTATGGTAACTTCAGAATTGTCTAGCATTATCAGTGTGTCTTGGGCAAAAGTCGTCTGGCGGAGTCCATCCCTCTCCAGACCAAGGAATTGCCAGAAGGGGATGTAGTACATCGTCCAAATGCCTTAGGGTGTCTACTCTGGATTGTTGTTAAGGGTTTACTCCCTTTGCTTTTGGCTAACCAAAGCCGACCTGCAATGCAGCATGAGACTCTTGTATGGGCAGGTGCGTCCATGTCCCTAGCAGATAAAGCATCTGCCACTGCCCACTCGCTGATATCAGCAAATTCTAAATTTATTTCATGTATAAGATTCTAAGAGTCTTCGTCCATTTTGTAGAAGTCAGAATTTCCGCTCTTTTACGAGTGCACAACTTATAATCTCGGGGTATAGTTAATGGCTCTTAACTTCGTTGCAAAGCTTGTTCTTCTTAAAAGATTCACATCTGAACTAATTCTCCAAATTGAATCTAGCCGAAATAATGTTTATATTCCGTGTGAAACTTCGCTCTAAATTTGAATCTCTCCGTTGTCGCAAACGAAACAAACTGCGCGAAAGTCCACATGAAGAATAGAGGATTAGCAGAGAGGTTAAGAAGCCTAGATGGAATGTATGGAAAATAAAGGATAATTTAGGAAAACTATAAGCAATAATACTACAAACTAACAAGATTACAAGATTAAAACTCAATTGGAAGAATCGAGTACTGCAAAGAGCTTACGGATCGAGAGAAATATTTTAAAACAAGAAGCGTGGAAACAACAGAAGTCGTTCCTCGCTTACAAAGATGCTACCCAGAAAATAGACTTATCAATAATTCTCTTGGAAAATAAAACTTTCAAGGACATCAATAATGAACACGATGAAAGGGGTAAATATCAGTTAATAGGTACTTTATCAAATTAACTGATGGGTTTAACATGAAGGGATACACAGGCTGTAAAGTAGTCGAGCCGACCCTTTGAGATTAGGTTGGGTTTTGAAGAAATAACAAACACGTTTGTTCAAATAAAACTTATATTATAAAAACAAATCATCATGATAGGTATATATATATAAAGAGCACACAATACGCACACAAATGAATCTACTACCCTACTATATGACGGTAGTCATACACTATAGTACTTATAATGTGAATCATACACTACTGTATTATATCCATAGTCATACACTACTGTATTATACATCTATAGTCATACACTACTGTATTATCTATCTATAGTCATACACTACTGTATTATATATCCATAGTCATACACTACTGTATTATCTATCTATAGTCATACACTACTGTATTATATATCCATAGTCATACACTCCTGTATTATCTATCCATAGTCATACACTACTGTATTATATCTCTACAGTCCTACACTACTGTATTATATCTCCATAGCGTAGTATGACATTGACCATTGATACGATATTCGTACTCCACGCAACAGTCAGTAAATCAAATCACAAGGTTTGAGTGACTATAATGATACTATTTGTGTCACACACACAAAATATAATCAATAAAAACCAAACAATCCTATCCAATTGACTAAACACGCTATTCGTGTTTTACATAAATAGTCAAAAAGCAAACGGAGGGTTCTATTGACTACAAACACGCTATTCGTGTTTTACATAAAAGTAGTCAACAAAACAAAACTGCAAGTGTTAACATTTCACTTCCGTCCGGTGTGACAGTAGATCATTGTCCGTCTCCATTCCACCGGTCAACATTGGTCTTGAATACACATCTATTCACACGACCGGCGAGCTGAATATAAAAATAGACAGTTTCCCAAATAATAAAATGAATTTACGCAATACATAAAAACTAACGTGCTATTCCGAAACTGAATATTCAACTGAAACAATAAACCAAAAAGAATGTATTTAACTCACCCAACTTTTTGGCTCTAATATCTGACAAATGTAACGTTTAGAGGTCTGCTCTAATGTCCACTGTGTCTTAAAAAGACCCTGCACTGTACCTATATAGTAGTTTTGTGAAAAGTAATTTGCGTGAATTATCCGCGCGGCACGTGCAACTCGCTGTATAGGACAACTCACGTTGAGGAGTATGGTGTACCCTCTACGCCATCTCGGATATTGCGTAACGAGCTTAAAAATAATAATTCATGAAATACAGAACGTCGACAAACACATTATATGACAAAATTAATGCTTAAAATATAGCTTAGAGGAGTATAGTGTATCCTCTATGCCATATCGGGCATTTCGTAACACAGGCTAACCAAATGAGAATCCCGTACGGAGAAATGGACACTGGGGAGGGGGGGGGGGGGCGGGGCGGGAACATCAGAGAAACAGTAAACTATCACCAATAATACGGAAAATAAAAAAGGACGAGAGAGCTACACCTGTCAGAGCTGCCACTAGCAAAACCTCTGTAGGCAACAATAGTGAGGTTTGTAAAAAAAACTTTAAATCAAAGTCTCTAACGCCACAAGGAAGGCATATCCCTATAACTCAATAACAAATGAGATGAGGATTCTTTAAAATGAGAAAGGATATTAAATCAGTCTTCTTCCATGGGTTTCCAGTAAAATCGTAATAAAATGGATGTATATACCTTCGTAAATGTAGGATTTTCGGAAAAAGAGGCCACATGAAGAAAAGATGTCCAATGAACTTGGAGAATGAAGTATATAATTATATTTCCGAAATGACAATATTATCCAATCAAAAGGGGAAAAGGAACAATAGAAAACAAAAAAGATATCAAACCCCATAAAGACAAAAGTACAATATCAACAACAACAGCAACAAAATAAGCATAAAAACAGACTGAAAATGCTAAAGAGAAATCATCAGAAGAAAGCGAGAAGAAAAAAAAACAGCACCATATACAACAACAGCAACAAGAAAGCCAAGAAAGAGAAGAACAACACAATGGAGTTCAACAAATTTTAAAAAAGCCCAAGATTTTCAACAACAACAGAGGGACAAAAAACATGAAGAAAAAGCCAAAGTCAAAAAGGAACAACAAGGTACAAAAGGCTACTACAATCAACATCTCGATAAAGAACTAGAGGAGACAGTCTACAACAGTAGAGAGATGGGCTATTTATCTGAAATTGTAAGAAAATGGAATCTGGAGAAAAAAATACTAAGATAAATAAATACTAAGATAAAAATCCCAACAAATCGTATTGGGTTAATTAAATTATGCCCCTCGGGTAACAATAACATTTTGAAAAGACTGAAATATTTTATAAGCATGAAAAAATAAGGAGGGGGGCACCCCAACTGGTTTGTAAAGATCAACTGAGATATAGAGTAGCATGATGGCTAATAAAAAAGATAATGCGGCTCCTTAACACGTGCGTAGCTGAAGAATCCTGGAATGAAGAAACCATTAGATACCATTTAAAAGATATAAATGTATAGAAAATAAAAGGCTTTATTGTAATATGTGCAGATTTGAAAAATGGTTCTCATTCTAGTAAAGCTTAGAAAATCAAAGTTAAAAAAAAATTAAAAAAGGAAGTAATTTTATTTCACTAACTGACCCAAACAAGGGAGGAAAAAGATATAATAATAATAATAATAATAATAATAATAATAATAATAATAATAATAATAATAATACAAATTATGAATAGACAACCTGGATTCAATTTGATTTATCGCCTTCCTAATAGTAGCATTTATCGCACACAACCAATATGGCAAAAGCAAACAGAACTTAGGAGATTCTTGCTGAGATCACAAAAACAGGGGAAGGGATCCGTCACGTACAACAAAGCCCTTGGTCGGATGACCATTCCTGGGTTCTTCAAACATTAGAGAAAAAACCCGACTCGAAAAATGTTTAAAATACATTTTTGTACAAACTTCTTTTTGTTTAAAAACAAAATCACAGACCTTAGGTGGTACACAAACATAAAAACATTTTCATTTTTGGGGGAAATGGTGGGGCATCTGTCCCACAAAGAATTGCTTCGGATGAAGTCGGCATTTTCCTCTAATTTGTGTGTTCGTTTGCGTATGTTACATTTTTGTCATTTAGTTTTATTTTGGATATTTCGTCGATAGCCTCTGTCCTATTGTGTATGGTTTTGTTTTAACGCTTATTTACTTATTTTGTCTACTTCACAAAAACATGCAACTTGTCGTATTGTCTGATAAGGATTAAAATGGTGTTATCTCTCGAAACTTTAATGTTAAAATTCCCAATTTTCTTTTCTTCAGCTCCCCCAAGAAATCTGTATAGATTGAAACCCACCCTATTGATAAATCGAGTGAGACTGGCGGCGTGTCTTTGATTGGTGTGGGAGTTTCCTTGGCGATGTTTAGTATTGTTTTCTTTTTACGGTGCTTAGGTGCGTCGGTGGTTTTTTTGTTTGTGCTCACATTTGTTTCGTTTATTTACTTTCCTGGTCGGCATTTGTTGGGGTGTGTGTGTATGACCAATTAGTGTTTCTTCTTGGTTGGAGGGAGGGGTGGTCATTTTTTTGTTTGGGGGTTTGGGGGTCCTGCTCAGGGAGGAAGCTGGTTGGTGGGTCAGACTATGGTCTGCTCTACTTACTTTTTGATCGAGAATTGTTTCAAGCATGATTCTAGCAGCAGAGGGGGCGAATCCGACTTCTTTAATTGGGGTAGATTTTAAGCAAAACATTTTAAGTCTCCATTTGCCAAATGGAGCCTTAACGACTTTAAAGCCCTATTTGTCAAACGAGGGGTTTCTCAAAACCTCTTGGGGATAAGTACCTTGCCAATGAAGCGTAAAAAAAAGCGTCGACGAGGCAAATTTCTCGAAGACGCACCAAATATTTTATCTAGTCCGACACGATATCGCATCTGATAAATTTATCATCACAAATCCGTGTGGGATTGACTGAGCGTGGCTAAAGAAATTTCTAAATCAATTATGATCCATATCACCGCAGCACCAAGTTTGCCAAATATTTCGTAGCGTATGAGTATCAACTCCGTTAAACACACACAATAAATTGCAGTTATCTCTGACCACTTTTGGTATTTGTGTGTACCGTTGAGTGACATATATCACGTCAGTGCTTTTATGCCTGCCTCTGGAAAATATCCTAGCAGGATTCTTTTGATTGTCTAACATCACATCGTCATATACAACCAAATTGTTAATATCTCCATTAATATCATCAATGCTCGGTGCTTCATCGATATCGGTTATAAACTCAATAAAACCCTCGCCGGATTCTTCTACCGCGCTGTCGTTAAAATCCTTTAACACATTGTAACATCGCTGATCGTCTACACTAGGAGCTATCAAATACAACTTGTCCTATTTCATCCATCTCGTTATCAAATTAAGTAGCAGTTGTGTTTTGCCACTTCTAGATGGTCCGATTATAATCATTCTAATTGAATTCGGCAACATCACATGGTGTTTTATAGGTTCTCGTCGTCGGGTAGCTGAATAATCAATTACATTCATGTTGTTATATATAAATTATGGATCTATATTGTGTGAAGTGTAAGGCGCGTATTGGCACAAACGACTTGACGACGATTACAACTAAAAATAACCGATCAGCACTTTCTGGTAAATGCGTACAATGTAGTACAAAGGAATTTAGATTTGTGTCTATGAGATCTGCAGGAAATGCTAGCATTTCTGATGATTTTAAAAAAAAGGAGGAGGTGATATCTCAGCCAAGCTAACTAAACTCCCGGGAACACCATGGGCAAAGTATCCAGGAGAAAAACATCTTCCAGGGTATAGTTATTGTGGACCCGGAACCAGACTCGATATCAGACTAGACGATCAAAACCAACCCAAACCCGGTGAAGAACCAATAAACGCTATTGATAAAGCATGTCATGCTCATGATGTCGCTTATAAAAGCAGCAATCTGCAACACAGACATATCGCAAATGTGAAATTGATTCACGCGTTGAATTCTATCACTGATAAATCCTTCAAAGAAAAATTAGCTTCATGGTTAATAAAATCGGCAATGAAAGGTAAATTGATGTTAGGTGCCGGTAATTAATAACAACATGGAATCTATTTACTATTCTCCAAAAGGATACTGGAGGGGTAAGGCAGCAATCAATAAACTTGCTAGTGCAGCATCGGTGAAATATACCACTGCAGCGGATTGGTTATCCAAACAAGCGATATGGCAAAGTTATCTACCACCGCCTAAACAAATTAACTTTTCACATTTTGATGTGACCGTTCCTAATGAAGTTCATCAAGCTGATATACTATTTCTGCTGCATGATGGTGGTTACAAATACGCGTTAACTGTAGTTGATGTTGCTAGTCGATACAAACAAGCAGAACCGTTAAAAACAAAGTCGGCCACTGAAGTAGCTTCTGCATTTGAAAGGATTTATAGAAGGGGCCCTCTGCACTGGCCAAATCTGTTACAAGTTGATCCTGGCAAGGAATTTCAGGGTGTGGTTCTATCAACAATGAAACATCATAATGTCACCATTAGACGAGGGCATACTGCACTACATCGCGATCAGGCAATTGTTGAACGGTTTAATCGTACACTTGCTGAGCGGTTATTTGGATATCAATACGCAAAGGAATTAATTCAGGACAAACGATCTCGTGAATGGGTCAAGAGATTACCAGCTGTGATTACCGCGCTGAATAATGAGATTAGTCGAACAATCAACATGAAACCTAACAACGCGATTAAAACGAAGTATATACCACAACCACGAAACGCTAGAGTTTCCCAGCCAGTACTCGGTAATGTCACTGTTAGGTATTTATACGAACCAGGAGAGCTTGAAGGGGGCACAAAAATGGCTACTGATCCTATTTGGAGTATTACCGCGCATAAAATATCCGGCATAACACGATCTACGGGTAGACCAGCAATTTATAAACTGGATTCAACTGCTCTTCAGCGTGGGTTTACTCGTGAACAACTGCAAGTGATACCCGAGGATACTCAATTACCACCGCGTGGTCTTAACTAGCACCTCTGCGTCTTCTCCTGACTCTGTCAGGACAACTCTTCGAAGTTGATTTATTCTTCGTACTCTGTATACTGCAAGATAGACTAAATTTTACCACTCAATGCGATTATCGACTATCCAAACAATTGTATCCGATATAGTCAATCCCTGTGAAGAATGTATCGTCGCTGCGTATCCTAGCGTCCATGGGGATTTATTAGCACGCAATGCATCTTCGACGACGCTGATATCAACCAGCACAATATCATTTAGCACTAAATTCTGCTTTTCACTCTGTCCTGGAATATCAACTTCAATATTCTGTTTTCGTGTATCCGAAGGCCTATAACACAAGGGCACTGGATGTGTTGTAAATTTTTCTTTATGCGTTTCAAATAACTTCATCTGAAGTGTGTTTCTGACTATTTGTCTACTTGCGATTATCAAATCGTTTGGTCTCCATGTTTCCCAAAATTCCTCCATGGGAGTTTCTGAAATTATTTCACGCGCTATTTCACATTGAATTCTATCCGGTTGTAATCTAATTAGTTGTTTGAACTCGCGTAATTGTTCATCAAGTGCTCTATGATCAGTACTAATTTCTTCATAATAGTCTACAAAATTCTTTAGCCAATCATGCGGTGATAAACCGACAAATGGTGGTGGTTGGCCATGATCACCGCACATGACGAATTTTGTGTTCGCGTGCAATAACCAATCGAGAAATGTTTGTAATACATCTAACGACACCGTGCATATCTCATCCCAAATTATGACTTCAGGAATAAATTTCTCGCCCATTCGTTCAGGGGTCCATTCATCGCCTTTCCATCGAAAGAAACTGTGATAAGTACAAGCATTTACCCCTCGTTGTTTCATTTCTCTTGCAAGTCTGTGTGTCGGTGTTAGCACAATCATGTTTGATTTGGAAACGCTAGCGTGAAAATCCGTAGGATTTTTCCGACGGAATAACTCAATCGCACGAGTTGTCTTTCCTGACCCATCACAGCCGTTTAAATAAACTGTTTTATATCTACATAGTGGATCAGATATCTGCGGTGCATTAGATAATTTTGATATCTGATTATTTTTCAAGTAATTGTTTTCAATCGTAACATCTGCTGATTCGGAATAATCACACGGTATTTCTTTTTTAATTCTCCATGATCCCCAGCTCTCGTTGCTACCGCTAATAAATTTAGCCACTGCTTCGCTGTGTTTCACGCTGATATAAAATGAATCAGTTGCGACTCTAACCGCAGTGTCAGGAAATCTATTTATCATCGAAAATAAATTGATAGAAGCATAAGGTATCATAGATGCTCTCAAATGTGTATACTGAAGATTTTCTCCGTCTGCGTAAGTAACTATTGTACCAAATTTTGTTCAATCGGACAAGAAAGCGTCTTTACGATCGATATATATACCCTTAGATGTTATATCCGTGATTATAAAATCGTATTCAGCGCTATCTATAATTAACCGTGAAGAATATCTGTTATTGTCGTATTTTCCACCTTGAGTGAATTTACCGATCATTCTTCTACCAAGATCTTTTGCGTCTTTGTTTCTGATTTCATATAACAGTTTGGACCAATTTATGATATATTCTTCGTCGAGATCAGGAAACTGTTTTTGTTGTTCGCTGATTATACTATCTAGACGTTCAGGTTGTGGTAACCAGACCTCAGTCTGAGCTCGATATGATATAATCGCTTCACTGACTATCAGCGATTTTAACATCCTACAATCGATCATATACCGTAACAGCACTATTGACATCCAATGTTTTTCAGACATGTGTCTACCAATCCAAACGTAACAGCACGGATGTAACCCTGTAGCCAATTCAAATGATACCACAGAAGCGAATCCGGTTAAATCAAAATCAGGCAGTGGTCCATTAATAGCAGCAAGGGGCCATCTCGTGTGTGGGATGTCCAAATCGTTTAAAATATCTAGCGCATTCTCCGTACCCGAGAAAACTCGCCGGATAACACGCGACTATATCAACTGTAATAATTCTTTCACGGTCGTATTTTGTATTCCATAATCCGCCGTGGTTATATTCTATACAACTTGATTTGATGTCTGTGAGAAATTCAGCTCTTGTTGGTTTCCAAGAGTTTTTCTTTCTTGCAAAATGAGCTGCAACCGATGGAATTGTAAAGCGATTTGTTAATAATTGTTCGTCGTCGAAATTCTTCGAAAAACTTATAGCTAGTTTTTTCATCTTATCATGGAGTGCTTCAGTGCGGTATAATTCTCCATGGGTCTTACAAACTGATCGAATCCACCCTCGGAGTTTTCGGCGCTGTGAAGTAACCACACTGATACAGGATCGTTTTTACTCAACTGGTAAATAGCATCGAACAATTTTTTCTCAGAGAATTCTGGAGTGGAAAATTCTTCGGGTATATATTTTATGGTTCTATCCCGCGTAAATATTGTTACCGCAGGTGTCCATGCGTGTTCGTTATGATCAATAATTTTGATTGGGGCTCCATTTGATTTATATTTCGATTCGTATAATATCTCGCCTGTTATCGTCGTTACTGATATTGGGAATCTTAATGATGTTTCTAATTCAGCTATATCCTGAATCGATGCTCCGTTTTTCCTAACTGTTAATTCCCACTCGGTTATTTTTTTTCGTCTTAGGTCTTAGATCAGTCAATTTGTTTCTCCGGGATGCATTTGTGAAGTGTTCTATTATTCGTTCTGCTACACAATTCATTCTCGTTGATAGTTTCATGGGTTTTAGTTTTTTAATACTCGGTTTATCATTTAACGGATATATCCCGTAAACAACTGCTGTTACAGGATAAGATCTCTCGTAATACGGTTTGTCAATTCCAGTCAAAATTTCTGGTTTGGAATCTTGACTCACAGTGACAGTTTTCTTGTCCTTGAGAATTGGCTAAAATTTATCACGAATAATCCAATCTCCAGTGTCTGAACGGATAATGAATTTTATTCTAAAAAAATACCTTTTCCGCGAAAGATGTGAAATTATCACTGCTGCGTTTTTATCGTTCATGGTAGCGTCAATGATACCATCAATTCGAAATGTCGACCAACAGTGAGATGCTCCATCACGCTTGAAGTCATTAAAACAATCACGAATTTTAGTTATCATGGTTCTATCACGAATTTTACTGTTTGGCTTATCAGAGACTCTATCGAGATTGAATTTAGCATTTTTCCAAGGTGTAATTTTCGATAATCTCACAAACTCCTTCATGCTATAATTAAAACAAGTATTTAAATAGAAGAATTAAGTATAATGAATCATTGCAAATGGCTTATGATTGGATCAACAACCGTGTGTAACAAATCATGCAGAAAGGAGTTCAGTGGATATAATATGCAAAGAGTTATGGGCCTTTACCCTGCATACGATGTGGGGTAGGGGTGCGTGGTAAATCACAATTGTGTCTCAGTTGCGGTGGCAAAAAATACAGAGAGCTGAAGCGTTATTATGACAAAAGAATTAAAAAAATCCATCAATGACTCTGACGGAGTCAAGGACCCTGACATAGCCGTCAAGGACAAAATCATAAGAACTCCTCAAGACTACATCGAAAGATTTCCAAATGTAATCATTCGACCAAACAATGAATTAGACAAATAGTATGTGTATACAAATGAATCAAGAATTCCGACCACATCCTGTGATTGTAAACCATGAGGCATCCAGTGATGGTATTGTCAGACATCGTTAACTGAAGAAACCAGTTGGTTCTGACAATGTTATGGGGTATTTGATATTTAACGCTGGAGGGAAAATACATCTTAATCATCGTTTCGTGTATGAATGTCATAACGGATTGATCAAGGATGGTTTTGTTATCGATCACATTGATTCCAATGTTAAGAACAATTCTTTGTCAAATCTGCAAGCTGTTACACAAAGTGAGAATTTGAAACGAGGAAAGACTGGTACTTATAAATCAATTGGGAAAAGATCCGTAAAATCATTTAACACAACAAATAACGAGGAAATAGTATTTCAATAAATAGCTAAGGCTGGTAAGTATTTCGGTATTAATCCACCTTCTGTTCAACGCGTCGCAGAGGGAATTTGTCGATCTGCGATTTCAAAAAAGACCGGACAAAAAATTCAGTTCGTTTATATAACAATTAGAAGTATATAATTATTAGTAATATGAATTTTCAAAATATCAATGATGTAATAACCGAAATTTTAGTTTTGAAATCTCAGGGGATTTACACATCAGATAATTTAGACTGCGATCAAATTATGTCTGACTTCCAGGATATTGAATACGGCGCTAACAATAACAAATACGTGTTACTCAAACAATATGCACTAATCAAACGAATTCAGAATTCTATCCGTGACTCCTTGTTATGCTGTGACGACGTCAGTAAGTTTGTCCCGTTATTTACTACCGTGGAGAGAATAAGAAAAGAATTAGGGAAACAGTATGAAGTAAAAAGAACAATTAATTCAAAATTCAGAAATATTAGATTGTTAATTGAACATAATGAAAAAACCCCTTCGGATAATTGTTAGTAAAATCCATGGACTGTTTTACCATGAAGTTGTAAATTTTCATAGTAAAATATTTTTTTTATTACTGGAATAAATTTTCACAGTAAAATATTTTTTTTTATTACTGGAATAAATTTTCACAGTAAAATATTTTTTAAGTCGTTTTTTGACTGATTTTGGCCGTTTTTGACTGATTTTTGGCTATTTTTTGACTGAATTTGGTTATTTTTGACTGGTTCAGTAGGGTCAAATGGTCGATTTTGCATGGGATTTCCCGTAGACTTTTTCCCGAAAATCGAAGATTTTTCACTTGAAACTCTTTGAGTTTACAATCAAAGATTTCAGGATTGACTTTGAGTACTACAAACCTCCATGGACGGTTTTATCAAGAAGTTGTAAAATATTTTATTCATTAAAGAAATTTTCACAGTAAAATATTTTTTATTACTGGAATAAATTTTCACAGTAAAATATTTTTTTATTACAGAAATTTTAACAGTAAAATATTTTCTTTTAGTCGTTATTGACTGATTTTGGTTATTTTTTGACTGATTTTAGCCGTTTTTTACTGATTTTTTAACTATTTTTTGACTGATTCAGTTGAAAATCTCTTTGAGATTTTAGGGCCAAACGGTCGATTTTGCATGGGATTTCTCGTAGACTTTTTCCACTTAAGAATGACTTTGAGTAAAAAATCACAAAAAATCACAAAAACTGACTAAAAACGACTAAAAAACGACAAAAACGACCAGAAATTACTGTTTTTTTCAGGAGGGTCAAACGGTCGATTTTGCATGGGATTTCCCGTAGACTTTTTTTACTTAAGTGAAAAATCACTGCATGTAGATTGAAATCTCTTCGAGATTCAAATTGGAAAATTGTTTACAATTTCAATAATGGTTAATGAAGCATTAACGACCCGATTGGCTCGTGAGAGACTGGTCGCGATGAAAAAGTATATACCAATCCGCGACTCTGTAAGGAATAAACTGCAAGCTAGACAGAGTTTACAAACGAATTTTGCTGTGGGATCTGAAGAATTGTTTAAACCAATAACCACAGCAACGAAGGGGGTAGAGCGTGCTATATGGGGAGATGTACTCGAGACTACGGGAAAACCTCTTATTGTTGAACTTGAAAAAATAGCAGCGGAAACTGAACAAACAAAACAAGCTGTACAAAAACTCCACGGTGATATGGAAATTGAACGATTAGGTGATATTGTACCTAAAACATCTGAATCAAAAAGAACAGTAGATGACCTACGCGCGAGATTTAACGAGGAAGTGTTAGCAGTAATTGATAAGGCCGATCCAGTAAAAATTCCTGCGCTTGTTGTTGAAACTTATGAAAACAGAAAAAAAAAATGTTGAAACCAGAACATCATAAATATGTTAGAAATATACCTCATTGGGCTGATATATTCTACAAAATCAAAACTAAAACAAGTCAAATTGACACAACAAGTGCATCATACATTGAATATATGAAGATGGTGGATAACGTGTATAATCAATGTGAAGAGTTTAAACAACAACAAAAACCGCAAAAATTGCAAGGAAAGCGACAGCAACCTGCAAAGAAAATATCTTTGTCACCTAAAAAACTAAAACAACCTTCTGATGATACTCTTTATTATTTACAAACCACGGATACAGAAAAACTGGATGCTAGTATCGGGAAGGGATTGCCTGCAATTTCCAAAGATTCCAGTGGGACCCCAAGTGGGGTATCAATTCAAATTCCTGGTAATGTTCTCAGCGATATAGCACGATTAGAAGTTCTCATCGGAGGAAAACGAGCTGGAAATAACTCACCGGAAATAATCAATGAAGCAGCTGATATCTGCAGGCGGTTATTTGTCGGCGGTATCATGGATATTGCAACATACCGAAATTTTATTGTTGAGTTAGTGGAGGATTATCACAGCGACTGAAAATCCTTCGGATTGGAAATTGCTAGCAATTGAAAACACTAGTATTTAGAAATTGCTAGCAATTTCAGAATAAGAATGATCATACACTACAACCATGACAAACCAGCCAGCGTCTATGTAGTTAATTCACGGTTTCCAGTTTATAGCGCGTACTATGGTGATGGTTTCGGTGATACAATTGAGGGGTTATTTGCAAGAATAGCTCCAAAAGTGGCGCCGCTAGTAAAACAATTATCAATGAAAGCTATTGATGTTATTCGTGATAAGGGTATTAGTGCTGTTGGAGATCTTGCCGGGAAAGCGTTTTCAGCCGGGAAGGATAAATTAACAGCGCTAGTTCGGCGGAGAAAATCCAAAGGAGGACCACTACCGTCTACAGCAGAGATGCCTAAGAGTGTTAGTAAAATTATAAATAACGCAGTAGATCAAAAACTAGCGTCGCTGGTGACTCCGTCATACACCAACGACCAAAGCAATATCGCAAATATGATAGCGGGAAGTGGCTTACAACCACGACGAAAACGCTAGCGTGAAAATCGTTTACGATGAAAATCGCGATTTAGACTTTGATAAATAGAATAAAATGTTTAAACGGTCACCTGATCCAGCGTTTGATATAGACGCCCCAGTGCACAAGGACCAGATGTTGAAATAGCGTCAAGGACATTTAATACTTCGCTGCCGCATATTGGTAAAACACTTCAATGATGCTTTCAAAGATAAAAAAGCGTTGATTTCAGCAGCAGCCCCAGCGGTTGCTAAAGCGGCAGCGTTAGGAGCCGTTGGTACCGCGGCAGGGATGGCACTAAAAAAGGCAGCTGGGCAGGGGTATAAAAAAAGGGAAAGGGTCTAAGACTACCAGGAACCCCGTATTCATGGTACAAAGGAAGCGGCCTGAGAATCCCAGGAACGGTTTACTAGTTCCTATGTCCAATTTTGATTTACTCGATGCTGCTAAAAAATTGGCGATTAAAAACTTCAGAGGTGTCTTTATGAAAGATCAGTTGCCGACACAACCAAACAGCGTTGAAACCGGTATTATTAATCTCGATAACAGCACCGGACCTGGAACTCACTGGGTTGCATACGCGATTGATCCACGCGGGATTGTTTATTTCGATTCATATGGATTAGCGCCACCGAAGGAATTTATGCGTTATATAAACCGCTTAAAGACTTTTCCAAGGAAGACTTGGTATTCTACGCTACCAACACAACAAATGAATGACCCACCAATATGCGGCAGCGAAGTATTAAATGTCCTTGACGCTATTTCAACATCTGGAAAACCACCACATGTTGTCATAAATGAATGCTCTAGTAATCGCTTTTTAGAGAAAGATGTATAAAATAACATGATTGGGGGAGATCTTTATCAACGCTGAAGAAACCCGAACCCGATCGCGTTGCAACCGGTGATATAAAGAGAATAATCGAAGATGAAATAGCTGAGATGTTGAACTTAAGAAGTGTTGACCCCTGGGAAATAGTTGTATTTCAAGATCGTCAGGGTAAATTGAAAACTAGTAATGTGTCGTTGGATGATATTTTAGTTAAACAACGAAACGCAATCGAGGATACTATCGCGCTATTTTCCGATCAGGGTAAACTCAAACCGGGTGTACTTTTTTCGACGATTACAGATAGATTAAAAACTCTCAACGATGAGTTAAAAAATTCTGTGTTGGAACTAGCAACACTTCAATCTAGAATTGAAGAACACGGAAAACAGTTTTCAGTTTTTCGTAAAAATATCATCGAGAAATTTATTGGAACCACGTTGGATAAAATTGAAATAAAACTCCCTGATATTAAAAAATCCATCGATGAGACGAACAAATTTATCGAAGCAATTCTGAGGATGATAACAATCATTGAAAAAAACAAAAATTCCTCATGAGAAAACCAATAACGTAGTATACACGATCCAACAAGGATCATTTGCATGGACTCCTACAGACAATATACTAAGTATCACTGCAACCGTCAAAGGTATTTATCGATTAACACTAGTGACGACGACTCAATTTAATATATCATCGTCGAGTTCATCTGGGGTCAATAATACAATATCAACGATCATCGACAAGGATACAACTGAAAAGTTCACGATAGCATCCACTGATAAGAATTTGGCTAGGGTTTCAACAACATGGCATTTGGAATTTGTAGCGGATTTAAGTAAATAACTAAATTGAAATCGTAAACTGATTTGGGAATAAAATGACATCACTAATGACTTCGTCATCAAAGGTATCTTCGGTATCTCAATATTGCTATGATCAGGCCAGAGAGTTTCAGACTAAACTCAAAGCGTTCACTGAAGAGTATGCAATGAAAATTAAAAAATACCAACGAAGAATCACCGCAGTTGATGTTACCGTGTACTCTGTGAGTGGTGTAATCACCGGAGCTGGTATAATACTATCCTCTGTGACAATGATTGCTCCGATAGCTGTTCCAATTTGTATATCAGCAGCAACAACAATCGCGGAAATAATTTCGATAATAACAAAAAAAAAATATCATGCAGCCAGAGCAAACTGCAAGACTATATAATTAAATTTCATGTTGTATCCACTGCGTACTCGCAATTATCCTCGTTGATATCGTCGTCGCTCGATGATACATTTATATCCGATAGTGAGTTCTCAACGATGCTAGATATTTATGATTCCGCGATTTCAAAATTAGAAATACAACATGAATATAATAACAATGACAACACCGCAGGAATTACTTCAACGAATAGTGGAGAACACAAATCCAGTACAAGCCAGCATGATCTCAATAACTCCCCGTGAAGGAGATAGCGCTAGCAAAACTACGAGTGTATCACAGTTGGCCTAATATTAGGTCAGCACCATTTGGCGGTCAACAACCGAATAACAGCTTAGTATTTGCGAATAAGAATCGCGAAGACGGGACTCCAGACTGGAACGTTGTTTCAATACCAACCGGATCATACCAAATCGAACAAATCAATGCTGAATTTCAGCGTAGAATAAAATCAATTACTGGAACAGAATCAAAAATCGCTATAACGGTTCATGAGCCGACGCTATCATCCGCGATTGAGATAAACTCGCTTGATTATGTTGTAGATATCTATCAGAGTTCTATTAGAACCGTACTAGGTTGGCCTGAATTACCACCCCGGGGAGAAACCGTTAATTTACCACCTGAACCACAAAAAACTGATTATATCACCGACAGGATAAAATCTGATAATCCAGTAAAAAGCTATAGCGGTTACAAAAAATTGAGTCTTTTCACTGGAGTGATAGAAGGTCGCAACCCAATATATTACACAATTCGAGAAAAAGAAATCACTAATAATTTCACAGCGATGAATAATGATTTTTCACTGTTGTTAATATCTCTTCAATCCGGTACTCTCACCCGAGATGAATTTATCAGCGTCGTAGAAACATGTAACAAAATCATCAATGACATGGAAATATTTCATTTGCAAATCATTCAAGATGTATTAGGTGACGATAATCCTAAAACAATAACAGAATTTGCAACGAAGTATAGTATACGCGTAGAAGATATTCCAACATTGAAACTACACGGATATAACATCTTAGAACTACAAAAATCTCTCAATGATGCCATCGATGAAGGTTTCAAAAAAATCCATGACCAATGGAAAAAAACAGCACCACAACCACAAACAACTATCCTCAGACATAATAATGACCCAGACGGCGGTGGTAGGCATATCGCTCCTCAAAATGTGAATATATCCTCGGTGATAGCGCTCAATTTAGTATGCGATGTTATCGAAGGAAGTTATCAAATAAATCTCGAACGATCAAATCAAGCTCAGCAGGGATATATTTTGTATTCATTTGCACCAACAGCTCCTCCAGGATTTCTAATTATTGAGTCTCCGGTTAATCCAGTCTATATGCGGTGTCATAATAATTCATTAACGAGAATTAACTTCAAACTCACTGACCAGTCCAATAATCTAATTGATCTACAAGGTGAGGTTTTACAAATTAGTCTGTTTGTTTTCATCGTAGCGATTTTCATTGTTAACCCATATCAGCAGATACGGCGACAATAGCGTCTTCAAGGCATTTGCCTCGTCGACGCTATTTTTTACGCTTCATTGGCAAGGTACTTATCCCCAAGAGGTTTTGAGAAACCCCTGATTTGACAAATAGGGCTTTAAAATCGTTAAGGCTCCATTTGGCAAATGGAGACTTAAAATGTTTTGCTTAAAATCTACCCCAATTAGAGAAGTCGGATTCGCCCCCTCTGCTGCTATTCTTCTGTCACTACTGATTTGATAGGTTCTCTTGTTGTTGCATTGCTGGTGTTATTGGTGAATTGGAGTCTGTACACCATTTAACAGGCGATAGCTACGATTCTGAGTCACTGAGTAGTGTGGCATTTGCATGTCTACATCTTGATTGCCTTGGTTGCATGGTTGTTTTGAGCAGCAGAGAGGGTGAACAGACCAAGTTTTCAAGCAAAAATAAGGCTTCTACGGAAACCGAAAATATCTAACAAAATGCAGAGAATGTGAACAGACCAACTTTTACAGGCGTCAATTTAGCAAACTGAGGCTTCCTCAAAAATGCTTAATAGAAGCCTCCATTCAGCAAAATAGCAGTAAAAAAAAAAGACGCCATTTAGTTGACGTTCACCTCCTCGGCTGCTAATGCGCTAACTAAATATTTGATCAAGTCCTTAAGATTTCACAAACAAACTAATTTGTAAAACCTCACCTCGTAAATCAATCAGATTATTAGATTGGTCAGTGAGTTTGAAATTAATTCTCGTTAACAAATTATTATGACATCGCATATAGACTAGATTAGTTGGGTCTTCAATAATTAGAAATCCTGGAGGAGCCGTTGGTGCAAATGAGTATAAAATATATCCTTGCTGAGCTTGATTTGATTGTTCGAGATTTATTTGATAATTTCCTTCGATAACATCACATACTAAATTGAGCGCAATCACCGTTGAAATATTCACATTGTTCGGAGCAATATGTCTACCGCCGCCTTCTGGATCATTATTAAATTTCAGAATATTTTCTGTAGGATTCTTCGATTTTTTCCAATTATCGTGGATTCTTTTAAACCCAATATTAATAGCATCGTCAAGTTGTTTCTTTAGTTTATCCGGGTTATATCCAGGGATTTTAAAATCTTTAATCTCCGTTTTATTAATCTTATATAGATCCGCAAACTTATCATGTAAGATTTCTTCATTTAATACTTCTTGAATAATTTTCGAGTGAAATATTTTCATATCGTCGATGATTTTATTACCCGTTTCTACGACGTTGATAAATTCATCCTTGGTGAGAGAGCCGGATTTAATAGATATTAGCAGTAGTGAAAAATCATTATTCATTGCTGTGAAATTTCCGTTAATGAGAGGAACATAAATTTCTTTATTCAAGAATTTATTAGGAGCATAATCCTGATAACTCTTGACTTCATTGACGGGTTTTATTTTGTTGGTGATATAATCGGATTTCTTAGATTCGGGTGGAAAATCCTTCGAATTTTCTCGCGAGTTATCCGGTGGTAATTCAGGCCATCCTAACACTGATCTTATAGAACTCTGATAAATATCTACAACGTATCCTTCTGTATTTATCTCGATAGCAGATGATAGTGTTGGTTCATGAACTGTTATAGCGATTTTTGATTCTTTTTTAGTGAGAGATTTTATTCTTCGTTGAAATTCAGCGTTGATCTGTTCGATTTGATATGACCCAGTTGGTATAGAAACAACCTGCCAATCTGGTGTTCCGTCTTCACGATTCTTGTTTGCAAATACCAAGGAATTATTCGGTTGTTGACCACCAAATGCTACCGATCTAATATTAGGCCAGCTATGATACACTCGTAGTTTTGCTAGTGCGATCTCGCTCACGGGAACAGGAATTGGAAAATTAACACTAAATTCGGGACGTGTTGAGGTTATTGATATCGTGCTTGTTTTCACCGGTGTTGTATTTGTTACTATTTGTTGAAGTAGTTCTTGCGACGACATTATTATTATTATTCTGCTCTAATTTCAGCATTGTTGATTTATACAATTGAGCCATAGTTGAAAATTCGCTATCTGATATTGTTGTGTCATCCAACGACGATGATATCAACGAGGATAATTGCGAGTAACCGGCAGATGCAATATGATATTTAATTAAATAATCATGTAGTTTACTCTGGCTACACGATGATAGTTTTTTTGTGATCCCAGTTAATATACCAGCAATTGTAGCCACTGCGGAAATAGCGATTGGAACTACGACCGGAGCAATCATTGTAACCGAAGATAGTATTATTCCAGCAGCAGTGATTACTCCTGACACCGAGTACACGGTGATATCAACTGTGGTTATTCTTCGTTTGTATTTTTTGATTTTTATTTGATATTCTTCACAGAGAGAACTGAGTTTAGTTTGAAACTCTTTGACTTGATCATAGCGATACTGATTCGATGATGGAGTCATTTTATTTTAAAAGTGTTAGTATTTTCAATTTAACTGTTTACTTAAATCCGCTACGAATTCTACGTACCACGTTACTGAAGCCTTGGCTAGATTATCATCTGTATTCGTTATCTTGAATTGTTCAATTGTATTCTTGTCGATGATCGTTGATATCGTATTATTGACTCCAAATGAACTACTTGATGATATTTCAAACTGAGATTTAATCGGTGATACTATTGTTAATCGATAAATACCCTTGACTGCTGCGGTTATGTCTAAAATGTTATCTTTAGGTGTCCACGTATATGATCCGTGTTGAATCGTGTATACTACGTTGATGATAGATTTATCATGAGGAATTTTTACTTTTTCAACAACGCTTATCATTCTCTTTGCATCACCCTCTATTGCGATGTTGAATGTTTTAAGTTCATCGATGGATTTTTTAATATCGGGAAGTGTTATTTCAATTTTATCAAATGGGCTCCCAATAAACTTATCCATGAGGTTTTTACGAAACGTCATAAATAGTTTCGTGTGTTTTTCATATTCGGATTGAAGAGTTGCTAGTTCCAATATAGAATCTTTTATTGTGGTGAGTTTTGGTGTGGTTACTGGTGGATTTCCAAAAAATTCTAGCAGGGGTTTATCAATTTTGTCAACTATATTTCTTTGTAATGCAGTAAACTGGTCAAATACAATTATATGATCATCATACTTATCATTAAGCGATTTCAATGAATTTACTGTGTTATCATATGTTGCTAATTTATCCGTAATTATTGAAACAAGTACACCTGGTTTGAGTTTACCCTCATCAGAAAATAACGCGATAGTATCCTCTGCTGCGTCTCGTTGTTTAACCAAAATATCATTAAGAGAGATATTACTACTTTTCAATTTACCCTGACGATCTTGAAATACAACTATTTCACCAGGATCAACATTTGCTAGGTTTAATATTTCGGATATTTCATCTTCGATTAATTTTTTAATATCCTTGTTATCAACGGTTTCAACTCCACTATCAGGTTTCTTCAGCGATGATAAAGGTCGTCCCCAAATATCAATCATTATTATAGAAATCTTTTTATTATTCAAATCCTATGGATTTTCTACCGCTAGTATACTCATTTACTACTATATGAGGTGGTTTCGAAAATCTTTTGGATATAGCATCAAGTACGTTTAATACTTCATTACCACATATTGGTGGATCAAGCATTGTTTGTGTTGGTAACGTAGAATACCAAGTCTTCATTGGAAGGGTTTTAATATAACGCATAAATTCTTTCGGCGGCGCTAATCCATATGAGTCAAAATAAATAATCCCACGTGGATCAATTGCGTAACAAACCCAGTGAGTTCCAGGTCCGGAGCTGTTATCTAAATTAATAATACCGGTTTCAACATCATTTGGTTGTGCCGGTAACTGATCTCTCATAAAAACCCCTCTGAAATTTTTTATTTTTAATTTTTTAGCGGCATCAATTAAATCAAAATTGGACATAGGAATCGCAGATTCCCGAACTATATCGTTCCTGGAATTCGAAGACCCTTTCCGCTGTACCATGAACTCGGGGTTCCTGGTAGTCTTAGACCCTTTCCTTTTTTTTTATACCCTTTTCCAGTTGCCTTTTTCAATGCCATTCCTGCCGCGGTACCAATAGCTCCTAATGCTGCTGCCTTCGCTACCGCTGGGGCTGCTGCGGCAATCAACCCTGGAATCAACCCTAACAACGGGAATATACCACCAGTCTTTTCCATATTACGGATCGCACTTGTAGAAAGAGTAACCTGAACTCTTTTTTTTTCTTTCAGCGCTTTATTAAAATGATTAGTTTGAGTTTTCGTCAGCGATAGTTTATTTCCTCCGCCATTCATTTGATTAGGTTTCAGCGTTATTGTGGTTCCACATTGCTTAGCTGATTTGGATTGTAATTTTTTTATTTGACCAGGTGTCAACGTAACATTGATATTACTATACGACATTATACAAAATAGATTGATTCTAAATTCAATTATAGATTTTCAACTGGTGCATCTACTAGTCTCATTCGTCCACCAACACCTTCAAGTATCATTGACTTATCACTGAGAATAACAGCAACCGCTCTATAATTCGGGATAAGGATGGGAGCAACCCCACCAACTGCTGGACCAGTCGGACGGGTTACACGAGCTCGGAAGTGTATATCAACTACGGACTGTTTCATCAAGTCAAGATGTTCCAACGAAAAGTAATAAATCGGATACAGACCTTTAAAATCCAATTGTGATATTTGTAGACCAGTATCTACATTTTGATCACGTCCCATAAATGATAGCAATCGATGATAAACTCGTGCAATATGGTTATTTTCATAGTTAAGTTGTATATCCTCTGATGGTTCTTGTTGTCCGTTTATTTTTAGTGAAACTTCATTAACACCTATCTGATCAAATATCATATGGGAACGTTCTTGATTATCCAATCGCGTTCTATTCTGTAGCGCAATAAAAATATGCCGTGGAGCTGAAACACCCTGTCGTGCTGCCAAATGCCATGTAAATGTACCATCAATATTAGAATCCATGGTATCTGTGGACGTTGTCAACCAGCTTAATAATCTCTTTCCCCCTTGATCCATAAATGATAGCAACCGCGGTTCTACTGACAATGATGGAGTCAACACTGGCATCCATAGTGATAGTTTTGATAAAATTACTCTACCAGCGGCAACGCCAGCAGCGCGCCAGATTGCATTATTATCAGTACCCTTTCTCACTAGTGCTACAGTATGCTTTACTCCATAAATAACTTTTCTGACGTTTCTACAAAATCCAAATATGTGATGGAGCGGAATCGCACATGAAAACCGTCGATGCTCTCCCTGCAATGTTCCTTTTCGTGTTGCAAACCCTAAATTGAAATTATTATTAACGCTTCCGAGAATATCAAAGGTAGCAGCTGGTCTGTCTCTATGTTCAGGGGTATCAAGTTGTGGATCAGCTGCAGTAGCTCTTGGAGTATGTATTTTAATATACGGAATGTGCTCAGCGTGATCAGTGATATCCTTAGAGAACATCATAGATGGACCAGCCGATCTAGTATAATCATCAGAATATCTCGCTAACCCGATTATTCCCGTAGCAACATCAACTTCACGTTCAATAGATTCGATTTCTTTTCCATCAATGAGATATCTTGCGCTTTCAAATAAAGCCATGATGCCATTGTTAACAAAACCAACTCGGATAGTTGGGTCATCTGCATATGGTGTTTCATCATGCTGTAAAAGTTCACCTTCAACTTCAATAAAGGCTTCAGCGGGTAAAAAGTATTTACTGGTATCATGAACCTGAAGTTCAATTCTTCCACGAAGATCAGGTTGTACTGCGTGATAAGCAAAAAATTGATAATCACGTACAGAAGTATCTTTAAGCACTGGGGCTTCCATGTCAAATGCAACATCAGGGTTCTGTTTGAACATTTTTATTATATATCCGATGGTCTAAATCAAAAATTCTGAAGAATTTTGAAATTATTTTAAAATAGTTTCATATGAAAACCCCAGGAATTCATTTAGAGAAAATCGATTTTCATGAAATTTTGTCGACGGATTAGCTAAAAAACAATACAAAATCAATAAAAAAAACATCGAAAATTCGATGACAACAACATATTTTAGCCTCACAGGATAAAAAATCTGATCAAAATCGATTTTCTCTAAATGAATTCCTTGGGTTTTCATCCTCGATTTTCATGAAATTTTGTCGATGAATTGCATAAAAACAGTAGAAAAATGAGTAAAAACACTAGAAAAATGAGTAAAAAAAGTAAAAAATCTAACAAAATTAGCAAATTATAAATATTTTATAATATAAAAATTCTAAAGAATTTTGAAAAGAATTTTTAAAATAAATATTTAGTTGGGTGTACTTTAATAATGATGATGAAAATATCTGATAATGAAGATAGCGTTAGTAGAATCACAAGTGATTCTGACATTAATGTTTCTGATACAAGTGATTCTGACACAAATATTAGAAACACTAGTGTTTCTACAATAACCATAACAACTGAGCATCCTATTCAAATAAATAGAATCACAAGTGATTCTGACATAAATATTAGAAACACTAGTATTTCTACAATAACTATCATAATTGGAAATCCTGTTCAAATAAATATTTCTAACGTTTCCGGCGAATCTTCTTAAAACCACTTCCCGAAAGCCCACTTCCGGCTATCATATTTGCTGTTATATTATCCTGGGCGTTAGTCATTAACGACTGTAGTTTTTTATCCACGGCGTTATTTATTATTTTACTAACCTGTGTAGGCATTACTGCAGTAGATGGTAGTGAAGTCATTCTAGAAACACTAGTGTTAGAAATGCTAGTATTTCTGGGGTTTGTTGAAAATCTTCGTGATTTCACTAACGCTGTTAGTTTATCCCGAGCGGCTGAAAATGCCTTACTAGCAAGATCACCAACAGTGTTAATACCCTTATCTCGGATAACATCAATTGCTTTCATTGCTGCCTGTTTTGCAAATGGAGCCACTTTTGGAGCCATTCTTGAAAATAATCCCATTATAGTATTACCGAGACCATCTCCATAGTATACTCGGTATTTTGGTAATCGTGAGTTTACCACGTAGACGTTAGTTGGTTTATCATGGTTGTAGTGTATGATCATTCTTCTATATACAAAAACACTAGTGTTTTTCCAAATGCTAGTGTTTCCAAATACTAAAGCATTTCCAAATTGATATTTATCTAATCGCAGGAAATTTTCGATTTCCCACCTACGGATTTCCAGTGACATTAGTCACTATGATAACCATGAGAATTTTCAGCTAGCTCTTCAATGAAATCTCTATATGTTGCAATATCCATGATACCACCTTGAAATAACCTCCTACAGATATCAGCTGCTTCATTGATTATTTCTGGTGAGTTATTTCCGGCTCGTTTTCCTCCTACAAGTATTTCTAATCGTGCTATATCGCTAAGAATATTACCAGGACATGTTACACTAGCGTGAAAATCTATAGGATTTTTACCAACTAAACCACTACCCTTTTTTTTAGTTGTACCAGTTGCACCCTTCTTAGAATCAGCCTCTGCCATTATTTGTATTTCATCAGGGATTGGGTCTGCTGTGTATACTGGTGGTGGTACTGTGATCCCCTTTACCATAGCTAGAAATTGGTCATAATCAGGTTTTATTTTTTTGTTGATTTTATTTTCCCCGCGGTTTGCTAAAAACACCTTATTTGCCCAAAGGTCTTTACTGTTTATAAATTTTTTAGCCGCGTCGTCTATTAAATACTCATTTCTCTTATCTTTTTTAATGTTGTTATTGGTAAATTTAGCTAAACCATTGAGTGTTGGGATATTTCTGATTGTATTTAACGCATCAACTGTAAATATATTTTCAGGATTATAGTCCCCCCTTGGAACAGCTCCCACTTCTTCTTGTTGTTGTTGTTCTTGAAATTCTTCAGGTGGAAATGCTTGCGTTTCTAGTGAGGAAATATCAACATCACCTAATCGTTCAATTTCTTCCTGAAGTTCTCGTTGTTGTTCTTCTTGTCGTCTTGCAGCAGTTATTATATCACCAGGAAGTGTTTTTAATGATTTTTTCGTTTGTTTAGTTCGTTTTGATATTTTCTCTAACACAGGGAGAAAGGACTCTTTTTGCGAGCTTTCTTGTTTAGAGATTGCTGTTTTCACACCCTCAGTTGCACTAACAATAGGTTTGAAGAGTTGTTCTGTATCCTCTGTGAAGTCAGTCTGAAATAATTGCCGCTGTTGAAGTTTTTCGCGGATTCTATCACGAAGGGGTAATATTTTCTTAAGAGCTTCAAGTCTTTCTCTAGCTAATCTCGTTGTTAATGATTCTCCTATCATTATTAAAAGAGTATCACTAATTGTTAAATTAGAAATGCAAAGCATTTCATTGCAATTTTTAATTAAAAAATCCAAAGCATTTCGAAAGAAATCACTAACTAAAAAATGCAAATCATTTTAATACTTCCCCCTTACACACATAATTTTACTTCCTCATACCGTATCGGTTATACAAACAAAGGAGGCTCTCTACGCGTGGGCTCATCACCTTCAGAGTTTTCCATTAATGTTTTTAATTGTCTCACTTTACAATTAATAAGTCTCTTTTGTTCATATTCTAATCCTAATTGCTTACGTACACGTTCAACGATGCTACATAATGGTACGAAGACATTAACATCTTCAGTATTTACTAAGCTCTCACGTATAAGCTTTTGTATATTTTTGATTAAAAAATATTTCTTAGATAGAACATATTTTCCTGTCTGTTCTGCAAATTGTATATCCTCGAAATTGGTCATAATTTGATCACAATCCAAACCTGAACATAATTTTACATTTTCATCCTTCAACTTGTTGATTTCAATAATAATCAATTTGAGATTTTCAATATTCATATATATATAAAAATATATTTGTTTAAATGCAAAGTATTTCAAATACAAAGTATGAAAATTCTTTAGAATTAAAAATGCAAAGTATGAAAAATACAAAGTATTTTAAAATGAATTCTGGATACACTAAGGTGTTGATCATCTTAGTATACCCAGAAGCTTAATGCGATTATAGGTGATTATGATTATATATAATGAATGACGACGGCACATTTACCGTTTTAAACCCCCTTGGTGTTTTATACATCAAGCAGCGCGCTCAACGGTTAACCGACAAACATATAACAATAGATTATAGGTGAACAATGAATGAATTGATTTCAATGACAATGACGACGGTACAACAATAGATTATAGGTGAACAATGGAATGAATTGATTTCAATGACAATGACGACGGTACAACAATAGATTATAGGTGAACAATGAATGAATTGATTTCAATGACAATGGATGACGCGGGCTATTCTACATTCAAGTGTAAACAAAACCACAAAATCGAAACTTTGGTTTTGAATGTCAATAATAACGTTCATACCACGTGTGACGGTGTGGTTTTGTTTACACTTGAATTTCGGCTAATGCCCAATTATAATAAAGACGAATTTGTATATATACACTCATTACGACGAGGTGATATAAAATAGGTGTAGTGATTGTAATTATTTGTTTGTTTATTAGCGATCACTGACAACGTTGAAAACACATATAATACTTGAAACAGACATTAAAAAAAATGTTTAAATACGACGTGTTTATAAAACAGTTTTGTTAATACTTGAAAAAAGACAAAATTGATTGTGTTTTGTTCGGATTTATTTAATTATAACAGCCAATGAAAAATCGAAGATTTTCCAATCAATGTTAGAAACATTAATATTTCCATGTTTAAAATCCGTAACTCTGTCATTGATGATTTGTCACACGAGTTATACCTAACGGAGTTATCTCCCGTAAAATCCGTAGGATTTCTATTTACGTATTATACATAAATAAACCGAATTTTATTTTTAAAACGCTTTGAAAAAGCGGTCTTGGTTTTATTCTCAGCAACGCATTGAATAGAATACGGATAAATATCGAAATACCTACCAGCTTCTGACATTGATTGAAATACTATCTCCTTGTTGTCATTGTCCATTGACTTTACAGGTCTAGCAATTTTCGGGTATTTCCCAGTTCTTCCTCGTTTTGTGTTTTCACATTGAGAAATAGCTTGAAGGTTGTTCAATTTGTTATTCTTGGGATTAGAATCAATATGATCAATAACAAAACCATCCTTGATCAATCCGTTAAATACTTCATAGACGAAACGATGATTGAGATATTTCTTATTCCCTCCAGCATTAAACATCAAATAACCCATACCATTATCCCGCCCAACAGATTTCTTATTTTTACTGTGTCTAACAACACCATCACGAGAAGCTTCGTAATTTTTAATAACAGGATGTCTTTGAAATTCTTGGCTCATTTGTATATATAATATATCTATTTGTCTAATTCATTAATTGGCTGAATTATAACATTAACAAATCTTTTTATATAGTCATCCGTAGTTTTTATGATTTTGCTATTGACGTCGTCAGGATTTTTGATTCTTCGCTTGTCATAATAACGTTTTAACTCTCTATAACGCTTACCCCCGCAATTAATGCATAACTGCGACTTGCCTCTTACACCTACCCCACAATGCAAGCATGGTAGAGGTCCCTCCGAACCGTTTCTCACACTCTGCATATGATACCCACAGAATTCATTTCTGCATGATTTGTTACACGGAGTCTTTGATCCAATCATAAGCCATTTGCAATGATTCATTATATAAAAATTTTCTATTTAAATACTTGTTTTAATTATTAATATGAAAGGATTCAAGAGATTATCGAAAATTAAGCCTTGGAAAAATGTTAGATTTAATCTCGATAGAATCTCTGATATACCTAAAAGTCTAGTAGATGATAAACCACTATTGAGTAAAATCAGCGACTGTTTTAATGAGTTTAAGCGTGATGGAGCATCTCATACGTGGTCGACATTTCGAATTATTGATGAAGATGTCAATATACCCGTAATTGATGCTACTATGAATGATATAAGAGCAGCTGTGATACTTTCACACCTTGGCGGGAAATCTCTACTGAAGTATTTTTTTAGAATAAAATTCATTATCGAAGAGGAAGGTGAATGGATTATCAGAGATAAATTTGACCCAATCCTTAAGGATAAAAAAACTGTTATTGTGAGTAGAGATTCCAAACCAGGAATTCTAACTGGAATTGACAAACCATACTATGAGAAATCTTACCCTGTAACAGCAGTTGTGTATGGGTTATATCCAATAAATAATAATCCTAACATTACAAAACTAGCTCCGATGTTTTCATCATCAGTGGCTTTGCCACTTAATTGTGTAGCAACACGGTTAATAGAACACTTCAAAAATGCATCCCGGGGAAACAAATTAACTGAACAACGACGAAACAAAATAACCGAATGGGAATTGACAGTGAAACAGCGCGGGGCAACGATTTCTGATATAGCTAAATTAGAAGCATTATTAAAATTTCCAATATCGGTAGCGACAATAACCGGAGAAGTATTATACGAACCGAAATATCAATCGCGAGGAGCTCCAATTGAAATTATTGATCATAACAAACACGCGTGGACACCCGCGGTAAATATATTTCCACGAGAAAGAACTGTTCGATATATCCCTAAAGAATTTTCTATGGATGATTTCTATGAAGAGAAATTATTTGATGCTATTCACGCGTTAACCAAAGACGACCCTGTGTCAGTATGGTTACTCAGGAGTAATGAGGATCCGGAAATAGGATTTGATCAGTTTGTAAAACCAAATGGTGAATTATATCGAACTGAAGAATTAGATAATAGAATGAGAAAAATCGCTAATGAGTATTTAGAAAATTCTAAAGAATTTTCAGAGGGAAACACTAGCATTTCTACAGAAAAACTACTTACGGATAGTTTTACTATTCCATCAGTGGTAGCTCACTTCGCACGAGAAAAGAATTCATGGCGCCCAACACGAAGTGATTTTCTGGAGGATGTGAAGTTGAGTTGCGTCGAATTTGGTCATGGAGGATTGTGGAATACGAAATACTCACGTGATGGTATGATTTCAATTGATATATCCGCGTGTTATCCTGGAAGTTTTCTCGGATATGGAGAATGCTCTGAGTACTTCAAACGATTTGGACATCCCACACATGAAATGACTCGTGTTGCGATTAATGGTCCATTGCCTGGAACTGCTAGTGGAAACGCTAGCGTTTCTAGTTCTAATTTTGATTTAACCGGGTTCGCTCGTGTGATATCATTCGAATTAGCTACAGGGTTACATCCGTGTAGTTATCTTTGGCTTGGTAGACATATGTATGAAAAAGCGTGGATGCCAATTGTGCTATTGCGGTATATGATCGATTGTGGTATGCTAATATCGTTAATTGTCAGTGAAGCGATTATTTGTTATAACGCTCAGAAAGATGTTTGGTTACCAAAACCTGATCTAGAAAAAATAATTAACGAACAACGAAAACAATTTCTAGATGGAAATTCGAAGAATTTCAGCGAGGAACAAATCATAGATTGGTCTAAGAAATTATTCGAAGGTAGTAATAGAGAGGCTAAAGATCTCGGACGAAAAATAATCGGTAAATTCACTCAAGGTGGAAGATTTGATAATGCAAAATACTCTTCGAGATTAATCATAGACGATGAAGAATACAATTTCATAATATCTGATTTAATAAAAAAAGGGAAATTTGTAACCCGTAAGAACGCTTTTCTATCAGGGGAATTAGATGAGGAAGCTTACAAATCTGCGAGCGGAACTAATAATGTTTGGGTAGATGATGTCCTTCGAAATGGTAAGAAACTAGGTACGGTTGTTACCTACTGTGATGGAAAAAGTTGTCAGTACACACATTTGAGAAGTTCTATGCTAGCCTATTCTTGTATTAATCTATTCTCGATGATAAATAGATTTCCTAATACCGCGGTTAGAGTAGCTACTGATTCGATGTATATCCATGAAAAATACAAATCAGATGTAGCTAAATTCACAGATCCTAAGGAAGCGTGGGGAAATTGGAGGTTTAAAAAAGAAACACTACATGAATATTGTAAATCCGCAGACGTTGCTATGGATGATAAATACTTGAAAAGTAACCATAATATCTCAGAGATTAAATCAGAATTTTCTACTGCACCGCCCGTATCCGATCCGATTTGTAGATACAAGACAGTTTATTTAAACGGCTGTGGTGGATCAGGAAAGACAACTCGTGCAATCGAATTATTTCGTAATAGAAACACAAGTGTTTCTAACATGATTGTGTTAACACCAACTCACAGACTCGCCAGAGAGATGATAGCGCGGGGGGTAAAAGCCTGTACTTATCACAGCTTCTTTCGATGGAAAGGCGATACATGGACTCCTGATCGAATGGGCGATAAATTCATTCCTGATGTAATAATCTGGGATGAAATATGCACGGTATCGTTAACAGTATTACAGATATTTCTTGAATGGTTGTTATTGAAAAATACAAAAGTCGTCATGTGCGGGGATCACGGCCAACCGCAGCCATTTGTTGGTGGATCTCCACATGAATGGTTAAAAGGATTTGTAGATTATTATGAAGAGATTAATACCGACCATAGATCACTTGATGAACAATTACGAGAATTCAAAGCGCTAATTAGATTACAACCGGATAAAATCCAATGTGAAATAGCGCGTGAAATAATTTCAGAAACTCCCATGAATGATTTTTGGGAAATGTGGAAGCCAAATGATTTAATAATCGCGAGTAGAAAAATAGTCAGAGACGCACTTCAGATGAAGTTGTTTGCGCTACATAAAGAAAAATTTGCAACGCTTCCAGTACCACTCTGTTATAGACCTAAGGATACACGAAAGCAGAATATCGACGTTGACATTCCTGGACAACAACAAAAGCAGAATTTAGTATTAAATGATATTGTGCTGGTTGATATCAGCGTCGTTAAAGATGCATTAGGTGCTGATAAATCCCCATGGACGTTAGGTTATGCAGCAACAATACACTCTTCACAGGGATTGACTATATCCGATACAACTCTTTGGATAGTAGATAATCATATTGAGTGGTCAAATTTAGTTTATCTCGCAGTATCCAGAGTACGGCGAATAAACCAACTTCGAAGAATTGTTGTTGACGATGAAATCATTGGTAACGATATTATCACTGGTGATTTTATCACTGGTGATATAATCAGAAAAAAACTCTCTGGTTATAAACAACAGGATAAAAAAAATAAAAGAGAATTTGACATTGATGCTGAATTAATTAAGACACTAAAGCAACAACAGAACAATCACTGCGCGAGTTGTAATTGTATAATGAGTTGGAATTGGTCGGATAAAGATCCTCGCCAATTCACCGTAGATAGAAAAGATAACAATCTCGGTCATGTCAGAAACAATGTGAGGTTGACTTGTCTTGAGTGCAACAGACGCCGGGGTGACAGCACCTTAGGTGCTAGTTAAGACCACGCGGTGGTAATTGAGTATCCTCAGGAATCACTTGTAATTGTTCGCGTGTAAATCCTCGCTGAGGAGCAGTTGAATCCAGTCTATAGATTGGAGGTCTACCAGTTGATCGTGTTATACCGGATATTTTATGCGTAGTGACACTCCAAATAGGATCAGTAGCTCTTTTTTTACCACCCTCAAGCTCTCCTGGTTCGTATAAGTACCTTACAATGACATTACTACCAAGAATTGGTTCTTTTTGTGAAATTCCTTGGATTTCCATTTTGATAGACGCCTTCTTAATAGCGTTGACAGGTTTCATATTAATTGTTCTAGTAATCTCATTATTGATTGCGGTAATCACAGCTGGTAATCTCTTGACCCATTCACGGGATCGTTTATCCTGGATGAATTCTTTTGCGTATTGATATCCGAATAACCGCTCAGCAAGGGTTTTATTAAACCGTTCAACAATTGCCTGATCGCGATGTAGCGCAGTGTGTCCTCGTCTGATGGCGACATTATGATATTTCATCGTAGATGTAACAACACCTTGAAATTCCTTGCCAGGATCAACTTGTAACAGATTTGGCCAGCGCAGAGGACCTCGTCGATAAATTTTTTCAAATGCAGAAGCTACTTCAGTAGATGATTTTGTTTTTAACGGTTCTGCTTCTTTGTATCGACTTGCAATATCAACTAACATTAACGCGTATTTGTAACCGTTGTCATGCGGCAGAAATAATATATCAGCTTGATGAACTTCATTAGGTGTTGTAACATCAAAATGCGAATAGTTAATTTGTTTAGGCGCTGGTAGATAAATTTGCCATATTGCCTGTTTAGATAACCAGTTTGCCGCTGTAGTTTTTTTCACCTTTGATGCACTAGCTAGTTTATTGATTGCTGCGTAACCTCTCCAGTATCCCCGCGGAGAATAATAAATAGATTCCATATTAAAATGCTAGCATTTTCAATTACCAGCACCTAACATCAATTTACCCTTCATAGCAGATTTTACCAACCACGAAGTCAATTTTTCTTTGAAGGATTTATCAGGAATAGCATTTAACGCATGAATTAATTTTACATCTGCGAGATGTCTATGTTGAAGATTGCTGCTTTTATAAGCGACATCATGAACATGACACGCCTTATCAATAGCGTTTATTGGATATTCGCCGGGTCGGGGCTGATTTTGATCATCAAGTCTGATATCTAATCGTGTTCCCGGTCCACAGTAGCTATATCCTGGAAGGTGCTTTTCTCCTGGATACTTTGCCCACGGTGTTCCTGGGAGTTTTGTCAATTTGGCTGCAATATCACCTCCTCGTTTTTTTTTAAAGGTTTCGTGGAAGTAAATCTAAATTTCTTTGTACTACATTGTACGCATTTACCAGAAAGCGCTGATCGATTATTTTTCGTTGTAATAGTCGTCAAGTCATTTGTGCCAGTACGCGTCCTACATTTCACACAATATAAATCCATAATTATATTATATAACGGCATGAATGTAATTGATTATTCAGCTACTCGACGACGGGAACCTATTAGACACCATGCAATGTTACCAAATTCTATTCGCGCGATTATCATCGGACCATCTGGAAGTGGTAAAACACAATTGCTACTTAATTTGATAACGAGATGGATGAAGTGGGATAAATTGTACATGATTGCTCCGAGTGTAGACGATCAACGATGTTATGAAGTATTAAAGGATTTTAATGATGCCGCGCAAGAAATTAACGGCGATGGTGTTATTGAGTTTATAACCGATATCGAAGAGGCACCTAGTATTGATGATATTGATGGAAGTATTAACAATTTAGTCGTATATGATGATATTATGTTAGATAATCAAAAGAATCCTGCTAGAATATTTTCCAGAGGCAGACATAAAAACACCGATGTGATATATATCACTCAACGTTACACTCAAATACCAAAAGTGATCAGAGATAACTGCAATATGCTGTGTGTATTTAACGGAGTTGATACTCATACTCTTAGAAATATTTGGCAAACTTGGTGCGGTGGTGATATGGATCATAATCAATTTAAAAATTTCTTTAGCCGCGCTCAGTCAATCCCACACGGATTTGTGACGATAAATTTATCAGACCCTCGGACAAGATATCGTGTCGGACTTGATCAAATATTTAGTTAGCGCATTAGCAGCCGAGGAGGTGAACGTCAACTAAATGGCGTCTTTTTTTTTTACTGCTATTTTGCTGAATGGAGGCTTCTATTAAGCATTTTTGAGGAAGCCTCAGTTTGCTAAATTGACGCCTGTAAAAGTTGGTCTGTTCACATTCTCTGCATTTTGTTAGATATTTTCGGTTTCCGTAGAAGCCTTATTTTTGCTTGAAAACTTGGTCTGTTCACCCTCTCTGCTGCTTTTTGTTATACTCTTCCTTAGCTTCTTTTTATTTTTGGGGGTGGGGATGTGAGTTACTTAAGAATTATTTTTTAAAATCTGTTATAACTTGTTTATTGGTGATTATTTTTCGGATAAAATCTAAACGTATTTCTTGTAACTTAAATCCCTACAGCATTTTCTTTGTAGTACCTAATTTCTAACCAATGCCCAACCAGGGTATTTACCCTTATCTGCTGGTTGTCCTTCGTTCTTTTTCACTCCTTCCTTCTGTTCGTTAGTTTGAATTATCGCTCTCTGTGAATCTCCGTCAGCTCTGCTGTCTTATCTACTGTGTACGATGTAAGGACTGATATTTCCTTATAGACTGAGTTAAATTCAAACGGAATCTAGCGTAGCGTGGTATTTTTGTTTTGCTGGAACAGGCATAATTTGTATAGGAAATATCTTCACTAGATTTTAGAGTAGTAAAGATAAGGAGACAGGCAAAACGATCAAAAACATTAACGGACACGGAAAAGAAAAAAGTATCTGAAATTAAGAAGATCAGGAAAAGGATTCAGCGCCAGACAGAAGTAATGAAGGAGGCATAAACAACACAAAAAAGAGAGGCCCACCGGGGCAGAAAACTCCTGAAGACTTCCAGAATTTAAGGCATAGATGAAAAGCAATTGCCACAAAATTATAAATAAAATGCAAACCCCCAAGTCCGAAAAGAATTGCCATCCCCAAATAAAATAGTAACACAGACTCGTACAACATAATCCCCTCCATTCCGAAAAGAATTCACATATGTGTGCAAGAGAATGTCCGTGTACGTGTGTGTCTTAATGTATATCAATATAGTTTACATACTAACATAAACATGAACAGGGATCTCTATAGATTGCAGACTATGTAGCATACACACCTACACCCCCTCCCCCGACAAAAACAAAAACATAAAACCCACACACTTACCACATAGGGATTTTATTATAATCCACGAAAGACCTCTTTAGATTAACAACTCATTGGCCCTGAAAATATTCTGATTGGTAACATTTCCAACTCTCGATATTTTTGACACCCAAATTACAATTTCAAAAACGGGAGGCTACGTAAGCCAACAAGATGTGACGAGTATATATATATATATATATATATATATATATATATATATATATATATATATATATATATATATATATATGAGCCAAGCGCAAGATTATTTAAGAAAAAAGATTTGTTTCTTGTTGTGGTAAAGATTATTGTTATTGACCTCTTATTCCTATGAAGTGTTCAGTAACCGGTTGACATTTGGAAGAGTCAGTGCTATCTTTGTATTAGGACTAACTTAAATTCGTTGGCTGACTGCTGTTACTACCCGCTTTTATTTAATAGGTGATGCATATCTTGTTTCGTTGCTTTTAATCTTCATTGATATTTCTTTACTATACATTACTTTGAATGGATTGCAACAAATTACTGGCGCTTTTTGATACTTGCGTAGTTGACGGTCCATAATTTGTGACAGCTTTCAAAATATGAACGGGATTTGCAGAAAGAGAAGGTTGTTTTTGTGACTTAACGCTTTTACTTTACATCTTTTAAAAGCCATGCGCAGAATAGGCCTACATATCGCTAGTCATGAAAACACAGGGGTAGTATCCTGTGTCCAAAATTAATATTATTTGTACAGAATGTTCTGGTGACATTTGCCGGTTTTCAAATGGTAAATTTTGCAGCATTTTATTGTTGTCAATCGGTCGAATTCGTTGTGTTTTGCGCCCATATTGGTGACGAAAACAGTAGATGCACATAAAAGCTGACATTTTTGATGTATTACGCAAAAACTATAGATTTCACATCATAAATAGTATCAGTTATGCATAACGTCCAGAACAAAACTTGCATGCGGAGACAACTCACCTCAGAATAAGAACTAGACTTTATGATTTCAGTACGCATTTAGTATTAATTCCAGTCTGTGTAAATGCAAATAAACAGCATTATGCCTACATTCCTACCTACCTACCTACCTACCTACCTACCTACCTATAGACAGACGTTCAATCATACATGCATAACTACCTTCCTATCTACCTACCTACCAACCTATAATCTGACAGATATACAGATCTACCTACGTACTCGCTTACATACCTACCTACCTACCTACCTACCTACCTACCTACACACACACACACACACACACGCATACATACATACATACATGCATGCATGCATGCATACATACATACATACATACATACATACATACATACATACATACATACATACATACATACATACATACATACATACATACATACATACATACATACATACATACATACATACATACATACATACACACACACATTCATCCATCCATACATACACACACACACACACACACACACACACACACACACACATACATACCTACATACATACATACATACATACATACATACATACATACATACATACATACATACATACATACATACATACATACATACATACATACATACATACATACATACATACATACATACACACATTCATCCATCCATACACACACACACACACACACACACACACACATACATACATATATACATACATACATACATACATACATACATACATACATACATACATACATACATACATACATACATACATACATACATACATACATACATACATACATACATACATACATACATTCATCCATCCATACATACACACACACACACACACACACATATACATACATACATACATACATACATACATACATACATACATACATACATACATACATACATACATACATACATACATACATACATACATACATACATACATACATACATACATACATACATACATACATTTGTTATCCGCTGTTACTCATTTATCTCTAAAGATTATTTGCACATGATTAAATTAAATACTAATCGTTGTTACTAATTATTCAAGAAGTGTATTATATTATTAATTGCATTGTATCGAAAACATCCCAAATGCCATTTGCAAGAACATACTTTTTTCATTATAACTGCAACTTTGTATCTTGTCGAAAATAGGACATATTTACTGAATCAAAATATTTCACATATTTTGTAGCACTTCCTTAAATACCAAAACAATAACATGTAACTTTCAACATTGTATTTTGAAATTTCTTGTGACCAAAATTCTGTGTAGTCTTTGTAATACTAGATATTTTATTTTACTAACTGGTAACTACAACATTTATGCTATTTGTTTATAATGTATGCCATTAAATATTCAAAACTCCAGTTTGACATTACACATTGGTTAATTTTAATTGCAAGCAAGTTTTTTATATATTTTCAAAATTATCAATGATATTTGTTGGTGGAAATAAAATACCTTTACTATTTTGCTATTTTTATTCCGATATCTAACGATGTGCAAGAGAAACACAATGTCCAAATCGGAGATAAAACCGCTTCGTTATTGCAACAAATAAAAAATGCATAATAAAATTAGCACACTTCGTAGAACCTTTTTTTGGACTATCTCAATCACGCTTGCTTTCAGTGCTATTTAAAGATCAGAATTTGTTTGACAATCCAAATTTTAACCAATTCACTTTAGTACAATAATCTGGTAGAGACACATATGTAATTATACCGACTGCGAAAAGTATTCAATTGAAAATTATTTGCACCTGAATTTCTATATCTTAAATCTTGAGATTTCTGACTGTGGTTAGGTTCTTTTCTACAAGGTAACACGTCTTGCCGACAACTGACACAACTAAACGCATGAATTATAATTAGTTTGCAACTATTCAGACTCGATCAATGTTTGGTTATCATGGACTAACAGTGTCAATCTTAAATGTCTGTGCTTTCAGAGCTTACAACCATGGCACACAATATCAACGGATGAAGCATACAATCAAAAGTCTGAATAATATTTTATTTAAATAAAAGTTCCATGTTTCAAGTTGTAGCAGACTTGTATGACACGCAGCTTACATTTGTATTGATGAAGAGAGATACCATTGTACAATTCCAATAATATAACAATAATAATGAGGACTTTGTATAATCTTTAGAAGCTTTAATCGCTTTACAAAATCTATGATGATATGACTACAAAAACTAAAAACAAAAGACACACCACGAAATTAGAAAACATAGAAAATGTTGAAAATATGTAAGGTAGGAAACATGCACTGTCCAGTGTAACTACTAGGTTTCGTACTGAATGTGTGAAATTAATGTTGGTGTTGCTGATATTTATTGTTTGAAGTAAAAAATGTGAATGAGTAAGTCTTTGCGTTGTGATCAGAATGGCCTCAGTTTAATCATCATTCATCTGCAGCTTGTTACATGTCATGAATGATTTCACATCAGAAATGCACATCTCTACTACTTGGATGGTATCATCGACTTCCTTTAGGTGGCTAGATTTGTATATTTTGGTGTCATCAGCGTACAATTGGCGAGACACTGGATGATGATATATGACGCTTGAAAGCGGCTGAGTGTATAGAGAACAGGTCCATGAACAAAACGCCGTGGAACACCACAGCACAGATCAAGTGGGCTGAAGTGTATTCTATTTCAGGATACAATTTGTGTCCAGCCAATGCATGATAAAACACAATAATTTAGACGAAAATAGACAAGCACATATATCATGAAAAACAGCACAAAACAGATCAAGCTGCTTCAAACCGGTTAAGCGATAGCGGCCATCTTTCCGGGAGTCATTATATATATATATATATATATATATATATATATATATATATATATATATATATATATATATATATATATATATATATATATATATATATATATATAAAGTAAAATAATTTTAAGATCATTTTTTTAAAATTATTATGGCCGTTAAGCATGAATATAGTTACCAACATCTATGTTCCAACACACGATAAATAATCATTATCATACTCTAATAAAAACAATTAGTTTATAAAACTCGATTTCTATCGGGCAACTAAATTAAATAGTATTGGTCTGTTTTCAAAGACGAAATTCCAATCATGAGCCAATATGCAGTTCACAGAAATAATAAACTATTTTAATCATAATGCTGGATAATAATCCCTATTTTAGCTAAGGTATAATTGATCACATAATGGGATATCAAATTTTATTTCACACAAAACGTATTGATCTAAAGACAAATGTATCGTTTGAGTTACTGAGGGTATTTCATTTTTCAATGGAACGATCAATAAAGATTACAAGTAATAACTATACGCTATTTTTATTCGTGATTTGTCATTTATGTCCCAAATGAAGTTTGGAAATGAACCTCCTCAATAAAATAAAAATACAGGTGTTGAAAAATATTTTGCGCAAGTTTGTATATTAATTTTTCTCATTAACGACATACATGTCTGTGTATTATAGAGATTGTTTTGATATTGTCCCGCACATTAATGGCGCTACTCACCATGTATACCAGTGGTTTCAGTTTGAAATAAATAATCTAATTAAATTTGGGTAATGGATACTTTTTTATCATTATTAATTAATTTTTTTAAAAAGACATATAAGCTGTAGATTTTAAACAGACACGTAGTTCGTTGAAACATTCTCATTGATTAGCGTGCAAAATATAAGGAGATATGATGCGTTGTCGATTTGATCAAGTCTTGGCAGACTTTTGTATTGTAAGGCATTTGACTTCAATCGCCATGACATTAGAAAACATCTATAGATTGCCGTTTCGTAAAGCACTACCCATAAAAATGTGGTAGATAGAACAAGACACAATCGAGGCGTAATTGTATGGTTTTGGACCATTGGTCCGATATATACTATAATGGAAAACTGAATTGATTCTGGACTTTTTCACAGAAGGTTAGAAACATAATCGCAACCAATCTTGCTTTCTTTATTAGAATGAAAAATTAATTCGTGAGGGATAAAAAAAGATGCATTTAAAGCAGGTATGATTTAAAACAACAATTAATGATAAGCTCTAATGAGCTTTTTATAGAAATTACATTAAACACTAAAAACGGTAAATCAAACATGATTTGCAAAACAAACAAACACAGAAGAATTCTTACGAGTCTACACTCTTAAAACATAAGTAACAGTAAAGATTGAAAAGCAGCAAGCTTGGTTAAATTCAATAAATGATTTATTTTTCTAGAATACAAAGTGAAAATGAAAATAAAGAACTTACGGAAAATCCCAAAAAAATCCAAAAATTTCAGACATAAGTATTAATAATTTAAAGTCCTGAATAAAGTTAAATTAAAGTCCAAAAAGTATCTTAAAACCGTGGTTGCTATTGAAGTGTTGATCTACCGACAGTCTTTTGTTGAATCACAGTAATATAATTCCAGTTTTGAATTCAGTATAAATTCCAATGAATGTCTCTATCCAAAATATTTATCAGAGCACGTTTGTATTTTCAGAGAAAATAAATAATCACTTGAATTCAATAATTTTAAGAAATATATTTCAAACCAAATGGATACAACATGTAAAACAAATTGAAAGTGTTTGATCTTGAAGCACGGCTGAAATTCCTCTCAGTTACAAGATTATATAGCTCCCTACCTGATCTCAGGTCACAATTAGCTTTTTCATGAAAGATAAAATTTAAATGTAAAATAACCTTCTAGAATGATTCTAATGTTTACGAAATAAAAATATTCGTTGTAATTAGACAGGTTAATCTGGACTATGTAAAAGAAAATGCAAAACATAAACCTAGACCCAAATAAACATAGTTGCTTCTATTAATAATAGTTAAGATTTTAAACACATACACAAGATGCTAATTCAGCTATGTACTAGTATTTTATCAAGAACAAATTAAATTCAAGTCAAACAGAAATTTTATTTCGGACAAGGTCAAGACCTAAAAGGAAATAAAATTTTAAAACAAACTAACATGCAAGGCAAATTAAATAAACATCACACTTTCTCACTTAAAGAAAAAGAAAGATTTACGCAGTAAAGCTTTGTTTTAATTAGAAGTCACATAGACATGTACCAAACATTACTTCTCGAATTTGGTGCTTATTTAATTTCTTTTAAACAATAGCACACTGGATAATCTACACTAATTTTGTCTTCTTGAATCAATTCTCATCAACTCAAACATCACTTGCATCAACATACAGTTTAAATGATTGAACGAATTTAACATACAGTTTAAATGACTGAATGAATTTAACATACAGTTTTAATGACTGAATGAATTTAACATACGGTTTTAATGAATGAATTTAACATACAGTTTAAATGACTGAATGAATTTAACATACAGTTTAAATGACTGAATAAATTTAACATACAGTTTAAATGAATTATTGAATTTAACATACAGTTTAAATGATTGAAATTAATTTAACATACAGTTTAAATGACTGAATAAATTTAACATACAGTTTAAATGACACAATAAATTTTGAAACTGAATCAACCGCTGTACTTTTAAGTATGGTCTTTATCAAAAGCCTCCTGATATTTTTTCAGCAATTATGGACACATTCGAACAAAATTTCCGATTGTATTAGCCAAACCAAAAACTCACATCAGTTGGCTTTTACTGACAGGCACAGAGAATTCAGAAAGAGCCTTGACTTTCGCATCTATAGCTTTAACTTGTCCATATTCCACGATACGTCATAGAAATGTTAAAAAGCACGGCAAAACGCACTTTTGAATAAAAGGTTACATTTTAATCAGTGAGCATGTCAAATAATTCTTGAATTGTTGTTAGATGATCTTTTCAGATGTCTTATAGATGATGACATCATTGACGTAAGCATCGCAATTATTAGATGTATTCAAGGTCATTAAACATTGAAAAGTACTAGGTGAATGTTTCATCCCAAACGGCATCACTTTACATTACTAATGTCAATCTGGTGTCATGAATGCCTCATTTCCTTTGCTTTTCCCGCTAGCGGAATTTGCCAACATCCTTTCAGAAGGTAAAATTTGGTGCCATACTTTACACTTCCGATTTTATCAATCATCGATTCTAGATATTGCCAATGAATCTGTTATACTCACACTGTTCACCTTTCTAACATCGGTGCAACTGCGGAAATTATGATCTGGTGTCAGATTAAGTATACACGCTGAACTCCGCTCACTTTTACTCAGTTTTATGCAATCATTCTCCAGCATATATTAAATTTAATTTCTTTTTGTAAACATTCCTGTTTGAGAGGGGTCATAGCTGTACGAGTGTTGTTTCACAGGTGTATAATTTACAATTGTAACGTCATTGTCTATTTTATTTGTTCGTGTAGGAACATCTGGAAATAAGAACTCATATTCAAGTAATAACTGTTTTAGTTCATGCGTTGTTGTTGTGCAAATGTGAAAGTTTCTGGTCCAGATTATTCATAATTTCTGAATTCGGAAGATTTCTTACTCCAAAGTCAATAAAGTCCGATTGCATACATGTCTTAAATTCCCACTTTGTGGGACAGGTACAATTAAATTAATTGCATGACTAACCTGGCTATCTATATCAACATTCTCAATTAACATATCTATATGCAAAGTTTTTTTCGCCTCCCAGGAGTAATGCATATATAATTTAAATCACTAACTTTCTTTTCATCTGTGTAAGGACCATACTACTTTAGCCTGAAGAGGTTTTTATGATGCAATAAAAGAGCCAGAACTCTATATGATCATCATCATCATCATCATCATCATCATCATCATCACCATCATCATCATCATCCCGAAAGCTCATTTTCTTTGTATTTTTATCATATCTTAATTTCACTTTTTCGTGAGCATTGTGCAGCTTAGTTCTAGCAATCTCACTTATATTCAAATTTGGAAACATTATCGAGAAGATTAATTTTTGTATCTTAAGTAGAAATAAGCTTCTCTTTAACAACTACAATGGTAAACGCACAATATGTCCAAAAACTAATTCGAATGGAATGAATTATAAATATTCTTAAACTGATTCTATAACAGCAAACAAAAGTGAATCAACTTAATGAACATTCCAATCTTATCTCGTATAAAAACAATATGACCGAATCATATTTTTCAGTGTTTGATTAACTCTATCTAAATCTTCTACTTCTAGCCGCTCTGGTGGCCTAGTGGTTAGAGCGTCCGCTGCGGAAGCGAGAGGTCATGGGTTCGATCCCCGGCCGAGTCATTCTTGACGCTCAGCATTAAGAGGTTAGTGTTAGGACTGGTTGGCCTGGTGTTAGGATAATGTGACTGGGTGGGACATCATGCTACATGTCTGCGGCATTACATTATGCCCCAGTATTAGACAGAACTATAAACTGCCTCACTGCAGACATCGTAGCGATATGACTGAAACATTGTTCAAGTATGATCAAAATCCCAATCAAACAAACAAACACATATTTATGGTATTGATTGCCTGACTTGGTCTCAGGCAATGGACCGACACATTCTACCATTATTCTGATAAATGGTTTGTTAAATGCATGTATAAAGGTTGCAAATGAGCCTTAGATTTCTTCTGAAACAAAGCCGCACTCCATTCCCTAAATAAGAACAATCTGATTAGAAATGACTCTGAGAAGCTCGTGTCCTTAAGAATTGACCGAATCACTCAAGAGTAATATAGAACACTTCGACATGAATTGTTCATAAATTCTCCATACTAAAATCACACATTGGTTTGTTTGACCGAACAAACGTATTGCTTTCAGTACATGACATTGACCCTGACCTCTTAGAAATAAGATAATTTGGAATAGGTCTATCTTGTTTCTGAAGCTTATTTTTCAATTTTGTAACAATACAAAACAAATAGTCCTTTCTTCTTGCAATAGGTACAGGTAGGATGAGATAATGCGTATAAAACGGCCCCAATAGTCCAACTACGTCGGTGAATCTGTAGTCTCTTTTTACTTTCTCCAAACGAAACATAATTTTCTTTTGTTTCAAACAAAGTCATGTTTCATCACTTGTGACAATCGTACTCAAACTCCGTTGGTGTCTCTTATCCTAATTATCAAGTAGACGTTTGGTGATTTCAACAAAAATCCGTTTTTTGATCAGCCGTTAAGAAGCACTTATCTTTCACAAGCCTTGCAACTTCTACCACCGTCTATCGAACATCTTTATAATTTGCCCCCTTCTTAGCAGTCACTTCGCAACCAACTGTCTACGATGACGTCGTTCGGTTTGCATGGATATCGCGATCGTCATCAAAGCAACTAAACCATCTCAAAATGTTAGAATATGAGAAAGAATTACACTTGTAAACGTTATCCATGTCGACCTTGATATCAGTCAGTGAGTTCTCGAAGATCTTCCAGCTTGCACGGAACCATGACAGAATTGATCTTATTCTACAACATTTGTACATCACTGTAACCTGTCTATGTTACACGCAGGTGTTCGGCGTGTTGTACGAACAGTCGCAGGTTACTACGTAAAACATTGTTTGTGTATCGATTAGGGCATAACCGATTAGCATTTTTCTACCGATTTCCGATTCCGGATTTTGGGCATGAAATTTTTCCGATTCCGAATACGATTCGATTAATCGGAAATGCTAAATCCGTAATTTTTTTTCTAAAAAAATTCATCTTCCGTTTCCGGGTTTCTGGTATCTGGTTTTGCCGTGTCTGGCATGTTACTTAGTACTTTCATATATCCGGCTTCATTTCCGGTTTTCACCCACCGGTTCAAATAGATTGTCTCACAGCGTGGTTGCGTTGACCATATTGGACTTTTCTGACTTCTTATTTAACTTTATTAAGGCACTATCGAATGACACGCAGTGTTAGACACGGTCCTATAGAAATTCAACTTTATTATTTTTATTATCCGAATCGGTCGTTCCTGCCTTGTCCGACTCCGATTAATCGGAAGTTCATACTATCCGGTGGAATCCGATTTCCGGATCAAAAGTCGGTTATGCCCTAGTATCGATCGGCATTAAATTTATTGAGAGATTCGAATTAGCAGCTTATTAAGACTCGTATGAGTAAAATATATTAAGCCTTTACAATGCTGGTATTTGTTTAATATGATATCACTAACTTTTTTGCCAGAGTCCTCAATTATTCGATCATGTTTAAATATTTGCCTTTAGCAGCATCGGCACATACATTGTATAATAATATTTTAAAATGACCCCCCCCCCCCCCGGTCATTGTTAGTTCATGGTAATTAACAAGGAGTGCTGGCAAACTGCCTAATATATCAATAATATTACAATCGTATGACCAATAGCTTCACCTGTAAGTATAACAAAATGTCTGTACAAGTTCTAAATACAATTACAACTGCAATATATGCAATTTCACAAAAAAAGATGATAGTTTTTCATTACTTTATTATTACTTTGCGACACGTTTCATAAATCATTGATATATGTGCATGTAGTAATCTCATAAAACATGCGATATATGAAAAAGTTTTTAAATAACTGAAAATATTATGCACTGAATGATAGCATGATTTACTTCGTGCTGACGATGATAAATACAAATTTCTCATGTTACAATGATTAGTACAAACTACTTCATTCTTTTAATGATTAGTACGAATTATCTCGTGCTTATAGTGATTAGTACTAAATTCTTCATACTTTTGATGGTACGAATTACCCCGTGCTTACAATGATTAAATTGTAATTAAATTACTTTATATTTACTAAGATGAGCACGAAATACTTTATGTTTACAGTGATTAGTACGAATTATTTCATCTTTTCTTCGTGTCCACAATAATTAGTACGAATTGATACATCCTTACGATGATTAGCAAGAATTGCTTAACATTTACAATGATTAGTAAAAATTATGTCATCTTTACGATGATTAACAAGAATTGCTTACAATTTACATTGATTAGTACCAATGCTATATGCTGGCGGCGGGGCTAAATACCCAAGGATTGTGGTCCATGCTGGGAGTGGGCCTACATACCCAAGGACTGTGTTCTATGCTGTCAGTGGACAAAATACCCAATGAGTGTCGTCTATGCAGCCAGTGCAGCTAAATACACAAGGGTGTGGTCCATTTTGTTAGTGGGTCTAAATACCCCAAGGACTTTGGTCTGTGTAGTCAGTGGGTCTTACATACACGACGATTATGGTCCATGCTGTATGTGGGGCTAAATACCCAATGATTATGTTCTATGAAATGAGTGGGATAAATAAACATGCAATGTGATTTATGCTGTCGCTGGGGCTAAATACCCAATGAATGTGTTATATGCAGTCAGTGGGGTCTAATACCCAATGAATGTGGTCTATGCAGCCAGTGGGGTCTAATACCCAATGAATGTGGTCTATGCAGGCAGTGGGGTTTAATACCCAATGAATGTGGTCTATGCAGGCAGTGGGGTCTAATACCCAATGAATGTGGTCTATGCAGGCAGTGGGGTCTAATACCCAATGAATGTGGTCTATGCAGGCAGTGGGGTCTAATACCCAATGAATGTGGTCTATGCAGGCAATGAGGATAAATTATCAAATGACTGTGGTCCATGCAGTCAGTGGGACTAAATATCCCAGTGATATGGTCTATGCAGTCGGTGGGGCTAAATACCCAAGAATTGTGATCTATGCAGTCATTGGGGCAAAATACCCAAGAACTGTGGTCTATGTCGTCGGTGGGGCTGCATGGACCACACTTTTTGGGTATTTAGCCCTATTGTTGTCAGTGGCGCTAAATATAAAATCATCAATATTTATTTTACAAAGTGATGTAATGAGTGTCTATACTATTTCATGGTCGGAAGACCAAAAAAATGCATTTACCTAGCACCAATGAGAATATGAATTGTTTATACTCATAATTAGTGTCGTTATTGCTTGGAATATTTTGGTAAATAGGTTCCATAGTAAACTTAAAAATATTAACTGGTATTAACAACAGTTTTATCTTTAACACACCACTAATAAAAGCAACAAAGATCCATGTGGATGGATACTTTATTCTTTTCGACATAACACTTATTCTAGTGTTTACTGTACAAATATATATTAAATTAGAGCCATCATAGATTATTTATACTTCGAACAGTTTTCTGAAGCATTTTGGAAAAGAGCTACAACCCTGACCAGACTATTTATGATTCTTGTTCTTGTATCATAAATTACACTACAAAATGAATTCTTTACAAATTACCTCCAAATAAAGAGTTTTTCAGCTATTTCTTACCAAGCATTTTGCTGAATGCAGCTGAGGCCGTAAAATTGCACGCGCTGAGTGTCAGCTTTAGCCAATTGAATCATGCAATATATATGCTAGATTAGAAAGAATTTTGATCCCATATTGTTTAAGTGATTCGGTATTATTCGGTACATGTGCAATGCAATATATGTCTAGACATTGTTAAATACAAATGTTAGGTCCAATCATCCACCGTACGTATTCTCTTAAGTTAAGCTTTCACTAATTGGTTTAGATCAAGCTGTAATTTGTATGGCTCAGATACGCTCGATTTTCTCTTGTAGTTAAAACAATTTTTGTACTCAACAAACATTCCTACAAGTTTGCGTGTCGCTTCATACAAGAAAAACAGGGCGAAGTAACCGAAGTAATACAAATGAGTAATAGCATTACGTCCACAGTCGTAATTTACACAAATGCTGTGTTCCAATTAATGGAAAATTTCGTCCATCTTTTATTGATTTATTGCTTCCAACAAGGAAAGCCAGATAGAGATGTGTTGCTGCTATAGGATATTTACCAAGAACCGTTTGTGTGACATTGACAAATGATAGGAAACTAGGATGCAAACCGACTAGAAAAACAGATAAATTGTAAAAACAAATTAATGAAGTAGAAAATACAATGAGAAAACCATTATTTTTAAATAATTACGAAATCTTCCTCGCTCGAGACAATAAACATAACGTATTCGTATTATAGGTTATAATTTGAAGCTTCAGTCTGATTTAATTAGTTTATTGTTCACAAAAAAAGTTTTTACAAGAGGATGTTAAACAATTTTCCCGGATTTCATGATATTGAATTTAGTCATGAGAAAAAGAAAGATTAAAATCTTTATCGCACTTCTAGAAAAAAAAAAGGAATTATAGCAGAAACTAGCAGAGATATACTAGAATGAATCAGTTTATCTGCTTGCAATTAATTTTAATCGAATTCACATGAAAATTGCTTAGGCGAAATCAAACACGGGCGAATAGCTTGAATGGAGAACAATTTAAACAACGAATAGTTTTAGAAACGCGAAGCTACATAGCAAGTAAAGATTTTGCAGTCGTGAAACCACAACATGTAATTGCTTCGAATCTAGTTATGTTGCATTCATACGTAAAAAAAATTGACGTCAGTAAACAATTTGGATTAGAAGATTTTGCCTTTGGCTATGAAATTATTCTTCAATACACGTAAATGTATTTTTATATACTTTTACATTTTCACTGTGATCCCAATATATCTAACTGTAAGAAAACCAAATGAGGAATTAGCCAGGTAGGCAAATTTATAGATTTCAAATGCATAAAATCACTGCCTGTGATAATATACAAGTTAGGATTATATTGTTTTGTTTTTTTATTGTTTTTTTTATGGTTTAACGCCATTTTTCAGCACAATATAGGCTATACATGGCGGCCAGTATTAATGGTGGAGGAAGAAACCAGACAAACCCCGGAAAGAACCACCGACCCACGAGAAGCTACTGGCAAGCTTTCTCACATAACTACTAGGATTATATCAAAGTTGTTCTAAGTTAGAAAAGATTGGGAATGCGCTGCCAAAAGCAACGTCAGAGAAAAAAGAGAAAAGAAAAAACAGCAGTGCTGTCTTAACAACGGACCATAAGCAATTGTGTTCAGACATGTAGCGATCCAACACGGTTCGCCGTTCAGTGCAATGTTAGAAGTAGCAAGAGAAAATAGTTAGATCCCGAGATGTTATTTTATTTATATAAGCAATTACACAATTAAATATTTTCTTTCACCAAACGGTATTTACTACACTGTGAAGTAGGGTTCAAGTTACATATTCTCATATAACTACAGTGGTACAAATTAATCAAACATGACAAGCGGCCGAAGAACACCCCTCTGCCCAATAATAACAACTTGGGTTTGCTGCTAATTAAAGTATAAAACTTCGAAAAAAGCAAAACAAAAGGAAGATTTATATCTCAGGCAAGTAGTTGTTGTTGTTATGTTTGAACGACATTCTTCTGCAAAATATAGGCTTTACATGGATGCTACGATAAATGGTGAAGGAAGAATCAGGGAAAACCCCGGAAAGAACCACCGCCCCTCGACAAGCTACTGGTAAGATTTCTCAAGTACCCACATTGGACGAGTCTGATGCTCGAAACCCACACACACAGAGGGCAATGATCCATTACGGTTATCGCTTTAGACCACTCAGCCACTCGCCCCGCTCTACCCGGCAAGTAAATAATGATGTTATCCAACGACGGAAGGAAATGCAGTTAGTACATAAAGCACTTTCATCACTATTAATTCTTCATTACACAGTCTGAAGAAGAGTAAGAGTAAAATAACATGAATCCTTTATATCTAAATATAAGCAATAAACATTAATTAAAACCATATCTTTAATGTACTTTTGAATCAATATAAATAATATTCAAAATTTGCTTCAGTGAATCAAGTTTACACATAATACACTGACTCCACTCCAGCGTACCACAATCTCAACGAAATGATCGCACCACAATCTCAACGAAATGTAATCACATAATTGGATTAGTACAAGCTGGCTCGACGAATGAAATTTTATGTAGCCTTCTTTTTTAGAAACCGCAATGGCGCTTAATATTTATTGTCCATTTGCATCTCTTTAGTATTTCTTTGTCTGAAGAGGACTTCATTTTAAGAAATCAATTAAAGTTACTTATTGATTGCTAAGTCGTAAGAATACAATATATATTCTACTCACAATAAATAATTTATATATTGTAAGCGGTACAATGTAATGGTGACAAGAGAGTTCACAATATCCTTACGTAGTGCATTCCTCTCCTTATCAAAAGCATGTATGTCATCACAGTTAATTTCTGTAAATTAGTATTCCACTTCAGAAATAATTAATATTAAGAAGAAAAAACATCTCTTTGGAAAATATGACGAGTTGCAGCATCAAATCCAAAATTGTCATGTTTTGTCAAAAACTGACAAACAGTTACCATGATGTGCAGACGTTTTTCTTTACAATGTAATCCTGACCATTAAATGTATGATGAATGCATTCACAACCTGCAGTTTCAATGATGTCCATTTACATTGATATATCTTCTGTTCAAGTACAATGCAGTTGTTTTTCAAAGTTGTATTTGTAGAAGAACCAAACCAATGAGGTTACATCTACAAATCTCAATAATGCATAGAACATTAATTGGGCATTCTCCTCTGTAATACACCTAGTCACTTCAATTGTACACCATGATGTGGGAGATCAAGTTTTGAATTTGCTCTACCACTTTAAGTTTAGCCCATATTTGCAACCTTATCAGTGTCTGCATATTACTCCTGTATCAGGAATATGTACGATTTAAAAGAGTAGAAAGTACAGCGTACTAAAATGAAAGAACGCTGTCTTGTTAGCTTGTGACAACATCGTACCCACTGCAAGAGGCTGATACAAGTTCTGGAGATAACATAACATTTGACATTCGAGGCAAATAAATTAAAATAAATTATAAGATCAAGATGGATATGAAAGGAGGTTTAGCTAGAGTATGTAAAATATTATTGATTAGCCGACTAACCAGTATTTTTTGTTGATCTGTAGAGAAAGAATACAACAACCAACTGATACGCTATAACCATGCATGTCAGACACAGAAGCTAAAGAAAGGTATATTGCTCGTGGACACCAATATCTATATCGACCAAACAATAAACTACAGTAGACAAAAAATGGTTATTATGTAAAAAGAAGTGATTTCGTTTCAAGAAACATTAGTTTCAAAGAATCACATGTTAAGCCCTGATTTTGAGATGAATCAACAAAACATGGTACATTTGTTTTACACTCTTCAGAAAAGATGCACACTAAAATTACTCGACAAGTCGGTACATCGGGTTTGAAGTTATTGTACATTAGGAATTATCTCTCGTAATCTTCTATTATCATTAAATTTCTGGAACACGTTTTATGCTATCAATTTGATGCGATGTACTTGGATCGGAATTATCGACTTCCACGTCTCTTCAGCAACAGTATTGTACAGGTTGTATACAGCTATAGCGTTATTATGTCGATCTGTCTATCGAGAAATGAATCATTTATTGTTTTACCGCTTAAAGCAACTTTTCCAGCCAAAAATGGGGTAAATTTGTCTATGGAAATAGAAAGATCGAGTTTATTTAGAAACAAGAGCATGCCAGCGTAACCATGATGTGTCTAATTCAAATGTGTTTTATATGAAGCAATAAAACATTTGATTGATTATTTATTACGGTAATTTCTAGGTTTATTTTATTATGAATGACTACGTGTAGCGTGACAATTTGTCGTTTTTCTAACAACCGTAAACAAATTAAAATTAAAGTTCCACCACCAAACCTACCATTCTCTTGTGTAATGCAATTCCACATGTATGCGTTGCGATATTTAGCTATATTTGGTATGTAGTTAGTGCGCTACCATTGCATTGCGTACGGATGTCTAGGTACATCCAGGTAGACTCGATGAGTTTTTGTTTTTCTAGCAAGGTCGTTCTTTGCATATGATAATTTGGACAGATATAAAAATAAGCGTAAGATCTTCTGTTAGAGTGCAATGAGTTCAAATTATTTCCTAAACTATTATCATTAATCTGTTTACTGAGGCCAATTGAGTTTTAATTGTTTTGATTAATTTGTTATGATCTTTTGATTGATTAATTAATTGAATTTTAACGGCGCACCATACAATAGGCTATATGTTTAAAAATAGGAAAGGTTTAATATCGACCAGCGATATAAAAAACCTATAATAGTTAAATATAAAATGGTAAGATGTTGGTAACAGGAAAATATGAAGCTTCCCAATCAACGGGAGATGTAAATGATGTATGTTGATGATAAGATGTTGTAAATAAGAGGCGGTATTGCATTAGATAAAAATGATTTTAGCTGATGTCATACAAGTTATAGTTTAAAATAAGGATTTACTTCCTTCAGGAAATCTAAAATACTAGTGATTTGTATACTATCAAAAAAGTTCCTTCATGTCATGTACATTATAGTATTTATCACGCGTAGGTTATGATCTTTAATGTTATTCAAAATCTGGGTTTTGATATTACGTATTGCTTGTATGTGCATTTTAGATATTTTCCTTTCTTGCTGATTTTCCATGCTTTTTGCCATTTTCGGTTGATTGTAACTTTATTAGACTGTATAGAGTATGAAGACTTCAGTGTATTTCGGCTATTGTTTCATTCATTAGAAATCCTTTGCCTTTTTGCTCAGCTATATCATTTTCTTTGAGGTTAATATGTGAGGGTAACCACATGAATTCTAGTGTGTGTCTTTTATCATTTATTTTCTCAAGCTGTAATTGTGTTTTCTGTAAAATGTTGCTCCCACTTTTCGAATCACCTGATTCTATAGATCTGAGGACACTTCAAGAATCTAGCTAGGTGGTCTTCGGTTATAGTTTTGGGTGAGTTGTTGATCTATTTAATCCTCTCGTCATTATTTCGTTGATTGAATGAATTAGCAGCATGGTACCACATGCCCAGGGCTAACCTCCCTTTTTCTTCTGTTTTAATGGCTCGCCATGACCGCTTGTGAAGCACGTTTGTCCGCTTTCTCGCCTACACCCAGTTCAATTTAGTAGCTGGCGCTCTGGTCGTGCTGGCTCGATGTCTTCTTCCAGAATGGAATGGAATTAAAGTTATTGCTGACATGACATTGTCAGATTTAAATCGCTGTGCATGTGCAACTTGTTTATTCCTGCACAAATAGAATTCTTAATTAGTCACAATTAGTCGTGAGAGTGGAAAAAGTGAATGTTCTTTTTAATTAATACAAGTCCTAGAACAATTAAGTCTCAATCTACATGTTTGTGAGCTTGAATGAGCTAGAACAGACCCAACACTCTCGTTAATACTTAAGGTTCACTGCAGAAGGGTAAGACGTCGAGCATGATAAAACAGTTCTTGTAACGTCATCCCCATTCCGTCATTACGCGTGCATCTGGGCATTTGGAAGAAAATAGGACGAGTGGATATAGATCCACATTTTCGTCACAGCTAGTCCGGATAAGGATCGAAGGAAAGTCACAATTGGTGCGCCTTGAAATACCCAAATAGCCAATTTCAACCCAATTGTTCTAATGGGTATTCCTATTGTCAATTATGTGTTAGCCACATTCTTAATTAGAGTGCATAAATTATGGTTAAAATTTACCTATCATATAAATTTGATATTAACTCTATTAAGCGTACTTGATAAACTTAAATATTAACAGCCAAGCATGTCATAGTGACAATACAAAATTTCCGTCAATATTTTAATTAAAGCAGAATTTAAAACGCAAGCCAAAGGTTCTTGGTTGTTTCTTTGGTTTATGAAAAAATGGTTCCAAGCCAAATATGAACTGTTACGAGTTTAGGCTCCAAAAAACGGTAACAAAAAAGAGTAAAAAAACAAGCCTTGTAAAATTTTACAACCAATTTATTTCCCTGGGAAAAGATTTAAGAATCGAATCCAAAAGTAATTCAAGAATAATTCACGAATTAAACTGCAAATGTCCTAGTAATGAAATGTTCGAATAGATTCAAGTTTCGAGTCTTGTTGGAAATTCCAAGATGGAAGATCATGGCATATACTGAAGTCTGTTTTGTGTTTATCTAAATTTTTCTTGTAAAATCTCAATATTTAACATTCCGATGTTGGTTGGAAATTCGACTAGGATTTTGATAAATTATGTCTGCCCAAGGCGTTTGTATGATCACATCAAATATGTCCAGTGACTCGAATTAATCCTTTAAAATCCAAATGAATTGAAGAAAAGATAATAAATAATAAAACTGGCTACAAGAAAAGAAAATAACTTAACATCATTTCTAAAAAGCCATAACTGATAATATCTCACTAAAATAAAGATTATATTCTAATACGCAGTTTCGAAAAAAAATCCTTACATTGCGAAATCACGAAAAAGCAGGGGGAAGGAATGAGTCACGTGATCATTTATATCACCTACTCCTAAGATGACCCCGAGAAGAATCGATCATATTTACTTTAAGAATAAAATGTTGTTTACTTACTTGTTTTCGTGGCATCAACTGAAATATATTTGCGAATAGTGTTGATGAGTCTCAGCTGAAGATATGCAGCCTTGCATTAGTTCTTGACAAGTTGGTGCAATGTGAGAGTACAGTCGAGAGTAACACCTTGATTTCGTACTGACTGACTTTAATGTTGGTGTTGCTAATATTTATTGTTTGGGGTAAAGGATGTGAATGAGAAAGTCTTTGTGATGTGATCAGAATGGCCTCAGTTTTATCATCCTTCGCATGCAGCTTGTTACATGTCATCCATGATTTCACATCAGAAATGCACCTCTCTACTCCTTGGATGGTAGCAGGAGAGATGATGACGGCTAATGATCCACTTGTAAATATTCTTGTTAGTTTTTCGCTCCCATTTTCCGAGAAAAAAAATATGTCGTCCTGTTGCAATTTTAAATAATGACACTCTGTGCTGTTGAGTTGGAGTACGAGTTTGGATTAAGTGGGATGGCTTATATGAATTTGGAATAATATATTTAAAACGTTATAATTTGGGTTTCAGTTAAGTACGATTTAAAATTATTCCCGCATTGTCCTGATGACTGGGTTTTTTAGTCACCTTATAAATCAATTTGGAGTGTTATGACCTATATCTAATTAGTTTGCCGCATTGGGCAGCGGGGCCTGATGGTTTTGTTTTATTGACCACCTCATTGCTACATTTGTGTTCCTTAGTAATTAACTAATTTAGTATTTTTCAATCGTTGCCACATCGGGTCTGATGACTGGGGTTTCAAGCCCCATTATATATAAAACAACTGATAAACAGTTTGATGAGCTATAGTAAATTTATAATCATTTCCACACTTCATTTTAGTGGTAGAGTAGAGGATAGTAGAACTAATTTGGAAGTTAGTACTTTTCCAGGCATTTTATTATAGTTGTGGTGGTCGCTATCTATTGTCATTGCCTTTTTCCTAAAATAGTGGCAAAGAAATCTGCTGCATACAATTTGGAGGTTTTATACGCATTCCTTTATTTATCAATCTAGGATTCTGTATGTTTCAGATGTCCAGTGGGGTTCTGAATCAGACGTAGAGGCAGGATGAATTAGTCCAACTAAGGTTGGATCTGAGTACGCGTAACCAGGCCTTTTGCGACCCGATTTATCGCGCCCTTCACAGGTAGGACTGCTCCATCTTGGTCTTCTCAAGGTCTGTTCATCATGATAGTTCTTTGCTAGTATTAAATGAATTGCATGTATTTTTTTACTAGCTGCAATATGTGTGCTAACCTGTTAAGGACATTAGGAGGTTGTAAAGGGTAATGTTAATGTGGTCTTTTAACAACAAAGAAAGCTATTGTAAATAGAAAAAAATTACAAATAAAACTTTCCTTGTTTACCTTTGGCCATGAGAAAATACTGTATATTATTATATATCAAGAAAAACTGGGATTGGTGTGTTTAAAAATTCCAGATATATCTGTGGAGAACCTATAGATTGTTGTAGGGTCTAAAATGTTTCCGGATATGTCTGGTTTCGATGACACACATTAAAGGCGTGCTATAATTTCTCAAGGGTTAGGCAATGAAGGCAATTTGGTCCCCAATCCCATTTTGGTCGATAGGGATTTTTCTAAACTGCTGGCTATAGGGTTTTTCCAGTTCTAATTATATTTTTGTTTTAAAAAGTGTTTATTTTCCAGCTTGGATGCTTAGCGTTCATGCATCTCATCCGTGTTGAGATTTGTTTTCTTCTGCCAGTGATGCTATACGTTTCCTCGGTGTTTTTGTTCAACTTTTTATGTTCAGTTTCTTTGAGGTTTGAGCTTTCCTACTGCTGATGTCCATGTGAAAAGTTACCCACATAAATTCTGTATTTTGGTTGTTACATTCCATGTTCTGTAAGAGGAAATTTATCTCTTTCATGAAATTGTCTCGGCTGCCAGAGTATCCTGGTTTTAGTGATTTCAGGATGCTAATAATTATAGATTTGCGGATATTGTTTAATTGAACCCGTTTACGTGCTTCCGTTAGAGCCTGTAATTCTGCTAGCTTATATGGAGCAGCTGTCTGGGAGTCTGTCTCCTAGTTCTGTATTCTTTTACGGTATACCTAAAGTGGCTGCTGTTCTGTCAAATCATTATTGGTTTTAGACACGTCAGTGTAGATTGTAATGTAGTCCCTGTAGGACACGTCAATATCTCTTAGTATTGTTGATCTTATTTCTAGCGGCGCTCGTAAGTTGATTTTGGCGTTTTCTCATGTCCGGGTTTTTGGATCTAATTTGATCATCGCGTAAGCTTTGTAAGTCTAGAGCCTTACTTAATTCGTGTATCTTCTTTCCTCCTTGTGGATTTGGTACTAATCTGCGGCTGAACACGATGCTGCATTCTATGGTAATTGATTTGGTGGGGTGCGAACCTTCATGTATCGAGAATCTTGCCGCTTATCTAAGTATTAGCTCTTCTCTTAGTGTGAGCTGTGGTTCTCCTGGCAGAATCTGAAGTTCTGCTTGAGGGATATTTCTTTGAGTTCCTACACATATGCGTATGGCCTTGGATTTTTAGTAGTTTAGTAGTTTAGGGTTGGCTGAATCATCAACTTGACAACCATAATCCAATTTAGACCAAATTAGTAATCTGTATATTGTGAAAAGCATGCTTTTTAATATTTTGGAGGTTTTAATCTTGCATGATTGGACAAGTTCCGTGATGTCGTAGTTCCAAGTAAGATGTGCATCAAAATACATGCCTAAGAAGATTGCGTTTTTTTCGAATTTTATTCTTTTTCCTAAGATATAGAGGGTTGGATATTCTCTAGTGGTATTTCATTTAGGGGAAAACATTACTCCTTTTTTCCCCCGTTGGAGATTGTCGCCCAACCGTCGATTTGATTTCTTTTCTTTTTTAATTTCCGTGATTATTTGCTTACTGGATGGTTTTCCAGCCTTCTGTAGCTCGCTGTCATCTGCAAACTGGGATAGATCTAGTTTTGTTAGGTTGACAGAGCGCTCATGGTCATTGACAATTATGTTAAATTGGGTGGGACTTAAGACACCTCCATGCGGGTTGCCGTTTTCTAGTACACAAGTATCTGACTATTGATCCTCTATTTTTGTTCTGATTTGGCGTCTATTTAGGAAACTGGATATCCACCGATGCTTGAGGCCATTTCTACCGCAATGGTTTCATTCGCAATTAGGCATTTGTGCACACCATATCAGAAGCTTTTTTCAGGTCAAGACAAATTGTTATGAGGTTGCGATCGCATTTTCTCTTAGCGTTAAAGGCTAATTTGAAGCATGATAAATAATTGATATAGTGTGGATATTTTACTGCGAAATGTATGGAAGTTGACAATTGCGATTTCCATATTTTCCCGTATATTTTGGTAGATTTTGTATCCAAAATTTTGTTCACCGGGTAAAGTGGATTTATTCCCCTTTAGCGCAGTTTTCCATTCTTGACTGCTAAAGTCTATATTTATGGGGGCTATTCTTCGCTTCCAAATCATTAAAAAGGTTGACGATATTTGTTTCCACCTTTTTGGGAGATTTCAGAATATGTTTCTGCACTTCTTCACTCTAGTTTTTGCATGGAAGTTAACAAAATATTTATAAGTGTTAAGCATGCTAACACATTAATGTGAGTTGGAGGAGCCGATGGAGTTTGTTATTACACAATTGCCATTGATGCTAACGTTGTGTCGTCGAAGTATTGTTGAGGAGCGAATCCATCGTACGTTAAATGAAAAGATCTACATGCATTTTACAACAAAGAACATTTATGTTGAATTCTGACAAATATAGTTTGAGAACACACAAAGCTTAGCGCATTAAGAATGACAACACATCCGGCTATTAATAATATGATTTTAGCGAATGAGAATATGTAACGCAGACAAGTTTAAGAAAAATTATAAAGTTAGGACGTAATGACAACACAAAACGTTGAAAAAGAGTTTTCAACAAAGAGTTCAAAAGGAGGTTTATATTGATGGTAACAACAATTCTAGTTACAAACTAAAAGAGTAATGTGCAGAAGATGTAATTGGAAGTTTCCATCTCAAAGACTAACCCACTGCGCATATAATCGTTTACTGCCAGTCAAAATAAAAGGTCGATTCTGTGTTTAACGTTGTGAGTGAGGGGGTGATTATGATTTTTAACGTAGCTATACCAATTTTTCAGTCATCTCGCTACGATGTCTGCAGTGAGACAGTTTATAGTAATGTTTAGCACTGGGGCATCATGCCGCAGACATGTAGCATGATATCCCACCCGGTAACATTATCCTGACACAAGGCCAACCAGTCCTAACACTAACCTCTTAATGCTGAGCGCCAAGCGAGGCAGCTGTTAGTAACATTTTTGCAAGTCTTTGGTATACCTCACCCGATGATCGAACCCACGACCTCTCGCTTCCGCGGCGGACGCTCTACCCACAAAGCCACCGAAGCGGTTGTGTTTAACGTAGTAAACAGCGACAAAAATTGTTTCATGTGCAGCGTTTTTTTAAAAAAAAAATCAGCAATGCGTCCTGCTGAACGAGACCGTTTACAGAATTACATATTACACAAAACTATTTCCAACGTTTGAGAGACAAAACGTGTTCTGTGCGGATCAAAACAATCTAAATTACTCTATTTACGTATCATCCAGGAAAACAGCATTACAAAGCACACAATCTTGCTGTTTCCTCATAAGTTTTGCAGTAGTATACAAATACCAAAACTACCATTAAAAGATGAGTCTGGCCTGCTGTTTAAAAAACTTTAAAAATAAGATACAGGCGTCTTGCATTTTTAATTCCGTTTTTAAATTACTACTGTAGTAAATGACAAGCCATAATGGCTACCTAAATAAAATAAGAGCAAAAAGTTGTAAAAATTCAGGGTCCCTACTGCTGGCAGCAGATTGTAAAAAAAAAACAGAAACATTATCGTAGTGAAAATCTTGTTTTATACTTATTAAAATATATGAAGAAGTAAAAGAGATAATGGATGAAATGATGTGACATTCCAAAACGTATTGATAATAATTAGATTCGACAGACTTTATATCTTTCCCGCATTACTATTCCAAACATTCAAAGACATAACAGAAATATACACGCAGGTCAGTCAAGAATTGTACGTCCCTGCTCAAATCACAGACACATGAAAACTGAGCGGAATTGGCACAGCTATTAAATCTAGTCCATAATCAGCGGAATATAATATAAAAATCTAATTAAATCTATTTATTCCAAATCATCTGGGAATGTGTTGCGATGCGCATTTATTCACGATATGACTCAATTTCATGTAGACAAAAACTCAGTTCTTTTAAAACTGATGTTGAGCCCGCAAATAAGTTGAAAAGTAACTGGGCGGTGCTATATGCTCATTAAAAGTTGTATTGTGTATTGATGAATCTTCGTTTGTGTATTTATTTTGGTATACAGAATAAATTCAATTTATTTCTTGCAGTGTATTGTGTTACACTAAAGTTTTAAGTAAAACTAAAATGAGTATATAATAACAATGTTACTGTATTTTTATGGGAAAATATAAACTTGTTTTCTTGGATAAATACAACACTCACAAAGGTCCTGAAATATTAACCAAAATTCACTTTGATATTTTTCCATGCAAATTCAGTAACCCATAAATATACCATGCCCTTGTCGGGCATGCTGAGTTGGGTAGATGGCAGCTTGTTTGCTTTAAAACATATTGTATTAACATATTTATAGAACATGGGGTCGGGTTACAAGTTCTCTCAACTTAGCAACAACCCCCACCTCTAAATAAACCAATAGTGAAAAGGTCGAAAACATATAATGTCAACAGAGAACTGGGCCATATTATTGGGATGAAATAATGCAATAAGAGCCCATTATAAAAAAAACAATAACAAATTTGATCAAACAAATAGAAAGTGGTAATTTCAATGCAACTAAAATGATATCAACATGATTTAATAGCAGTGTCTAATTTGAATTATTTCATCATCATAACGAGTGGCGAAACAAAGGCAATTTCTTCGACCTTCCTCTTGATTCTCGACCGTGTTCCAATGTTTTCTATTTTCTCGAGTCATCCTATTCCAACTGCCTTGTTCTTCTGGGACTTCCTATATTTTAATCAATCAAATAATATAATGTTACGTGAAATTAAAATTACGTACATTAATGTTGTTAACGTTAGAACTTGTGCATCCAGCATTAAATCCTGTCTTTCTCACCAGACAGACTCCTGGTTCCTGTCTCGGTTAACCAGGAAACTGCTTTTTTTCCTAAGCTTCTCAGGATCTAAACTTCTCTCCCTCAGAACATTTTGGGCTAAAGAATTTCGACCAAGGTTTTCACTTTAAAATCACATTTTTTCCAAGGTGTACGCCTTAATTTGATTCGGCCAATCATGGTTTTTAAACAAACAAAATTTTTTTCTAAGACAATCCTTTGTTTCAACTGTCATAATTTCTGACCTACGTTATATAACTTTCCCCTTTGAAAAAAGCTATTTGACACTGATCGGAAGTTAATCTAACTCTTTCTCAAAACCGTGTTAAGATATCCGGTCCATTTCATTGAATCAAAACACTGGCCCCTTTGAAGTTTGAACACTGAGATGGAAGAAATTAAGAATAAAGGTCGAAATGGCCACTCACAAAGAAATGTAACACAAATCTGAATGTTCAGTGCATTCAACTTTAAGGTTCAGTGCTTATTCCAAATTCGATACTGCACAAATAAACATATTTTTGTTTATTACTTAAGAGGCTCAGTATATATTTCTTCACAACTGACTCAACACTACAATGCTAAATGCAGAAGACTCTTCTCTGCATCATTCATAACCTTATAGTACTTAACGAATCATGATTTAGCTGCATCAATTGTCCAAGGAATGATACACTTATCATGTTGAAATATGTTTCAAGACTTGTGTCATGTCAAGTGTGGGCTAATGAGGTTGTTATTATATGGGATCAATCCCTTTGTATCATTATGTCACTTTAAAATATTTCAACATTATTTTTAAACTAATTAGAAACCAATAGCCCTGTGACTACAGCCATGCGATAATACCAATTAGTCGTCTTTTCTTTTGAAGAAAAAAAAATACGGATGCTAACAAATATGACATTTAGTCTCTGGTTTATTCTAATGCAAATAAACTTTCTCTAAAATCGTTAAATACTTTGTTTACCAGAAAGGAAATCGATGACATTTTAAATGATGGTGCAATCAACATCTTATCATACAAGATCTTAGGTGAGTTGTATTTGTTTTAAACTAAGAATATAATTAAATAGAAAGACATTTTTGAACTATAAAGTTTGCAATGTTTGATCTTCAAATTTAAAGAACGTTTGATGTAGAAACCATGCATGGCATGTCCTCCGGCTTTTGAACAAAAGTAGTTGTAAAAATCTGTGATATGATCTCAATGGAATGCCTGGAACCAACATTTCCAAAGCTTTTATTTCATAGTTTTAAAAAACTGCGGTATATAAACCAAGTGAATTCAGTAATTTTATTGTAACTTTTATTTTATAAATTCAGACATAAAGAATATAATTTTTTCAAATTCTTACTAATTGCTGTGATTCATGGGTTTGTTACCTTAGAATCCAGATATATGCAAGCCATAAGATTTCGACAGCTCTATAGAATGATACGACTTCTATTTAAACGTATCTCATTTTTGGCCTTTTCTAACCTTTGCGTTAGCAACTAAATATGTCTTTTCATGCTTTTCAGAGAAGTGCTTAATTTAAAATTCTGTGTACAACTCCAATTAGCTGTCAAAAAGTCGCTCACGTTTGAAAATGTGTGATAGGCCATAATCTGTGTGTTTCTAATCGTGCTACACCGATATTTGTCATATCCTTAATGATTGCATTTAATCAGTCTAAGTTCTTTTTTACTTGCCTTTACATTCTTAAAATGACAGAATTTATTTTAAAAAGTAATTTTGGAAAATCTAGGGGAAAATTTTGACATGTTGTTAGCAGAAAATCTTGTTCTGCAAGAAACATAGCATGCATGAAACATTTTATTCACAATCTAAGTCAAAGAACAGCAATAGCAATAATTAAAACACTACATTTCATTTTCATTCTAATACATCTGGTCACCATATTTCTTTTTCAAAAACACGACATCGCGACGTTTGCTCTTTGCAGGAACAGCTGGTAAGCGTAAAGAATGAATTGATTTCATTATATTATATCTAGAAGTTGCTACGATTTCATTTACTCCGTAAACTAGAACCTTTTAATTATGTTTTCATACATATTTTGTATGCGGCAAAAAAGTATTGATTAATATAATGACAACATGAGTCTGGTTCTCTAACGTTTTGTCTTTAAAATCTAAGAGTGAAAAAAAATTGTAAAGAACCTTTATTACAATCGACACTCAAACAACTATAATGCCGAACAATACACCAATGATATCTACAATATGAATGAGACATTAACAAAGTACATTTTCTGTGAGGATAAATATTCAGAACTCATCTACTTTCATACAATGCTGCCGTTAAAAATAGACTTGTTCGTCCAGTCAGTGACACGTGTCGCAGACATTTGGGTATGACAGTTTGTAATACCCTACTTGTGGAAAGTTAACCTTTTCTCGCGAGCTTGTCAATATTGAGAAATTCTAACTAAGTGGGAATTGATTAACTTCATTCGCAGAATAACACACGGAATTGTTAAAAAAATCTGAATGTCACGAACAAATTTTAAAACAGAAAATAACCTATTTTTACTGCATTTGACACTAAAATAAGTTGTTTTGCAAATACAAATAGCAGCAACATTACTCGAATATAACTCCTGCACGTTAAAAGTCTTTTTATGCCTCTGCACCCACCGGAACTCTTTTACTCACAAAATCATAACAATTGATCGGCACAAATATACAGGTCTTTTTCAAAGAATGTATATAGATCTCTTGCTGTAAACGTATGAAACGAAGAACATATTTTAGCGAACACTAGAACATAACAAATGGAGTATTGATATTTGGTAGTCTATGGCACAGCAACATTTGAAGGATTTCGGTTACCATTAAGGCAAGAATTAATAAATATATTTGTGGATTTTGGTGCCATCATATACCTTACACTGTGTGCCGAATCCGCGCTATATATCGTCACGTGCAATTTCAGACACAGACAGCTGGAATCGATTTCACTACATAAGAATGTTCGTTAATGCAGGCAGTTAATGATGATATATAGTTAGGGGTTCTTCATATAAAGTGACAGGCAAAAACTCCAATTATTTTGCAGTAATATTCCTTGTATAGATCACTACATATACAAATAATTCCACATACCGTGTAACAGCTGTTAGTGAATGAGAGTGAATCTTAAACGCACCGATCGAAGTTGTTTAATCTTATTTTAGCAATCATGAAGATCTCTTGTCGTTTGGGAGTTAGCAAAATTGTGATTGACTTTTTCGTGTTCGTGTTTACAAATCAAAGATTTAGATGATTACTTAAATAACTGAAAACAAAATGACTTCACTAAACACTCATTAATTTAATACCGTCGACTTAATTAAATAGACACAATGTGACACAAAGCATTGGATACTTAATTAAATAGGTACAGTGTGACAAAAGGTTTGGAGACAAGCACGCGAACTAGTACGATCTGAGTAGAAGCAATGAACAGAGTTAAACTCAAGTCTCAAAGCATCTATATCGTATCAAACACCTTAAAAAATTAAAAGTATACTATTACAAATATATTAAGTAGGAGAAAAATGCTAAAACCATAGAGTTTTGTAAAATTAAAAAAATAAGTTATTTCCCTAGAATACAAAATTAAAATTTAAAAAGAACTTACAATTTTGGGAACTGAATCCGAAATAATCCTAAAAGTTCTATCGCAAGTACAAATACTTGATGTTCTAATTGAATTCCTGTGGTATTCCAAATACTTTCCAATACTGAAAGTGTTGATGTGTTGATGTGCCTGCAGTCAAGAATATACAAAAGTGCATGTGATGATGTGCTAACAGTCTGTTAATGTAGCACACTAATATAATCCAATTTTTAAAAAAATTAAAGTTCCAATATTATTGATAAACACTTTGCAATTTCCAGTGAATAATAATTTGAACAATTAAATCCATCGAAATGAAAAATTGAACACAAAAATAAAACCGATTCCGCTTGTAGTTGCTAAAGCAAGACTGGATAATTTCTAACGTGGAAAAACTAGATTTAATTTCAGATGAACATGTTTGCCACCAAATTTAAAGATTTGAATATCCACAATTTTAGGGAAACCATTGGTAACTTGTTGTTACAAAATAAATAAGGTCAAGTACAAAATTCAAGTGTGCAAAAGGTATAATCATTCCGAAAAGCCAAAAAATAATAAAATCATATATACATAATTCAGTTCGAAGCAAGGTTAGGCTGTATAATTATTATAAATGTAAAGGAAATCTGATGACCGAATTGCTGGATTAACTGGAAGTGGTTGTTAACATCAATAGCAATGTTGCTGTACTATTCGATGAATGCGTTAATGTTGTGTTATCAAACCATTGTATAATCTCGTATAGTTGACCCATGTTGTGGTGTTCCACAGGTGTCTGTTCTTGGACCTGTTCTCTTTGTTCTATACACTTAACCGCTCTCAAGTTTAATAGCTCATCATCCAGTGTCTCACCAATTGTATGCTGATGACACCCAGACATACAAGTCTAGCCGCGCAACTGAAGCTGTTGCTGCCATCAAAGAAGTAGAGAGGTCCATTTCTGATGTGAAATCAACGATGACATTAACAGATGCAGATGAATGATGATAAAACTGAGACTATTCTCAACACAATACAAAGACTTTCTCATTAACATTTTTTACCTCAAACAATAAATATCAGCAATATCGATATTACATTCACAGAGTCAGTACGAAACTAAGGTGTTACTCTGGACAGTACTCTCACATCGCACCAACATGTCATGAACATATGCAACGTTTCATATCTTGAGCTGAGACGCATCAGCTCTATTCGCAAATATCTTTCAGTTGATGCCACTAAAACACTTGTGTATTCGTGAGAGCTTTCAAGACTGGACTATTGTAATTCAATTCAGTCTGGTTCGTCTCAATATCTACTCCAGAAACTTCAAAAAGTTCAAAACACAGCTGCTATGATCATATTTAAAGTACAACGATCAGAACACACCTCTCCATTGCTCTGTACCCTACACTGGCTATCCATTCAATCCAGAATCAAACACAAAATTTGTGCTCTGTGCTACGTTTCAATGACGGACTCCAGTCCAACATACCTTTCTGGCCTCCCCCATGTGTACACACCAGCAATATAATACGCTCCTATTCTGTCAATCGCACGTTCATGTTTCCCACTATAAAAACGAAGTCAAATGGACAACGTTCTTTTGCATACCAGGGCTCGGTAGAACGAATTGCCCATTGAAATTAGACACAAAGACACAGTGATCTTTTTGAAGCGTGCTCTTAAAACACCTTTTTCGACTGCAAGAACAAACTTAAAGACCTAATAATATTTCCTACCTTAAATAATTTCATGATTTGTTATGTTTCCTAAAGATTAGGCGCTATACAAAGTCCTCATTTTTATTTTTATTATTATAAACTGCTATATGATTTTGTTAAGGTAGAAGTTACCATTTGAATACCCTTATGGACCACAACAAACTCGAGGCTGAGAATCATCGCACGTGCACGTGAAAACGCCGAAGCGTTGACTTGCAGCAACATAATAAAAAGCATTCCCAGTTACGTTTACCATCAAATATTTAAAACCAGCAATAACTCCACTGAGAAAAGCAAATGTTTCTACAGTTACATTACATTGTTCAGATTTTCATGAAGAAGCACACGACTTGAATACCTTTGCAAAACGTGAAAGGCAATAATCGCAGGTGATCAATGCTACGTGTTGAATCTGCTAACTATATTGCAAAACACGTAGGATTGTTTTCGTTCAACTGAAAAATATTGGGTGAGAAAGGAGTCTATATCACTGATTCCATGAAGACCAGGAAATCTCAGTCTCGGGGTTACATTATTTGTCTGCACATGAGTCAGTATGAGATTTCATTGTCTCAGTGCAAAGTCCAACATGGATTCGAGTAATATACACCTTAGGCATAAAAAGCGTGTAATCTATATTTTGACCTGGTATGTAACATGCGCCTTGAACGTTTTAAGCCTGTATTCTCACCATTGCAAAAGGAAAGTCTGTTCTGCTACCCCTTCTTTTCTTATATCAATCTAGTGGTCTCAGTATTGTTGTCTCAGTCACCATGACACCAAGTCCACGCGATAGGTACTACTGCAAAAAAGAAGAAACCCTGTCTTCTGCTATGCCTAACGGAGTTGTTATACTATCAAAACATATATAACAGAAAGAAATGTACAGATAAAGCATGGTCTCTCTAACTAAGATAACTCAAGATCCAAAACATTCTGAGAGAGACAGACGTGTTGGGCTCATTGGTGTCCTGCTAGAAACTCCACACCATTTCAAATTGTATTTGGAATTTACTAAATGTTGAGATCAGCTTCATTAACTGATGTTAAAAGTATCTAATTGATTTAAGTACTTTGCGTGAAACGAATTAGGTACTTTTAACAAGATTTATTGACGATGATCTGAACATTCATTAAACTACAGATGTGATAAAATTCGCGAAACTATGTAGAACGAACTGTAACAGTAAACACTGTTCCAGACTGTTAGGTATATATGATTTAATATAGATTTATTTTAAATCATTTGTTTGTAAGTTTTAAAAATCTTTTTTGTATTTTAAATTTCATTATATGCAAATATAATACAATTTTGTTTACCAGGGATTTTACAACTCATGTGACCGTTTCGTAGTAAACATCTAATTTTGACCTAGATCCTGACCTTGATTCAAAATCAGTAGTAGAGACGTAAACAAGTTATTTTTTATTGTTAGAATAATAACAGCACGATCGAGGCTATACTAATATGTGACCTGATGCGTGTCGATTGCTTTGACGAAGTCAATAACTTTTTCATTCTTAGAGTAAAATGATTGGTTTTAGTCAGGGTCTTGTTAGGAATACGTGATACAAATAAGGTCGCGTGACCTTCATTCAGGCATACGTATTACGCAGTAGCTATACTTTAATACAGATGCTATGATACGAATTTCTCGGTTTGGCTTTTTACACCAGACGTCAAGTCATGTTTTTGTAGCCAGTTTTCGTATTTATGTTAATTTTCTTCAGATCCTTTGGATTTTAAAAGAATAATTCGTTTCTCTTGAAATATTTGATGTGCTCATACAAATTCTTGGACAAAGACAGTTTGATCAAAATTGTATTCGGATTTCCAACACCGGAGTGATAATTCTTGTGTTTCTACAAGGAACTATAGATAGGCACTGTACAGAATACAGCATAAGTCATCGCCTTCCATCTTGTATTTGGGGTTCAAAGTTTAGTTCATTAGAACATTACATTGCTAGGGCTTTTGAAATTTAATTCGTGGATTACACTTGGGTTGTTTTTGGATTTAATTCTTAAAACTGTAAGATCGTTTTACAATTTTAATTGTTTTTCCAGGAAAATAAATTATTTGTTCAATTTTATAAAGTTTGTTGTTTTCACTTTTTCTGTATTACTGTATATTAGACCCTAAACACGTAGCAAGACACACATGCAATACACATCACGTGATACTGGGATCTCCTTCTCTCGGTGTAAACCAAAGCACAGAGTCTCCTAATATATATTTTGGACGTCATAAGCGTAGAATCGTACGTATAGGAGGTGATAAATAGTATTAAGAATTAATACTGTGATATGACTTATCTGGAACAAAATGTAACCGAGTCTACAGTGCTTGGATAACTAATGCAACTTATAAGATAATATGTCAAAAAAATTCCACAAAACGTAAAAAGGAAATCAAAACTTTGAGGATTTTATTCTTAACTTTGACAAATCCTTTCTAATAACTTATATGGTTCTGACAGGTTTCATTATCATCAAGAAAACGACAATTTTAAACAACGTATTACTATTTAGGAGAAAAGTAAACCTCCGTTCTTTCTTGTAGAAATATCTGTTAGCAATTTGTAACCAGTACAAAAAAATCTATATTGCATCAAACAGAATGTCAAATTGACACTCTAATTACTTTTAGATACTGCGTTGTTCATTTTACTAGCCTTGGGACGGACCAATATATCATTGAAACACAAAGGAGACTAAACTGATTTGGACACAAACAGATAAATCCATTTCGATGAAAATTGTCTTCAATTCCCATAACGAAGGCGATGTGTGCAACAATTAGTCCAATGTTTATTAACAGATAAGGTCAAGATGTTACAATTAAGTATATAAAGAAAAGAAAAGAAAAGAAAATAAAAAGATTAAAAACAATGTAAAATTTTGGGTCATGATTTTCTTATAAACTGTTTTTTTTCCATATAATTGTTTTTCTGAGTTTAATTTAAAAAAGAAATGAATCTACAAGATGGAGGTTGAAAAACTCGGAAAGAATCCGTAACTACTTTCAGTTGACACTACATTCCGTGTTAAATTCATATCAAGTGCTATCAATATGTGCAGATAAATAGCACGTTGCTTCAAACAGTGTACACTCCGATCTGCCAAAGTTTAATGATCGTAAGTAACAATACTGCATATCCTAATCTGCCGGTATATTATCAATTCATAGCATTGACCAAGGTCTGTCCATGCATTATGATTTCAAAGAACATTATGATATATCCAGGTCTGTCCATATATTACGATTTTAATGGACAGTAAGATAGACGCAGGTCTGTCCATGTATTACGATTTGAAAGGACAATAAGATAGACCCAAGTCTATCCATGTATTACGATTTCAAAGGAAAATAAGACAGACGTAGGTCTATCCATGTATTACGATTTCAACGGACAATAAGATAGACACAGGTCTGTCCATGTATTACGATTTCAACGGACAATAAGATAGACCCAGGTCTACCCATGTATTACTATCCACGTACTATTATTTTAAGGGATTATAGAATAGACCTAGGTTTATTCACGCACTGTGATTTCAAACTAAACAGCGTAGACATTGATCTGCAAACAAATTATTTCAAGATCAAACAGCGTAGACCCCGAAGTGTCAGTATAATGAGACGGGAACCATCAACAGCATTCATCTTTGTAGGCCAGCTTATTATTATTTAAAGTGACAACTCTGATCTGTCCGTGTATTTTGATTTCAAGAGAAAAAAAGGAAATCAAGACCATATGATTTATTGGGCAAGTGTTACAAGCTATGAAAGAGCACAACGTTTACTATCCGTGGAGATTTGAGCTAGATAGAAATCGATTAAAAGCTCTCTGATAGACCTCACACTTAACGCGATATAATTCCCATCCAAAAAATGTTCACATGGAGTAGATAGCTCAATAAAGATAGTTTTAAGATACACGACGCTTTTCAAACATATTAACATCAAACATACTTAAAAGGATTACTGCAGAAGAAATATTGGCCGATTCTTTCCAATATCTCGACGGGTATTTTCCCTCTTAATATACTCACGCAAAACCGACAGGCGTACACCATATATGCTGTTCTATATTGGGTAAATAGGTCATAATCATTACTTTTCGCTTAAAGAAATATCAGACTAATATTGTTGATCATAGTCTGCCATTTGTATTTATCGACGACAGATCTTGGTATAAACCATTTGTTCAATATAATTTAATTTACAATGTTTTACAAATATTGACAAAATATGACAAAAGATCACGTCAGCAAAGCCATCATTTGGTAAAACGATTAAAATATCAAGTAATATTAAGACCTCAGATGGAGCATCATTACTGGAGTTATGTATATTTAATTTGTATTATTTGTTGGCTTTTCTTAAGGATTATATACATTTGTATTTCGTACTTGACCTTATTCGAAATCAAGTTCATTGTGTACCAGGCCAGGGACATTTATTTTGTAATCAACATAATACATAGCTAATATTACTATATGTGTTGATTCAATATTCAGATCGTTATATTTGGAAGTAAACATCTTTCTCTTTTTCTGGGTTTCGGATATAGCTCTTTACTTGGAAATTTCTCAATTTGTTGACACCTTTGAATATTTTATAAGCAAGGCTGCGAGGCTGATCTATATCAAGGCTATGTTATTGTGTCATATATATACATAATGTTGCTTACTTGCGAAATTATACATTCTTGTCGTAACTTTCTGAAGCAGAATCAATCTTATTGTCGTGATCAGGTTTTTGATTTAAGTTGATTTATTTATACAAATTATTATTAGCTGAAATTACAAAGTTCTCGATACTTTTCTTGAACTGGACAATAATTTGCAATTATAGTGAATTCGGACAAGAATAGTTTGGGTTTTATATTATACTGATACATCCAATGACTAAGCACATCGCCATAATCCATGCCACTAGCGCTTTAGGATATTGAGACAACGGGAACATCAACACGTACAATTAGACTATATTCTTAAGTTTAAGACCACAGAGTCGTAACAATAGAAAATAACATTGTGGATAAAAATGCTTTTGGTTATTACTACGTTTCTTGCATTGAAATGAAGTTGAAGACTCCGAATTAAGATACAATATAATTATAGAGTTAAGAAGGCTTCAGCTTCGGATGGAGATAAATGAAAGAGATGCAGACACAAAAAGATAAAAGAAGAGAGGGAAATACAGACGCAGAGAAAAATATGAAGAGAAGGAAATAAAGATGTAGAGAGAAAAATAAAAGGAAAAAGGGAATTTCAGTATAAATAAAAGAATTAGAACTGGAACATAGAAAATGGTCACCTTTACCCCATACCCTCAGAGAAATTAAGGTTTTGATGTTACCAGGAATATTAGATTTTTACCCCTTTAAAGAAAAGGAAGAAAAGCAAATATTTCCCTCATATAAAATAAATGCTGAAAATGTGAAATGGCGGAGAGAGTATTGGACTCGCTTAGTGTCGTTAAGACCTACCTTGCTGAAATTTTAGAAACTGCTGCTTGTAAAGCGGACAATTTTACGTTTACTCCCAAAGTAACTTATGTCCAGAAGTCTTTTGCTCAGCAGTTTGGGCAGAAAGCCATTCCATTCTCATATGAGCACTTCCAAATCTCAGTATGGCACGACTATTAATGAATCAAGTTTATGATAAGACTGGTCAGAAATCCTTACCTCTTCCTTCTTGTACCTATTGCAAGAAGAAAGGGTGCGTTATTTCGGATTACCACAGATTGAACGATAAGGAACATAATCAATACAAACCTATTCTAAATTCTCTTATTTCTAAAAGATCAAATGTTTTCGTGAATTGAAAGCAATACATTTGTTAGGTCAAACAAGCCCCAGTTTGATTTTGTTTTGGAGAATGATCAACAATAGTTATCGAACAGTTCTATAGCAATGAATCTGTCCAGCTGTATGGGACACAGTATATTCAGATACTCTTATTGTCAAGTACTTTGTCTTTTTCTGAGAAGTATTTTTTTATAAAAGTGTTCTTATTAGTGGAGTAGACTGCGGCTTTGTAAATGTTCTGCTTCTTTGTGTAAATTTATCATAAGACTTAGGCTCAGGGCCCATGATAATCGAAACTGTGGTGTCTTTGCCCATGGAATGTATTAATTTATTACTAGACAGTGATCTAGCTGGATGCAAAGCGCTATCTGCATGGTCTCGAGTCTCGGGTTCAGTCAATGTGGTTATGTGAGAAAGCTTGCCAGTAACTACTCTTGGGTCGGTGGTTTTCCTGGGGTTCTCCTGGGTCCGTCCTCCACCATTTATACTGGCCTCCATGTATAGCCTATTTTGTGCTGAAAAATGGTGTTAAAACCCTATGTCACAAGATAGACCGAGTCGGGACTGGATTAGTGAAGACACGGAACACAACTGCGTTAATAAGATGTTTATTTTATAAACGCAATTTTAAAAATCAACTCTGACACCAATATTTTACAAAATATAAGAAAAATCTATTTAAATAAATGTTCCTAACATGGAACTCTGAATTTCAGTAACGTAATGACAAAAAAGAAGTATGTGAATGAATTTACAAATATGAATATATATAAAAGGCTCGTATAACGAGATAGATGCAAATATGAAAAGAATGCGTCGTCAATATGACGAGACTAGAATGAAGATATTAAATAATTAATACGTCGTCCATATGACGAGACATATGCAATTGTGAACCCTAAATTCTGAAGTTCTCGTTCATGGAACGAGATTTGTGTAGAATGAACTTATGCAGGTGTCGTTCATATAACGAGACTGCAAAGAAGATATTAAATAAATAATACGTCGTCCATATGACGAGATATATGCAATTGTGAACCCTAAGTTCTGAAGTTCTCGTTCATGGGACGAGATTTGTGTAGAATGAAATTATGCAGGTGTCGTTCATATAACGAGACTGCAAAGAAGATATTTAAATAAATATTACGTCGTCCATATGACGAGATATATGCAGCATACGTAAGCACCATACACAGGCACAACACACGGGCATTACACGGTCAGCATAGACAAGCCCACACACGTAGTCACCACAACATGGCACCACTTCAGCACAACACGTCACCACACACGCAGTTACCACAACACTGCACCACTTCAGCACAACACGTCACCACACTACGTCACAACACTTCAGCACAATACGGCACCACACCTCTTCAGCACAAAACGGCACCACACCACTTCAGCACAAAACGGCACCACACCACTTCATCATACTTCTTCAGTACCACACCACTTCAGCTAAAATTAAAACAGCCGAACCGTGTAATACATATGACACGGTCAAGTATTCTCACACATATGTAGCGCATGCGCGCATATGAAATAATTATCCATGTACATTTAACGTTAAGCATGCAGCGTATAATTGAACTCAATTATGTTCAGATACAAAAGAACTAATGAAACAAAATATAGTACTTCTGATAAAATGGCGCTGCCTAACCTATGTATTTATTCTATAGATTTTATAATAAATACTAGACGTCTAATATGTAAAACAATGAATTACATCATAATACAAATAGCAATGAGAACAAAATTAAATCTAGTGTTACCTCTTTTAGCTGATAGATTGCTCAGTTTAGGATAGAAGCTTTTCCGACAAGACTGGATCGTGATGTGATTTCTGTCTTATAATTTCGTCCTTATATACCCCTAGCTGTGACAGATATGCGCAGCTAGGTACTTTAAACTGCATGCAATTTCGTACATGCAGCATGAGCTGAGTGTTCGCTCATTATGCTGAAATAACTAAAAAGCCGAAAAAATAATAAACTACCCTCGGTAAGGCTGTACGCAGTAACGAAATCAAGACTAGATTTTTGACCACATATACATATTGAACATAGTCGTATACAATTCCGTGACACCCTACAACAACAAGAACCAATTCGATTAAGAGTAAACCTTTATGTCTGGAATTTTCCAGCCAGCAAGTTGTGCATGAGTTAGGAATCCGTTAATTCAAGTCAAAAGGAAATTAAGCAAACACACAACTACGATGGAGAACACTTTACAGTCTAACGATAGAGTCACGTCTCTCTTGCTCAGACTGACAATTTACCTTTGATTAGAAATTTAGGTCCAAGCAAAGTTAGAACGAAAATGAAAGAGTTAAATTATAACATTGTAAATGTGTACCGGGGTGTTGAGAGAGACAGCCTGGTTAATCATACAATCCATTTTGCTGTCTGTCTCACACATTTGAGATTTAAGCGATGGAGTGAAGCAACAAGGAAATAATGAGCAAAACTGGCAACGATTTGAGCATGAGCACTTACTTGTTACCTATCCATCACTTACTTGTTACCTATCCATCACTTACTTGTTACTTATTCCATCACGTTGAAAGTGTATATTCCACACATGTAAAACAGCAACCGTATAGGATGAACCTTCTCAAGCCAGAACGCTTGAAAAAAGAAATTCAGTATTTGCTGGAGATTGATTTCCTAGAACCGATTAAAAGTGACTGGAGTTCACTATGTATACTTGTACCAAAACCAAATAATACTTTCCACATGTGCGCAAACTTATAAAAGCGAGAAGTGTGACCGAAACAGATTCATTTTCATTGCCAAAAATCGATGACTGCATTGATAAAAATGGGAAATACAAAATATTTAACCGAATTAGACCTTTTGAACTGATTCCAGCAAATTTCTACTGGTGGAAAAGGCGAAAGAAATTTGTATTTGTATTTGTGTTTCCAGAATGACTATTAAAATATAAAGTGACGCCGTTTGGAATTGAAGATTTGCCTTGTACTTTTTAACATTTATTGAATATGATTAATTCTGGTCTAGATAATGGTAGTGCGTCCATCGATGATGTCATCACCTGCAACGACACCTGAAAATTCGTATCGAGCATCCATTTTTTTATATTTTATGACCTTGTGGTATTAAAATCAGTAAAAGTAAAGAATGAGAGTCAAATGCTTGTTAAATACAACTAATAATTTATTTTTCTACAATGCAAAAGTGAAAATGTAAAAAGACCCATACGTTTTTTCTTTCTTAAGCCCAATATTTCTAGATATACAGATACAAGGCGTAATTATTAATGCTAGAGATAAACTTTAATGAAAATCGAAATTAAATCAATCGCTGGTATTAGCTCAGAGTTTCAGCATTACAATTGATATATACGTTTGGCCATAGGATGCATGCATAGTTATGAGAATACAAAAATAACTTTCTTATTTCGATGAAAGCATTTTCTACAACGCATTAGCTACATTTGGTGAACCAATTGTTTAATTCTAATTTTTAATCCTCACAAGTGCCACTAGGAAATATTTCTCGATATTTAATTGAATGTGTTACTGGCATTTCGGAAATTTCACAGATAGAATTAAGGTCGCTTCAACTATTTGCGTGATTTGTTCAGGTAATGTATGATTTATGTAGCGAAATAGACCAACCTGCTTGCTTCACCTTTCTATGGACAAACATGCGTTGTAGAGTGCATACGGCTATCAGTAGCTTAGGGCAAATAGTAAGGTCTAATGAATGCATATCGGTACAATTATATTGTATATACTCGTACACTCGTGCTCACTGTAAATGAATATATGAAACAAATTGACTTATTTCTATATTTCTGATGCAAAATAGTGAAATTTTATCGATTTAATTTGAAATGAACACGGATGTGACCATTATCACATAACGAAAAGCAAACATCTTTAACCAAATTAAAACAAAACATTATAGCGATATGACTTTCTGATAGATTTTTTATGCCGTGGATATTACGATTTTGTCTTCACTGACTTCATTAAACGTAATTACACGTGTGAAATATGGGCTTTTATTAACCTTCAGAGATGGTAATCATGGAAATCATAATAATGTTATAAAGAAACAGAAACATTATCCTTGTTATCACCATGGATTCGATTCCTTTAGCTAATGGAACACTTCCTGGACGGACCGTCTAATATAAATACTTATATTCATTAGCAAGGTTATCTGAGACGCAATCATATTTTCAGTGATTCAGAAGAATCTTTGTGTTGGTATAATGGCAAAATATAAGGTTACCATTATATGTTATAAAAATGTCACTGACGTATCGTAAATCCATATGCCTAGAGAGCTGGTTTATAATTATGTCTAGAATTATACGAAACGAGAGAAACCAATTAGTAACTAGAAAACAATAATGAAGAAATATTGAGTTTCAAAAAGTCAATGTCTACAAATTCCTGTTTTGATACTTGTTCTGGCTTCTGCTATTGCGTCACAATCGAAGTTAAAACAACGTTGAATCTATATTTGGCGAAATATTTCTTACAAAAGGGAAATGTTATTTTGTTACTGCGTTTTAAATCTAAAATTGATTTAAGGGGACGTTAGTCTGCAATAATGGCACCCATGGACTTAGAAAAGGTCATTTGAATCGGTGTTCAAACGAGCAATTAGTAGAAATTTAACCCATCCCCCATAGTACAGTTCTAACCCGTACACATAGCCTTTACCTACTGCCATCTCATATACTATATCATCTCATATACCATCTCATATACTATCTCATATAATATACTATCTCATATACTATACCATCTAATATACTATACCATCTCATATATCATCTCATATACCATCTCATATACTATACCATCTCATATACCATCTAATATACTATACCATCTCAAATACCATCTCATATACTATACCATCTCATATACCATCTAATATACTATACCATCTCATATACCATCTCATATACTATACCATCTCATATACCATCTCATATACTATACCATCTCATATACCATCTCATATACTATACCATCTCATATACCATCTCATATACTATACCATCTCATATACCATCTCATATACTATACCATCTCATATACCATCTCGAACGAGACGATTATTTTGACTGCTCTCTTTTTAGAATCAAAGAAACAGAAGAGGGCCTGCACTATATTTATATATAAGATAAAACGCGTAATTTAGAAACGTTAAATAAAACAGCTTATTAAAAAAAATAATCAAATTTTGATTTTGTTTTATGCGGCAAATATAATACAAACCAAACAGAAGTGTGATTACTCACATAGTAACGAATCAGCATTGGACTGACCGTCACTGACCCCAAACATGTGATAGGCATAACACTCTAGCATTCGACTGACCGTCACTGACCCCAAACATGTGATAGGCATAACACTCTAGCATTCACCTGAATGAAATATATGTAAATCACCAAGTATATGCTGAACCAACACGATTTTTCATCAAATGCAGTCCATGTCAAAGCAATTATAAACAGAACCAAAGGAAATTATTTACAAAAATTAAACAAATATATTCCGTTAGTTTAAAATATAAATACTAAAAAAATAAAACAAAACAGACCTAACAACCAATTAAAATACAGGGATAGGAATAGCCTTACTACTAAGACACTAACATCATGGTAGACACACAACTAAAACATAGAACGAGGTACAACCAAACTACTCCCGAATCGAACAATCAAAACCTAGTTTATACTAGCCTACATACATTGACTAAAATCCCTAGCGTAGGCAAACAAGTTGTTACCAGCCAGGAGTAAGGAGCACCAATGGATAAAGGAAAAGAAATGAGTAGACAAAACAAACTTTGCAATAAAATGGAAAAAAGTACCTCAATTAAACACAAAAACACTAAATGAGAAAATTAATAGCTCGCACACAGAAATGGCCAAGGAAACCCCTACCATAACAATCAACAACATTGCCACCTCATAACAAAACCGAAAACAAATAATTTTATGAAGAATTCACAACTAAGAAAGCAAGTATAAGAACGTTGGCAGTACAAACTCACATGAATGAAAATAACGCAAACAATAGAACAGCCAGGAGCACTAGATCCTCCCAAAAGAAATAAACACAACAATAAAAAAGAACATAGAGGAAGCCATGAAAGAAAGATCCTCGGGTAGAAATCAAAATAAAGTAATCAACATTCAATTAGAAATAGACTCCAATATAAACCAATATAAAAATAACAACAACGAGACATTGATAGACAAAGTAATGGAACAACCAAACCCAAACCAACCAGTCAATTCAAAGGAAATAATGAGCGACAACAACTGAGGGAAATACTGACAAATCTAGAACACCCACCATTAAAACGGTACATACAATGACGACACATGCCAAACACCAGCCGCCACACAAAAACATAAATTATATGCAACCAGGACATAAATCTTTTAAGAACTATCAGGGCAGAAACGTGGGCAGCAGACAGAAAAAAAACCACAACATATACTAATGTTCCACAGGTCATTAAACAGATCCAAAATAGACTACGGATGCCAAATCTACGCATCCACAAAAAAACAACAACACTATACTTAAAACGTTAGATGTAATCCAATACAAAGAGCTCAGACCATGCACGGGAACCCTAAAACATTTAAATAGAACTGTACTTACTGATAAGGGAACTGCCCTTACACTTAATGTGGGAGGCGCAACTGCTAAGACACGCCACCAGATACCATTCCAGTGGCCAAAAAGTGGTCAGAGCGTCCGCCTCGGATGCATGATGTGGTGGGTTCGATCCCCGGTAGAGTTGTACCAAAGACTTACAAAAATGGTACTAACAGCTACCTCGCATCGCGCTCAGCATCAAGAGGTTAGTGTTAGGATCTGTCTGAACTGGAGCAAGGGGAATTGAACATAGGGATGTAGAGTGACACTTGATTGGAACTGTTTAGCGACAATGAGAATTTAACATAGTGAATACAGCACCAACACTTTGGGGACAATGGGAGATTAAGATGGGAATACTAAGCTTGTATAGGGACAAAAAATATTGGGTTTGTATAGAGGCAATAAGAATGAGTACGTCACGGTACTGGACATTGGCAACAATGTTCGTCAGGAGTTATATAAAATTATATTTCCGGCCTCGCCAAGAGTTATAGCTTTTCATGACAATTTACGGACAAAAGGTATTATCACTATAAAACACCATGTGACGATTCACGGAAAATATTTATACGGACAAAAGGTTGGGCCTGTATAGCAACAAAAAATATTGGATCTGTATAGAGACAACATTAATGAAAAGGTGGTTGTCACGGTAATGGACACTGGCAACAATGTTGCAAGGGGCTGACCTCAGTTGGGCAAAAAAGTGATAGCGGGAGACAATCTATAATGCCTGGTGGGGCAGAATTTATAACTTTATAGCCATAGAATCACCTAACAAACAATCCATAGTGGTTAGAGTGCTAATATAAAATAAATTTATATACAAAACAACACACTCATATTAGCGACATTTACGTTATTTACCATCAATACATTGTCAGCAAACGAGTTAGTGGTTATAGTCACACTAATCCACATTCAAGCAAAACAAACACATTGAGCAGCTACAAGTGTTCTTTTTGTTAAAGGAAGGAAACAAACACACATGCAAACGTACGCGAGCATATATAACAAACACACACACACACACACACACACACACAGAAAAACAAACATTTTTTAGTTAAGGGATAAGAATTTTGCTGAGAGAAGAAAATAAAAACATGAACCCATTATTTGTAAAGGGATTATCTTTTTATTAAGGGAAATAAACAAACATTCAAACACATATAAACGTATGCGCGCACACATACACACAAACGAACGCGTGCGTATTAAACACATATACTTACACACACTTTTTAAGGTGATAATCGTTTTGTTAAGGAACGAAACCACACACATGCACACAAATGAACACGTGCATACAAAAACACTCACATATACATATACGTTTTGTTGAGGGATACTCTTATTGTTAAGGGAAGAAAACAAACAAACACACACACACAAATGAATGTGTACATACAAAAACACGCACACACTTTTTGTTAAGGAATAAGTTTTTTTTACAAAAAAAAAGAATAAACAAAACTCAAACACATACAAACGTACGCACGCACTCATATACACACCAACGCGTGTATACAAAGGCACATACAAACAAAAATTTTGTTATGGATAAGCTTTTTATTAAGGAAGAAACAAATACACACACATACAAACGTACGTGCGCACACATAAACACGTAAGTGCGCACACATACATACGTACATACATACATACATACATACATACATACATACATACATACATACATACATACATACAAGCGAACACGTGAATATAGTCACAAATACAAACACAAGCAACGTTCGCGTACTCATGCAAACACAAATATATACACACGAACGTACGCGCACAAAACAAACAAAAATACAGAGAAACACTCTCTAACATGTCAGAAAAACTCAGAGCTTATATACACTCTTCTATCTTTTATAACTTACAGATAAAAACACAAACATGTTGTACAATTAGTTGTCTATACTCCACTTTGAATGTTTTGACGTGTATTTTAACCCTAAAGCTTTTATGTATTTTTGTTGTTCATGTTTCCTTTTTAAAACCTTTTAAAAATAAGCTTGTCCTGAAAAGATGTATAAGAGCTCTTGTCTTGTCTATCTTCGTTTAAAAAGTGGCATTCCCTGAACTATGGTTACCTCTGCTGTCTTTGCCTTCTCTTCCTCCACTTTCAAAGTCATCGACGAAAAGTTAGATCGTGCCAGTTGGGAGGCCTTGTTTCTTCCCCATCCATTTAACTTGTTAATGGCAGTACCGAGCGGTTCAGGCAAAACCGAATTTGTCAATCGTTGATCCAACATAAATATCATTTGATCAATCGTCCACCTCCACGTATCGAGTGGTGTCACAAAGAGCAGCACTAGGCGTAGAGTATATTGTGAGAAAGTCAAGGGGATTCCATCGTGTTTGTGGAAGGTATTCCTGGCGAAGATGACGGGATTCGTCAAATACTTAGGTACTCCTTGGCTGACTCATGCGTACGACGAAGCCAGTCAATCTCGTCACACCTATTTCCTCGTACATTTAAAACCTACCACCCCGGAATATTTGCGATTTCGTACCCATTTGTTTCACCATTGGTTCCAAGACGGAGGTCCTGTCATGTACACGTCCCCGTCAACTTAAAACAGAATCTAAAAAAGTCTCACATACTTTTGGTCGATCTCCCACATTGTCAACATGACGTCCCTTCAGTCCCATCTTCCATTCAAATTGATTCGTGCCTTGTACGGCATCAGTCTCTTCAAAAATCCCAAAATACATGCTCGTGTCTTAGAAGTCAGTCTCAAAGATGTCTTAAGATGATTTACGTAGACAGCACGTGAATTACTGCAAGGCATTACTGCATTTACATTCCTCATCAAACCAAACGCATTTTCGACAGAAACAAAGTAGCCATGACGCATCTGAACGATCTCCGCATCGAGACTCAAACCACAAAGCAAGTCATTTCGAAACCTGGAGGCAGTGGTTCTCTGGGAGATGTCATCACTCGCTCCCTCTTTAAATTGGATCCCAATGCCTCCAAAGTCATCCCCAAGAAATAAAAACACTCCTTGACCCAACGTACCCAGAAAAAAAAGAGCACTCGTGTCAAGACCATGTGACAGTCCCTGGAAAAGAAAAGTCCTCAGTAAAGACCCCAGAAAACAGATTCTTCACGCAAGAGAGGCACAACAGTCTGGGCGCAACTTTGCATCTCCGACCTGCAGCGACGGTGACAGCGCCTCCAGTAGTCTGAGGTTCTTCCTCTTCCCATTTGCTAGCAATGCCAGCCAACCCCAAATTTGACACCCGTTCTTCCCCTTTTGATGACAATAATGGAAACCAGTGTCTCCAGAAACTTCTCCTTCAACGGTGAAACCCTCTTCCTTTTTACACGCAGCTGCTCAAACAGTACCTGCTCCCAAAACTTAAGTACAAGAGAGATAGAGTTTATTACAGAGTTTACTGAATGTATCCAAGCAGGAACTCTCCCGATTTAGTCCGTTGCGAACCCTTCCACGACGCGTGATATCATTTGGAGACGGATTCCCCTATAAAAAAAGACTTGTATCGGATTATAGGAATCCGTGTTTTTGTGCTTCAGAACCAAAAAGTTGTCACCCATCCAAAAGTCATCCCTCTTCTATTCCCAAAGGAAAGAAACTGAAAGGAACGCCTCCTCGATTAGCCTAACATTGGGACGTCATGTTCATCCTTTTCAAAACACCCCTTATGTGAAAACAATTCATTCAAACCGCCTCCAAAGACTTTGTTGAGACCGCGACCGCATTTTGCTTGACTATCTTAAAAGGTATGATACCTTTGTTTCCACATCAGAAAGAATGCTTAGCCAAGCATCGACACTTTCTTCGCTAAATGGTCCAAATGAAAATACCCAAGCGTCAAAAGGAACAGTTATTGGTACAACACGGAGGAAATTTGCCCATGTTATTAATACCCTTGCTGAAAAGAGTTTTGGGAGCAATGCTGAGAGGTCTCGTGGGAGCAAGATAGGAAAGGACCAAGAAGATCAAAGGGACCTTTGGGGTTAAAGGACCTCAGACGTGACCTTTAGAATCAGATAGAAGGACGAAAACTGACTTTAGTGCTTTACAACGATGGATGGAATTCCATTGTTGGTAATAACAACGGACCCTGCATTTACCTCGCAATCCTCATTTGACCGAGATGTCCAAGTTACAGCACGAAAGGCAATCGTTGATGGATCGCAGCGATTTCTCAGAAACGGACAATTCCAAATGACCGAGAGAGCATAAGACTTTATTATTACAGGGTGCTCCTTTATTTCAAGCCCGATACATCTATGCTTCCCTGTCAGTACAGAAAAGTGCTGACTCTGATCTGGTTAAATAATGCATCTGAAAAGGGTATTACTTAGTCCCTGATGCTTTTCAACAACAATTTAAGAACAAGAAAATACAAGCTAGACAATCTCAAGTAGAATTTGCAAGAGACGAGAGCAGTTATTTGATAGGTGGTGATTAGCCAAGAAAGTTGATAAAGATTAAGAAAATATACAACTCTTATTACTAGAAGAGTTCAATAACTGTGTCCATGGTGAAGTTAAGACTTATATTGATGAGCCAAGGGTAGAAACCTAGAAAATGCTGTTCGAACTGTTGATGAGTGTTCCGAAGCTCATACAGTATATTTTGTAAGTTAGAATTTCACTCAGCAGTCTTTTGGTTAAAAAAAGTATTTCTGTCATTAAACGAACCCTTCTAAATTTCAATCTGACACAACGTTTAGAAATCCCGTTTCTGATAGAATTGATCAAAAGTATTTATCTATTCCTACGTGTACCTATTGCAAGAAGAAATGGCATGTTATCGCTGATTGCTACAAATTGACAAAATAAACATTAGAATCAAGACAAACCTATTTCAAATGTTCTTATTTTTAAGCAGTCACACTCAAGATCGTGTATTGAAAGCAATACATTTGTTTCATCTCATTAACCCCAGTCTGATTTTATTATGGAGAATTATGAACATTCATGTCGAAGAGTTCTATTTCACCCATGTTTGATAGATGGTAGAGTCTCTCTTGCCCGTATCACAAAATCCTCTTTGGATAAGTAGTATGGTTCATACACAGTTGCAAAGAAAGTAAATGATTTTAATTATATTATTAATATTATGGGAGGCAGAAGCAAAAACAACTTTGCTATATATAATATGCAAAATGAGTATGTTGAGAGATATAGCCAAATTCATCATGCAATTGATTTAACTGTACCTGTCCCACTCACTGAGGATTTAACCGAAGGAATGCAATCGGACTGTATTAACGTTTGAGCAACAAATCTTTGGAATTCAGAAATTACGAATAATCTGGACCAAAACGTTCACATTTGCAGCAACAATAAAAGAATGAACTAAACAGTTATTACTTGAATATGAGCACTAATTTCCGGATGGTCCTACAAGAACATAAATAAAATCTATCATAACGTTAAAATCATAAATATGACACCTGTGAAAAATACCCGTACCATGTTAACCTTCTCAAAGAGGAATATTTGAAAAAAGAAATTAAGCATTTGCTGGAGAATGATTTAATCACCTACAACGCCACCTGGAAAGATCATTTAGCGACGATTCTGAAAATCGTTGAGACCCGCTGATGCCAATTTGCAATTTATTTCTCTAAAGGTGAGTTTTGCCGTGCTTGTGTAACATTTCTGGGACATATCCTGGGATATGGACGAGTTAAGCCTGTAGATGCTAAGTTCAATGCTATCTCTGAATTCCTTGTGTCTGCTAGTAATAAGCAATTGACGAAAACTTTGGATATGGCGTGATACTATCAGCAATTTTATTCCAATTTTTCCAACGCTGCTTAACAACTGACAAATGTATTGAGCATAGAAACCCGTTCGGGAGGCTTTTGACAAGTTAAAGGCCATATTTAAAAGTGCAGCTGTTCTTACAAGTCAAATATTTAGTCCATCATTTAAAATGTCTGTTGATGCAAGTGATGTTGATGTTGGAGCAGTATTGATTCGAGGAGACAAAAATGACGTTGATCATCCAGTTTAATTTTTTTTCTAAGAAATTAAACATGCACCTGAGAAATTATTCGACAATGGAGAAGGACTGTTTGGCTTTTATACTGGCATTACAATACTTTAAGTTTACCTTAATTCAGCTTCTTCTTCTATTATTGCATTTAGTGATCACAATCCCGTTATTTTCATCGGCAACGTAAAAAACAAAATAAATCAGAGATTATTAAGGTCGAGTTTGTTTTTGCAGGAATATATTATCATCAGGTACATCAAATTAAAAAAAAAATATCAGATGCATTTTCACGCGTATAGAAATAAACTGTTTCATGTACACTTTCCATCATCATTCATAGCTTTTCATAATATGCATTTTTTCCACATGTATATTTGACTTGCAGTAAAACGAAAGCTTTATTGCGCACATCTGTCTTGTTCTTTATTAGGGGACGTGTTATGTATATTTAATTTAATTGTTTGTTTGTTAGTTTTAAATATATATTAGTTCATTATATGCTATTGTAATGTAACAAAAATTCAGTGTGGGTAGGACGTCCTTGCACCATCAAGACCTTATTTCAAGTGTATCGAATCACCCACTTATCGGAAATGGCATGTACGATTTCACTAGAAAACACCAAAGCAAACGGATCGTAATCAACCTTTTGCGCAAAAGGATGTCGATGAACTACAAAGACTATTGTCTATATGTGGAGCTCATAACTTTTCTGCTTCGTTTGTGTTGTCAACCCGTTTGTTTCCAAGCTGTTGTTTTTCTTTCTGGCCGGAAGCTGGGATTAATCTATGTAGTGCGATCGATAAAGAGTTCCACAATTCTCTCTAATGAATTTGGTTAGACAATGGTGCAATCGCTTATGTTGGACACTCTCATCCCGACGATAACAATACAACTATACGGTCTTTATAGCATTACGTAAGCTGTGCGGATATACCCTTTCTGGCAAAAAGCTGTGCAGAACATTGATGGTACAGTTCATTGCCGTTTGGCTTGTTTCTGCAGGAACAACCATGTTTTGAATATTCTTCATCATCAGTACGATTGCCTCTTGCTTGCAAAAACATACTAGTTCATTTTCTTGCTCTGTATAATGCCTAGGAAAACCGTGTACATATGTTTGCACCAGGGTGTACTGGAGATAAATTATTGGAATAAGGTGCAGAGGATATGTAAACAGGATTGTTTACGATTTGTTTACCATATGATTTCTAAAATAATCGCATCGGTTATACTAGTATCTCCAAATATGTTTCCAATACGTTTTTTTTAAAAATCGACATAAGAACCCATAGGTCCTTGTTTGCGAATCTTTTGCTGACAATAGTACGTCGTTTCATTGTACGATTGCCACCCAACGTACTTTAGTGTTCAAAATAGCAAAATATTGTACCATGCCGTTGCCAATAGATATTTAATTGACGGTATATCGATATCTGAGATTACAACACTACCTGGTTTCTTACATTTGGAAACAATATCCAAGAATATTCTTTTTCTAAGAATACGTCTAACGGTTTGTTAATGTTTTGTCCATCTTCGTCCGGCACAATGCAATATCTGCAGCTAATAAGATATTTCGTCGATGTTGTATTTGTAGCGCACATTTTCGTGTGTTTTCTTTTATGAATCAACTACTACGTCGTTGTTGTTTTTTTCTTCTTACAAAAATCCGTCTGTCTTTCTCTTAAACCGACATTGTAGACATACATCGATCAATGGAATCACCTCTACTGACCATTGGAATGCGTCTCTACCACACGCACTTGATTTAGTTGTTCTCCAAAACAAGCCAACCTAAGCGGAATCGGCAACAACTATGATGTCGTTCTGCTTCGTCAGGCACGGTTATACAAGGACTTGCATCGGTCGATTGCATGCGGCCAATCCAAGATAGTATTTGTATCTGGATCTTTTGTATAGCATCAGAATGGAGATTGCTGATTCCATCTCTATCTATTTGCATATCCGCATGAAATATTGAACAACCTTGAAACACATGGTCGGAAATATAACATCTCTAACACAAACTAACGTAACGGTTTTACATTGTGTAATTAATCGCAAATGCTCGGCAGTTTTCGATAACTGATATGCCTGAAATGTCCGAGTGATGCTACTCGATGTCTAACTGCAAGGATAGTATATTTTAATACTCCTTGTATGTCATGTACTAAACTTATTGACTAGATACGTATCCTTCAGAATACGTATGCGCGAATCTTTGAGCAGCTCGTTATTTCTCCCACATAGATGGCGACTTGTCATGAAATATATTATATTTCCAGGGCCACAATTTCCACATTGGTGGCGGATGCAAATTGATCCAGGCCTAGAATTGATAAATATTTATTCCAAAACATAATGTTCTCAAAGCTTCGATATCCAATATTTCCAAAAGCATAGGTAATAATACAAAATATATGATAAAACAACTATAATGTATATTACACAATGCAGTCATTGTGGCTACCCTAAGTCGTCCGCACCCACAATTTCATTACCCCATAGGTTCCAAATAATTAAGGTGTCAGACCTGCATAAACTACAGGGTTCATTTTGCAAGACCACAAGTGTTATTGCATAGTGATATTTCTATTTTGCATCCCACTCTCTGACCTTATCATTTTAAGACCGTAGTATTATGTGGAAATAGTAACGTTATACATACATACATACATACATACATACATACATACATACATACATACATACATATATATATATATATATATATATATATATATATATATATATATATATATATATATATATATATATATATATATATATATATATATATATATATATATATATATATATATATATACAGAGACAAACTGAGGAAAAGATGGATGGAGTTGCTGGATGTTTCCAAATGAATTTTAGGAGAGAATTATTTGAAGTTGAAAATCTAGATATTGCAATGGTATTTTTCTAAAGATAAATTAATATGTTGCTGTTCGAATCAGAACATATAAAATGCATAAAGTTTTATATGTTAAACAATGAGTTAGGAAAGATTTGAGATCGTCACTTTAAGTCTGGTTCATTTCAACCAACCATACAGCTTATTATCTGAGAAAAGAAGAAAAAAATATCTACATGTTTGTATCTATCAAACCGAACCATGCCAAATGACGATTGTTATCCGGATTTGCACAATTCTTCTTTGACAGCTAAGGTTATTTCCCTTACATTTCTTTACTTAGCGTTTCTACCTATTAAGTACTTATCACTCACTCATCACATACCAGGTCGTTTAATAGTGATGCGGTTATGCCAGAATTCAGGTCAGATCAATGACGCAGAGCTGTGTAAGATTATATAGCCTTAATGAGCACTGACTACATCGAATTTAGGACAACGTATCAAATAATATTATATACTCTTTAAGGTATACGGTAGTTCACAGTATCCAAAAAGAACATTAGAAGAAGAGATCAGTTATACGTCGAGTCTGGCGTTGTCAACACGCACGGGACAAGACCTGTAGATAGACACCTGTTTCTGTGTAAGTAGATATCAATTTTATCATTGCGTATCATTACTTTATATTAGTTCATCGTGGGTTATATTTCGAGGTGTTAGGTTTTCTTTCATTTGTGCTGATGTTTCCTCTCCAAAATTGGATGCACTTTACGCATGTGATATTTTTAAGGGGTTTTTTGGTAACCGTCAGCAAATACAGAATAATTGAAACTGGTTCGTATTTCTTCTTCAACTGTATTGTGATAACTTACACCCCGGTTTATGTTTGTAGTTACTACATTTAAGGTTTATATACCTCTTTGATCATTATGTCATGTATAACACTAGCCAAATCACTAAAAATTCGCAATGCAAAATGTATATACTAATTAATTTCAACTGATAGGAGTATTCATATTACATTAGCCTAGTTATAAAAAACAATATTTAATCAGCTGCCACTAGAGATAGTTATTTTTTTTCTGTTAGTTTTGTAGTCCTATCCCATTAAATTGGTCTTCAAAAAAATTGAAAGTTATGGACAACAACTCGTATAAATGTATATGAGAGCACATGTACAGATGTATTGAGACTATAGTTGACATCTATTCACACCTAAATGGACACGTATGATACACGTGAGTAAACTCAACATTACAACTACATGTTTACTTCAAATTTGTAACGTTTAAGTTTTACAGTTGGGACCCCGAGTGGCCTAAAGCGATCTCCATTACGGATCATTGCCATCTCACCTCTGTCTGGGTTCGAGTCGCGGATTCGGCCAATGCGGGGACGTGAGAAAGCTTGCCAGTAGCTTCTCGTGTGTCGGTGCTTCTTTCCTGGGTTTTCCTGGGTTCTTCCTCCACCAAATACTACTGACCGACATGTATCGTGTGCTGAAAAATGGTTTTAAACCCTATAACAACAACAATGTTTTACTGTAACATGGGTCTTAGTATTTTATATATGTAATTTGATGATTCTTAACATGACGAATCCTATATGCACCTTTTGGCGCTCAGCATTAAGAGGCCAGTGTTTGAACTAGTTGGCCTGGTGTAAGGATAATGTAACTGGGTGGGACATCATGCTACATGTCTGCGACATGATGCCACAGTGCTAGACATCACTATAAACTGCTACACTGCAGACATCGTAGCGATATGACTGAAAAATTGTTAAAGCTAAGTTAAATATCCAAATCACACACACACACACACACACACACACACACACACACACACACACACACGTCAACAAAGGGTATGAATAAGACTTGCTTCTAACAGTACTACGGAAGTTCCATGATATGCTGGTGGCTTACTTATGTGATTGTCAACCCGACCACGCATTTTCATTTTATACCGAGACTGCGAATGCATCATCTACATTATGTCCTTTTATGCGTCTGTTCCAGGCTAGTTTGTCAGCATTATTAAGCAGAAACAAATTGACCTGGACCAATGAAACTCGGCGTTGGTGAGATATGTACTTAAACATATCGTCCAATTTTATTTATTGCTACCTTTTCATTAGTTCTTTCACTTACGTGTGAAAAACTAATTAGCACAACTACACAGAAACGAGTTCACCTATAGGGAAAATAAATATCGGTAGGCATATGTGTGTATTCATTAATAAATGCTCAGAGTAGAAGTTGATTTACTTGTTACTTCATTGTTTTAAGTTTTGAAGTTAAAGGAAGTTTACTGGAATGGGTTATTTGTGTTTATGAACACACATCTATTTTCAGCTTTTTTGTACAGCATTAAAAACTGGGTTGTATTCTGTCTTCCGCAGAACTTTTAAATTTTGTATCCTGATTTCATAAACACACTCTAATCTAATAATAAGCGTCAAGATTTGATTGCATATCAAATTACCTATACCACATAAAAATTATGACCATTTAGAAGTTTTTTTTTCTTCTTCCAATTTAAAGGCTGTCACATAAGTAAATTATGGAAAATGGGTCAAACGTTAAATGTAACTGTATAATTATTATCTTCCTTCTCAGCATACATTAACTATTTAACATAGTAATAATATACAGTGACTACATTTCTGTACTGTTGTGGCTGCCTTCTAATCGTTAGATGTTTACACACTGAGTGAATTAAAGGATGTTAACTTCAATACAAAACCTCCGCGCTATTTACGCACATCCGGCTTTCAAGATTGGGCATTCCAATGAGACTTTGTTACTGTAAGTAACTTTAATATATACACTAATGAGACTTTGTAAGTAACTTTCATATATACACTAATGAGACTTTGTAAGTAACTTTCATATACACTTACCCTTGACTAATGCTGAACAGATAAAGACACGCATTTACTTACTAGAATAAAGTTAGTCGCACGTTTTATTGATTGTACACATTTTGAACATCTGCTTGCTGTCGGACATTGTCCAACAAAATGAACTGGTTATGAGTTATGTTCGATCGTGTAATGATACCTTGGCTTTGAATTAACTGTAAATATAAGAAATAATTTATTCAGATATCTTGCATGAAAGTAATGAGATATATAGGAGAACTCGTATAGTATGTTAGCATCATTTACTTAACATGTAGCGAAACAGCTGGTTTTTAAAAAAAATATTTACTGATACAAGCAATAGCCTTCTCCCCCTCCCCATGACATTGTGATCATAATACTGTATATGAATGTGAACCCGTGGATTGCAATCTATATAAGTAATCAATTCGCGTTCAATCCAGAGGCCAATCATGGAGTAGTAGAAATTGGTCACATATATCAAATAACCGACATTACTGCAATTTCACTGCTACTATAGTACAGGTTTTGTCGATTGTGACGTGACATATACAATGTATAATAAGTATTGTCTCAGTGTTTGTTTTGGTATTTATATACTTCTTTAATTTTAAAGGTTATTTTTCAATGTTGTCTGCCTATACATCTACAACATCCCTCCCGCGTAAGTGCTTGAAGTTGCCTGTGGTTTTCCATTTCATCCACTACCGTCTCGAACTCGGCCACGATTATTTTGTTTCTTTATTAACCACCGAATGCATTTTAATCGATCTTTTAAGACTACTTTGTGAAGCTGCGAAAGGTTCAGAATAAAGACGCTTTCATGAATGTAATATTAACAAAACTAGTTTGCGTGCACCACCAGAAATATTAGTTACCATTGTTATAGTCCCAGCCATAATTTCGATTGTTGCACATTTGACCATTTTTGACGGATCTATCAGGCTTAGATGATTGTGGGTTATTGATAGCATTCTACTAGATTGATGCCGGTTATGCAAGATCTGTTCTGCATCGTCTTTTGAGACGTTATGAAACATCACAGACCGGCCAACCGACCTTCCATACCCATCACGGTATCAGAGTCCGTCAAACGTTGAGACAATGTCAAACATTTTCAAGAACTTTTTCGATTTCATTTCCATCAACGGAATAACTTACGCTGCTAAACAACTCCATGACTAACAAATCCAACGTTTTCACGGACTGGATAAAGGTTAATGTTCGTCTCTATCCGTTAATTCCCAAATGGCCTCACGTGGAAGAGTATAATCGAGACGTGTCCTGCACTTGCAATTTGATTGTAATGGTTTAAGTTTCCTAGCCGGATATGTTATACGATCTGACCTATCACCACATCATATCTGATGTATCTTTGCTTTTGGCCATTATACATTTTTGGTTTCGTTTAATACCTTTTTGCGAGACAGCCGTAATCCACTTCCAATTGCTATATTTATGATCACAGAATCTGCTATATGTTGTTGATCAGCATTATTGGTAATTTTTCTAACCAGGTTTGACATTGTTGATGTCGATGGAAGTCTGATAGGTTTTGGATTTCTAACCACTAATAGCAGTAGTCATTCTCGAATAGATAGGTACTAATAATTTTTTTCATGCATCCTAGGTTCTCGTGTACGTACAGGTTCGGGTATGGCTTCAGGATCGTATAATGTTGGGGTTTAGGTTCCTCATACTATGTGCTATGTCGCATGAAAAATGGTACTGCAAACACAACTCGACTTCAAACATGCATGATAAAGGCACAATCAAGATAACGATAACTTGTGTTCGATGTCGATCAAAAATATTTGCATTCATTAAAACAGTCGTTGGTGATTATAATGCTGCTGTATCAACGAAACGACCTAGAACAGCATGGAATAAATATCCTAGTGAAAAATATATACCGCATAATTGCTAACTAGTTTGTCTAGTTATGAATTAAAAAACTAGTCTAGTTACGAATTTAGTTGTCCAAGCCTGCAAAAGTCATATGTTTTGGAAGGACAGGTGCCTTTGTCGCTAATGGTACTAATTGCTTTATGAAATGTCGATCATAGCCACATATGTTAAGAAACACTACTTGATTTCCTATTTGACTTGTTTTAATTCGTAGCTGTAGATTGCATGTACTCTATACGAGCCAGTGACTTGACACTGATCACGAACTTTGGAACTTTCGGTTCCGTTGAATGGATCACTACACATGCAACAATGAATAACATCAGAAAACACACGAATGTCATAATTTGTCATAATAATGTTGGCGGGCGAATAGAGTTGCTGTCGCATCCATTTCATTGTAACCTCGAACAATGTCATAAACACCTCATCCGAAACTTTACCACGATACGACACTGGTGACACAGTTTGCCGGTCGCATCTGACAAAAGTGTAACAAACTCTGAATGCGACATATTCAGCAAGTTGTGTTGTATTTATTTGTTCGTTCACAGTACTGTTAATAAATTTGAAGTCAGCATCGATGATATAAGATACTTCCACGTTTTGTTGCACCGCTGCAAAAATTAGAACGCTTTTACCAGGTTCTGACATAATCTTTCGCTGTGGCTTTGCACTAATTCCACCACAATAATAGTCATGATCAGAATGTTGGATGCTAAGCACGTACATCCAACGTCTGCGTGGATATTTCGAACTTGCTGTGTCGGTTAAAAAACTGAGAAACATTCTTTATCCAGGCATAAAGAGATATCGACTCTTGGCTAATGATGTCGCTCAGTAACAACAAATGAATCTGGTCCACTGGATTTGCTGATGTGACGATAGTTCAAGTGGAAAAAGCCCTTAGGTTCTTGTATGTTATCACTGAGTATGCAGATTAACAGTGATATTCAAGTTAAGTGTTTTAAACTTGAACCGAAAATTGTATTTCACCAAACTTTAGTTCCCCAGGTAATGTTGGTATTTACGCAGCTGCTCTGTTTATTACTTGTGGGATTTTTAGTGCGGTTAATATTGTCTATTCGAAAGATCTTTTGACATTGAGATTGGTTACATTGATCACCGAGCTTGACGGATCATACACTGGTGAATGTATTAAACTCGATCTGCGAAACGGCTGGAGTGGGGAAATAGAAACTTGAAAACTCGCGTCCTTGCTGATCTGCTCATTTATTCATTGATTGCTCTGGTGTCTTTGCATTTTAAGATTGCATGCAACCGCTGTGAATTCACGGTGTTACGATTAGAAACCCATCGATTAAGCGGAATAATTAAATGCGGCTGAAGAAAAATATCCGCTGTATCTCCTGAGATTCAAGAGCGTTGTAGCATATATACAGTTCCAATAATCATATTTGATAATAATTTCCTTGCATCTTTTGCATGTGTGTAGGATCATTGTCACATAACTGGGAAAATCGCGAAACTGGAATCGCGATTGTAATTGCTAAAATTTGGTGATTTCCTTAATAGCAATGGAAAGTGTTATATGGCGACAATGTTCTTGTTCAGCACCTTTATCTCCAATACGACAATGCGTTTCTTTATCCTCAACCTCGTATGTAATTTCGGCCTGTACGGCTCGTGGTGGAATTTGGATATGTAATCGTGTTGGAATCCCGCGAAGCTGACGCGATAAAAATGCAAGATCTGTTAACACAAGTATGCCAACTTTTCCCTCACCTCTTTGTCAACGTATATTACACTCATGTGCGCGATTGGGTTTAAGGTGTTGAATCGTTTCTGTTGTTGAATTAGCACTCGGTTGTGGTTTATTCATGAAAACTAGTTGATCCTGTAAAAGTATTGGTTGTAATAACGCAAGTATGTTAACTTTTCGAATGCGGCTTGGTATTCGTATTTCACGCTGTTGCGTGATTTGTCCTAATGAATCAGACACCATACTTATATATATGGAAAATCTTTCTCAATCTGAATAGTAAGTACATCAACAACTTGTATTATTTGTTTTACACTCTACCGGGATCAGAAACTTCAATTGCTTCATATTTCATTTTCATCAGTGTATGTTTCATCAGTGTATGTTTCATCAGATATTTATACGATCATAAATTAAGCAAATCTTCCTAGAAAAGTGCAATAATATTGGCGACTATGTCCTGAAAACCTGATCATATGATTTGACTCCGATACCACATTTATGTCCTGGAATACACATAGATCCACACGTAATCCCAGCAAATGTGATTTACAGTATTCATAATGGATGGCATATTCAGCCGCATAGTTCATATTCAACAATAATTATGTCTGAATGCTATTGAACGTTTTCTTTGCACACAGCTTTATCCAATTCTTTTCCCCACTCACAGTTATTGTATCTCTTTTGCTGCATAACACAGTACATGGATAATAAGGATAATATTAAACTTACACCTTAGAATTTAAAGATTGACTTTATAGTAATTTGCAATTGTAAATCTTGCTTTTGCAATAGGCAGGCTCGTTTAATTTGGTGTCAGAAATGTCTTTAAATTGCTGAATAAAATACCATCTAACATAGTGTCAGCCCAATTGAGTTCAAATGGTCAATTACTGAGTATTACAGCAACTCCAATACCACCAGACATTGTACAAGTGTAGCCTATAAAGTCAGATGTTTTGGAATGTTTGTAAGCGTCCTCAATATGTCTTTTCTTCGTTTTTGTAAGCAATAGCTTCTGATATTTTTCCATGGCTTGCACTCCTCTGCTTTTGAGAGGTGTACGTTATTTCGTATGAATGTTGATGCCATCGTTATATTAATACTAAAGATATCTTTTGACTTAATTTATTCTTGATGATTTTCAGCACTGCTACAAGCTTCATTATCCTTCATGCTTAATTATCCATTGAAAGCAAACAGTGATTTAGACTTTTTTGTAACATTACGCATACTCCACTGATCTTGTAGAATAATGCCATGATTATTGTCTCCATAAAGTCTACCAAAGGTGTTATATGCATCTATCTGAAATTTTGCTGCCGTTTTATACAACTGTTATTCTCTAATACAAAAGCATTTTCTTCCATAGTTGGTAAAAAAAATTCTCTACCAGAATAAAATATTGTCTACAACAGAAACTAACCTCTGAAACAGAAAATATCCACACTCTGTCGACCGGATAGCAATTATATTTATGTAAGAACCCAAAAGTTTGTGCATTATAGACAAAATCAATAATGTTGTTCATAATGAAAACTTTACTAAGCAAGCGCTGCTGGTGATCATAATCCTACTAAACAATTATTTCAGCAATAGTAGTGTGATTAGAGGTTTTGTCCGATACTGGTATTATGTCTCCACGTGATTTTGTCCACTTGTATAGTCACATATTCATAACTTTTACGGTTTACAATCGATGCATCTATGTATTCTTTACTGTAGCAAAGGTATATACATCAAAGTACTCTTAATAATATGAATTCCAAATAGTGTACACGAAATAGTACATTACTACACACGGTAAAGTGCAAAGGTTATTAAATTATCTTTACCCTTGATGTGCCTGATGTCAAGATTATATTCCTGTAACAATGAACTCCACCTTAGTGGCTGAAATTTTTATTAACTGGCACAGGTAATTCAGAGATAGCCTTGACCTTAGCATCTATAAGTTTAACATGGCCATGTCCCACAATATGTCCTAGAAAAGTTACACTATCACGGCAGAACTCACTTTAGGTAAATTGTCAACATTGCATCGACGATCCTGTCAAAGAATTTCCGAATTGTTGCTAAATGTTCTTTCCAGGTGTCGTTGTAGATGATGACATCATCAGTGTAAGTAGCACAGATATTGAATGGTATTTGATAATACTTACATCACACACGGCTTATATATATGTATATATATATATATATATATATATGTATATATATATATATATATATATATATATATATATATATATATATATATATATATATATATATATATATATATGTATATATTGGTAGAGTCCATCTGGAGTCACATATGCCGAAACTTCATTTGCTCTTTCCGTTAGTGGAATTTGCAAAAATCCTTTCAAAAGATCGAATTTGGTGACAAACTGGCTATTTCCGATCTTATCAATACAGTCATCGATTCATAGTAATGGAAGTGAAGCGAGTCTTTGTCACACTATTCACTTTCCTATAGTCAGTGCAAATACGGAAAGTCTTATCTGGTTTTGGAACGCGTATGCATGGTAAACCACAGTCACTTGTACTGGGTTTTATGAAATAATTCTCCAGCAAATGCTGAATTTCTTTTTTATATAAATATTCTTATTTTAGAGAGTTCATCTTGTACGGATGTTGTTTCCCGGATTTGGAATCAACAATTTAAACGACATAGAAAGCTGTGTTTGTCCATGTAGGAACATCTCAAAACAAGTGCTCATATTCAGTTAATAACTGTTTTGAGTTCATTTCTTTCTTGATCCTACAGATGTGAAAGTTTCTGTTCCAGACCTTTCATAATTACTGATTTCTGAAGATTTGTCTCATTAATATCAGTATAATCCGATGATATTCATTCAAGTAAATCGAACTGAGTGAGACAGGTACAACTAAGTTAATTGCTTGTTTAACCTAGATATTTCTGTCAATAAACTGGCACTCCTATAGTTTGTTAAGATCAATTGAGCACTAATATTATAATTTAATTCATTACTGTTTTCTTCTTAACTTTGTAAGGACCGTAAAATCTAATCAAAAGAAAGTTTTGAAGAATGAGCAAAGAGGGAATGAAATCCATTATCAGACTCAAACGTTCTCTCCACTGTAGTTCTGTCAAACTGTAATTTAACTTTGACGTGCACTGCGGAATGCCAAATTCGAGCATAATAGGCTGCAAAGTTCCATACCTAAAATTTGAGAAGGCCCAATTGAGTAAAAAAAACATTTGCAAAGGTTTTACTAATGTTTAAGATTTACAATTTCTCAAAGGAATTGACTATGGAAACTTTGTCGACGCACATATAATGGTCAACAGGAATTGACTATGGAAACTTTGTCGACGCACATATAATGGTCAACAGGTAAGTATTTGCTGTCTGTAAGGTTTGGAACTACAATTTGATAGTTCACTGACCACTCATCATCAGCAGGTGCCTCGAGATGTCTCCGTTTTCTCCTAATAATTCTATTACATTTCAGTAATGGTCCTTTGAAACAAACCGGAAATCTTAAGATCTTTTTTCCAGTTCTAAGACAAGTAATTGTCGTTTATCACCCGGATTCGAATAAAGAGATTGCGTTGTTAAAAGAAAACCACTATGATCAATACATTTTAATTGATCCAAACATGGAAAGAAAGTGACCTCATCAAAGGTGTGACCAATACATGTGTCAGCTAAGGAATACATGCCTTATCAACATCATTTTAAAGAGCTTTCTTTGCCATTGCTCTGGTAACTGCACAAGCTGGGAATATATCAGGAAATTCTTTTTCAATTGGATCGAATTTCTGATCCAGACAATGCTTGCTAGTTACAAGATGATTAACCACAAACTTGCCTCCACCTAGGTCCTTGCCTAGTAATAAATGAATGCCATCCTAAAGGAAAAACAGATACTTTTCCATCTGTTAAGGGTACTGAGACTAAGTCTGATGACAACTGAACTGTAACAAAGCCGCACTATACTCCCCGAAAACCCCCACTCTTATTAGAAGAAGATTTCTCAGAAAATTCAGTGTGCCGAACAATAAAAGACTTCGAGAAGTTCATGTGTCCCTTAAAATTTAATAGTGGTAAGATTGGCCAAATCACCCAAAGCTGATATAAAACAATTCGTTGTAAATGGTTCATAATTTTCTACCATAATAGCATTAGACTGTTTTTTTTTAGAACCAACAAATATATTGCTTTCAGTACATAACCGTGATCATAGCCTCTTTAAAATAAGTGCATTTAGAATAGGTCTGTCTGTATATACATACACACACACACACACACACACAAACATATATATATATATATATATATATATATATATATATATATATATATATATATATATATATATATATATATATATATAACGTGTTTTGGCTCTAATAAACAGTAGCAAAAAAGGAGTGAAAGCAACAAGCTTTGTAAAATTTAACAAATTTATTTCCCTGGGAAAAGATTGTAAAAAGGGAAATGAACTTACAGTTTTTATAATCAAATCCATAAATAATCCAAGAATAATCTACGAATTAAATTACATAAATCCTAGTAATGAAATGTTCTAATTGATTCAAGTTCGAGTCCTGTTGGAAAATCCAAGATGGAAGACGATAACGTATACTGAAGTCTGTTTTGTGTTTATTTACAGTTCCTTGTAGAATCACAAGATTTAATTTCGATGTTGGAAATCCGAATAAGTATTTGTTAGACTGTCCGAGAATTCTGTATGAGTACATTCAATATTTTCAGATATACGAATTAATCCTTTAATATCCAACGGAATTGAAAGAAAGTTAACTTAGATCAAAACCTCGGCTACAACAAAATAAAACGACGTCATTTGTAAAATCCTAGACCTAAACTATTTTTCACTAAAACAAAGATTACATGTTTGTTTTGCTTTTTATGGTTTAACGCCATTTTTCAGCACAATATAGGCTATACATGGCAGGCCAGTATTAATGGTGGAGGAAGAACCTGGAAAATCCCCGGAAAGAACCCCCGACCCACGGGAAGCTACTGGCAAGCTTTCTCACATAACTACATTAGCTGAATCTTAGACTCGAACCCACGCAGACATAATAACATGTAATTTTATGTCATGTAAATAGTATTCAAAAGGTGCTCTGCGGACAGAATTTCCCAGATTTATATCATAGGAAACTTTCTTGTATTGTGTAATTTAATAAATTTCAACATATTCAAGACTTTCCAAAACGCATTGAATTATTGTACAACCTTTCACGTATCTTTAAGGAAATGGCAAAAAATGCGTGTCTTTTCATCAGTGTTGTACTTTATGGTATGTTGCATGCTTCTGATTCAATACATACAGTATAGGGATACATCGTTTTTGAAGAAAAAAAAATTCTAAATTTTATCACTGTTAATTAACCTTAGAACTCATTATTCTAGCTCTTAAAAATTATTCAATGTTCAATAAACTGGTTAGTTTGAATTTGTGTGTGACTGCAGGTAAGACAAATTTATGTTCTCAACAGTTTGATTTATTCACAATTTCCTTGGACGAAGGCTAATTTAATAAACCCCAGACAAACTGTAAACAATTTCTTTTTCTATGTCAGTAAACATTAGATTATAGATGACAGATCATGTATGATATCTATTTTCTGTTATACAAGGGCACTCCATTTTTTTTAAGTAATATCTACTGAACTGCACGGGTGTTCTTGCTAGTTCTCCCCCAAAATGTCATTAAATTAGACTTTTTAATTCATATTATTTCCTTCAATAATTACTCATACAACTGAACCACATTTATGATAAACAGTTGTCATACGTACGTCAGGACACTGAACACCCCTTTTAATAATTTCTTTCTTGGAAAATAAAATAGGCCACAAGAAGTCTCTTTGACGCATGCCGGTTACGCAAATCCTTCGACAAGATAACATTGAATTTCACTCTGGTTTTAGACAGTTTAATACATTGTATTTACAATATTAAATATGTATCCCTTATTTATAACTTAAGTAATCTATACCATAAAACATCCTTGCAATTAAAGCAAAATCTGAATCAATTTTTTTTTAAAGGACAAACTATGTTTATACGAATCAATATTATGAATTATCAATCAGTGATGTATAAAAATGGTATCAGTTGTCATATCTTTCCTCAATTCTGAGTGAATTATGACAAATGCGTGATAATCATCCGCCTAATTAACGAGTATATTATATAAAAGCATGGCAATTTACCCATGTCACAGAAATTTGTTACGTTCTTGAAGTAAACATTTGCTATTCCTGATCTTTTGATTTTACATAGTGAAACCTACAAGCTTTCATAATGTCATCGTAAGTGGAGCGCTTTATTTTAAATCGTATCAATCAATCCTCTCTGCGCCGTCTGGTGCTTGAGGCAACAGCAAGGGAGCACCATTTCGGTCTGTCGGCAGCTATTGCTGGGGCGGTCTGAAGGGTGAGGCCTCTGGTCTTAAGGTCTCTCTCTATGGTTCGTCGCCAGGTCTGTTTGGGTCTGCCACGGTTCCTTTTCCCCTGTGGGGTCCATCTCAGTGCCACCCTTGGTAGTGAGTCTGGGGGCATTCTGCAAACATGGCCGAGCCATCTCCATCGCCGAGTTGCAATGATCTCAGAGATGGTGCTTGCACCCGCTCTGTGCCGAAGTTCCTCGTTTGAGATCATGTTTGGCCAGAAGATCCTCATGATGCGTCGCAGGCATTTGGTTTGAAACACTTCGAGCTTGTGTTCTATGTTCGCAGTGGACTTCCAACACTCTGAACCGTACAAAAGGACGCTCAACACGTTGCTCTTGAAGATACGGATCTTCGTGTGGACGCTGAGGTTTCTTGTCCTCCATATATGCGAAGGTCTGGTTGGCCTTGCATTCTTGCGACGACTTCCCTTGTGCAATCTCCATCCGTAGCGACCTTACTGCCCAGGTAAGTGAAATCATCTAGTTCTTGCAGGGGCTGGTCGTTGATGGTGATTGGGTTGCCCACTCTAGTATTCTTCCTCAAGACCTTTGTCTTCCCTATGTTGACTCGAAGACCTATGGTGCTTGCTGTCTGTACCAGCTGTTGTGTCTTCTGTTGAATATCCTGGTTCCTGCTTGCCAGCAACCCGATGGCGTCGGCATAGTCCAGGTCATCCAACATTGAGGTCAACGTCCACTGTATTCCATGTCTCTTGCCCTCTGTGGTGCGGCGCATGATCCAGTCAACGGCAAGTCAGAAGAGGATCGGAGAGAGAATGCATCCTTGTTTCACTCCGGTTTCCACCTTGAATGGTTCAGTGAGTTGGTTGTTGTGGATTACTCTGCACTCAAAGTTCTCTTACAGGGACCTGATAACATTGATAAGTTTCTTGGGGATGCCGTAATGTCATAGGATCCTCAACACATTTAAATCGTATCAGTAACGGTTATATTACTTGAAAACAGATTAATTGCTCCAACATGCCAGACAATGTGATATTTCAGAGGTAAAGCCATTTTTATAAAAACAAAACAAAAATATTTTAGTTCAACATTAATGGCTTTAAATGGCCAATGATTGGCTCTCCACACTTCATTGTACTCAAGACTAAATGAACGGGGAACTATATTCAACATTACATTAATGTAAACGGAAGCGAAAAACGAAACGTTGTTTCAAAGCTGGCCGGCGTAAAACAGGAAGATTTCCAGTCTTCTTTCGCTCTTACCGGCTCAACAGTTTAAAAATTCGGCCGTCAAGTTAGATATCCTGATTCAAATCCATATTAAATCGACAACCTTTAGGTCAACTATCCAAGATATACCAAAACGTATTGCATTATTCAATGCCAGTAGGACTACCGGAAAATCGCACATAAATAGTTAATTTTATCAATGATCAGAATATCGACGTCTTTTTCCTGACAGAATCATAGCAAAAGACATTAGGCGATGAGCCCAGGTGCGCGGATCTAACACTCAGAAGTTAAGCCATCAAGTCGTTCCCCTGCTATTCTCGCAGAGGTGGAATTGCTGTCATCACAAAGAACTCCATGATCAAGCGTCTTAACTACACCACAACCTTCACTTTCTACCGCACATCGTTTGATCTAGTCCAAATCACATTCACACTGGAACCAAGGTCAGTCCATTTGTTCAGCCTCTGCCGCCTTCTTCCTATTAGAAAAACAGGTTGACTGAATCTTTCTTTTTGGAACAGTTTCCGAATCTTCTGGAGTATGGAAATGCGATAGGTGGCAACCTGGTTATTCATGGTGATTTCAACTTTCACTTCGACTGTCCTGGAAACCCAAACACATCAAACTCCTAGATTCCATTAATGTATTCAACCTGAAACAGTCAGTAAACCAACCCACCAATAATCATCGTCACCTTTTAGACTGCATTCTTCATAGACCCGATAATAATAGTCTACGGTCCTCTCTGGTATCCCACGAACTTGCATCAGATCACCTCTGCAGTATATGCAATCTGGACGTATCAGTTCCTAACCTTCCACATTTATTTGCTACTAAGAGAAACCTCTGTATGATAAAGAGAACAAAACTAATGCATAACATCCAAGCAAACCTAAATCTTGCTTCCTTCCTACAGCAGAGCAACTCATTAACTGCCTGCGTTCATTGCTTGAATAACATGCCCCGGCCCAAAAGCAGAGTATCAGTTGAAAAGTGTTCTCCGTGGTATATCGGTGTTAGGGACCAGCTTCACACTACTAAAAGAGAGTAAAGCAGAGTGGCTTTGGCTTTCATCCAGACTAACTATTCATAAGTAAATCTATGAAGTTGCTAACAAGAACGTCAGAAACATAGCCCATGCAGCGAAGTCAGCCCATCAGAGTACTAAGATCACGGAAAGTTCCAGCTACAAAGACCTCCTCGAGATTACTAACAAGCTTATCTCGAGATTACTAACAAGCTTATGTCAAAGAACAAATGTACACCACTTTCAACTACCTTCTCTAAATTCGACCTTCCGGACCTGTTTGCAAATTTTTTCCGTGACAAGGCAAAAATCATTGAAGATAAGCTTGACAACACGATTTTTCAATAGACTCGTCGTCAGCATACAGTTGCGATACAGAATTTCAGCGGCAACCGTTAGCAGCATTTGAACCTTTCTCTATGGATTTTGTACATATAGTCGGAAACAAGAGTGCATTTCCCCCTAACAATAAATATCAGCACAACCATTAAATTCACATGAAACGAAACCTAGGTGTTACTCTGGGCTGTACTCTCACATTGCACGAACATGTCATAAACATATGCAAGGTTGTAAATCTTGAGCTGAGACGGATCAGCTCCATTCACAAATATCTTTCAGTTAATCACACTAAAACACTTCTGTGTTTACAAGGAGTTTTAAGACTGGACTATTGTAACTCAATTCGTTCTGGTTCGTTTCAATATCTACTCCAGAAACTTAAGTTCAAAACACAGCTGCTCGGATCATCTTTAGAGTACCATGATGAGATCACACCTCCCCGCTGCTCCGCACCCTACACTGGCTATCCATTCGATCCAGAATCAAACACAAAAGTTGTTCTCTGTGCCACGTTTCACTGACCATCTACAATCCAACATATATATCTGACCTCACCCTTGTGTAAACACCAGCAATATAAATATGCTCCTCTTCTGACAAACGTACACTCATTATTCCCACTATGAAAACGAAGTCCTATGTACAGCGTTCTTTTGCATACCAGGGCCAACAACGTGGAACGAATGGCCCACTGAACGTAGACACAAGGACACAGTGATCTCATTTAAGAGTGCACTTAAAACTCACCTATTATTATTATTATTATTATTATTATTATTATTATTATTATTATTATTATTATTATTATTATTTATACATAAAGTGAGTTTTGCCGAACTTTGTGTCGCATTTTAGGGCGTAGTGTGCGATATAGTCAAGTTAAACCTGTATAAGTTGATGTTAAAGCTATCTTTGAATTATATGCCAATCAGTTAAAAGCAACTGATTCGAATGTGTGATGTGGCTTGATATTTTTGGAAATTTTGCTCCAATTGGTCTATAGTTACTGACCCCCTGACCAATATATTAAGTAAGAAGACCAAATAGTATTGGTCTGAGAAATATCAGAAGGCATTCGATAAATTTAAGACCATACTTAAAAGTGCACCAGTTCCTTTTTCACGTACTCCATATTTCAATCAATCCTTTAACCATGAAAGATGTATGTTGTTGCAAGTGATGCAGGGGTTGGTGTCGTATTAATTACAGGAGGATAGAAATGACGTAGAGCATCATTTGTACGATTTCGCTTATAACAATTATATAAGCACCAGATAAATTATTCCACTATCAAGAACAAGTGTTTGGCTTTAATTTGGTCGTACAACTCTTTAAAGTCAATGAAGTCTTTTCCTTCTTCGACTATAGTTTTCAGTGATCACAAACCTTTACTTTCATCAGCAAAATCAAAACTAGAAATCAAACATTGTTGAGATGAGTTTGTTGTTGCAATAATACTACATCGACAATTGCAACATCAAGGGTGAAGAAAATTTAATCACAGACGCACTTTCACTTGTATAGGAGGTTTATATTTTTGTTTGATATACATTTTGGTACATTCATTATACAGCGTCAGTCCCATCTAGGGACTTTTGTTTTCAATTATGACAGAAGAGAGATATATTTAATTTGGATTAAGTCCATGAATGAGAAACAATGATAATTTTATTCGCGTTCTCATATGGTACTTAAAAAAAAAATACCAGTGGTGTTCTTGTTAACACTGAAATAGCCCAATGCTACGTCATACTCAGGTGTGTTATAGATCCACACGGATAAAATAATAAACAGACTATTTTAGCATGTACACATGTACCCTGTGTACTATCTTAAACGACGCGACGCAACTCATGAACTATTGTTCCCTAATGGAGAGTTTTTACATGGTCTGTTTACAATTGTATTTACTATTTATATATCAACTCAATGGATCTATGTTGACCGATAGCCGATCATCCGATGA